>CP136069.1:71613861-71881991 GCA_032622095.1 Siphonodentalium dalli
CAGACTAAAACAATTGAACTAACTACACGATTAGCGATGTTTGTTGAATATCAATGTAACAGTTCGGTTTACATAACAATGGTTTCAACCAGCGAAATTTCGTTATTCAATAATTCTATGTTATTCTTAGTGATGTTTTACAGACTTTTTGCACATTTCCGCTGCAAGTGACTTGGGTACCATTAAAACAAGCCTGGATTTAGTGTGTGTGATGTTTGCAGAATGAGGTTCACAGAGGGTGAATTTAGTGATACAATTTATTCCAATTGCCGGTATATTCCGTTAGCATTATACCAAAAACTCTCCACAAATTATGCACATGCACGAACAGCATATAACCCAGTTGAGTGTCCATAGGATGGAAATTTTACCCAACCTTCCGTCCGCTATTGTTTTGCTTCAGGCAAAAGCCACAATGTCCTAAGGCGACTGGGACCTCGGGGACAGGGGATAATCCATATAACTGATAAAAGCATAACGGTTGTAATATGCCTTTGCATGTTGGTGTCGGAGCCAAAATATTTCGTTCTCCGAAACAGGCGTTTTGAACAGTGAGGCCTATGTGCCGCACACTGAGGCCTATATGTATGCGCACAGAGGCCAATGTGGTACGCACCGAGGCCTCGGATCGATCGGGCAGTATGAAAGATTCAAATAATTTTACACAATAAGCATTCGTTCTTTTTTCTATTTATAGACAAAAACCTTTAAAATCGACAAACGCCCTGCCCCAACTGAAGCATTTTCGGATACAAGTCTAGATTAAGAATTCGTAGGGCCATGGCTTAATTTTCTTCACCAATGTATTTGGAAAGTCCTTCACAATTGGTTTAATCTAGCATACTTAAAGGTACGGTTGGCCTTGGCGGTGGGTATCCTGTGAAAATATTTCCACCCGTCAAAAACCGCCACAAACAGAAAGAACAACAAAATGTAGACAGACTTTGTCCGTATACAAATAAGAAATATCGCATAAACAGTATGTTATTGTCATATATTTGACCATTGTTATGTAAACAAAATCATAAAAAGTTACTTTTCTGGTGTTTGTTTATATTATGATGGTAAACATAAAGAGCGTTCTTTGTTGGTGAATTCCTGATATGGAACGAATAAAGAGCGTTTATGCCATATTTGTGTGATTAGCCAGCAGCATTGTGCTGTCTTCTGTAACACAATCAGGCTCTTGCTTAGGTAAAATATAGTAAATCTTTATGATAACATGCTGTTTACGCGATGGTCATGGTATATATGAACGACACTGTATGCGTTTTAATGTTTTTCTGTTTACGGTGATTGGAACAAATATGAATATTTTCGACAACTAAGGCCTCACGTGCCTTTAAAATGTTTTGAGAAAGACAGCTAGGACTTATAAATATCAATTTATTTAGTTACATGACCTCAAATATAAGGCATTTCATCACACAAGTTCGGTGTCAGGCAAATTGGCTTAGTCCACACACACAGTGCATGGAACACGCAATTTGTTTGAGAATAATTTTGTCTTAATCATAGTTGCTTAAATTAATCATTTTGTTGTGTATAATCTAGCGATAAAATTGCTTAACCACGGAGCGAAAAGCCCTTCAATTTTCTCTAGTTTTAATTTTACTTGACCATAATTAGATACGAAATTTGGCCCATTCTGCGATATCGAGGCTGGCAAATCAGATAAACGTTTTTTTGAAGGCATATACATGTAACTCGAAAAATACTTAACGAATCTGGGAAAGGTTTTCTGTTCTGCAATCAGGAAAATGACCTGTAATTTGAATTTTTTATATACTTCACTGAAAACCAATATATTGATGATTTGACTTAATTTACTTAGATTTACTTCACAAATTCACCAATTTCCCTTTCGCTGAATTTTGGTACGGTACATTATGATATACATATATATTATAGAGAGTATTCAATTGGTTCGACGTTAACGTGAAATAATTCACGAGGTGAGTCGGGTCTGGCAGGGGTGGGCCAGGGGAGGGGTCAGCCCCCGGAAGATCCGCTATAGCCAGTCAGATAGCTGTACCCCCCCCCCCCCCTGTCAGTGATCGTAGCCCATGCGTCGGTGAAATCCTGGTGCCACCATGGGGCCTGGTATAATTAACCTGAGTGAACGGAGCGAACGAGTGTCATACCAATACGACCTCCCCCCCCCCCCCCCCATCCAATATTAGTACACATTTGCTACCACTAAAAGGCGCTAATTCTAAAGATAATATGTGACAAGATAGTCCCCGATCATCTGATCGCGTGCGCTCGCAGGGGACGTAATTCACAGGTGTGACATTATCACTTTACATAGAAATTCTTATAAATCGCGGCTAAATGGGCAATAAAAAGAGTTCATATATAATTATTTATGCAAAAAATTATGTTGCATATATGTACTGGTAGTTACTGGTAAAACCATGCCGGTAGATGTACTGGACTACTACCGAAAGACTTATAAAAGAGTAAATCATGTCTCATATATGTCATAGGATACATGTATATATGTACCGGTGTGTCTTTTAATATTTTCATTCTGATAAATGGCATGTAAGATAAAGTCCTACCTGAGGCTGCCTAATTTTTCCAGCAGTGATATAGTGTCTTGAAATCACACATTCCTTTTTATATCCGTCTTTAAATTTCCATTGGTTTTCCTTTTACAGGTGGTAAATA
Organism: Siphonodentalium dalli; assembly: GCA_032622095.1. NCBI lineage: Eukaryota > Metazoa > Mollusca > Scaphopoda > Gadilida > Siphonodentaliidae > Siphonodentalium > Siphonodentalium dalli. The sequence goes on from CP136069.1 coordinate 71,616,535, forward strand.
TGTACCTCGTGCCTGCCTTGTCGATCTTGAACCCGGGACCATGGACTCTGTCCGATCGGGACCGTTCGGTCAAATATTCCGACCAGACAACTTTATTTTCGGACAGAGCGGTGCTGGAAACAACTGGGCCAAAGGTCACTACACTGAGGGCGCTGAATTAGTCGATTCAGTTCTCGATGTCGTTAGGAAGGAGGCCGAATCCTGCGATTGCCTGCAGGGATTCCAGATGACACATTCTCTAGGAGGGGGCACTGGCTCCGGCATGGGCACATTACTCATCAGCAAGATCAGAGAGGAGTACCCCGATAGAATCATGAACACATTCTCAGTCGTACCATCACCAAAAGTGAGTATTTTATTCAGTGCATTAAGGAGGGGATCAAGTGACCAATTTTGTGAATGGGCATGTTGCAAAATATTTCTGGGTGTCACTTTGTTCCTTATTGAAAACAATACATATGTATCCGCAATTTGTTCCATTAGAAGATTGGTGTATTTATTTTTTGTTTTTATATTGAGTTTTCAAAAGTAGGTCAAGTGCGGGTAATTCCAGAAAAAAAATGATCAAAAATAACTTTATAGCAAAATTGGTCAATTGACCTCCCTCATAAAGTAAATTCGCTCCAACGTATCATAAAGATGCACTCAGGGTTCCAGACCCCCCCCCCCCCCACAGTTACAACAACAACATAACAAATGTAACATCATTTTCTGTTTTGTTCTGTTGAAAAAATTTGGGGGTTAAAAACAAATATTACAGTTAAACCTATAAATACCAAATAATATTATTCTTTTATTGAAAAATTAACATTAATTGTTGGTGTTCCTCTAAAATATCGAAGCGATATGAAACTCAATATAAAACAATTTTTTTTAATGAATTGGTAAGCCAAACTCATATAGAAAAGATCAACGCTTTGATAGGGCGATAGGCTGTTGAAATTTCAAGAGGAATGGGGAACATTGACAAAAGATTTAAACCAATAGCTAAATAAGGCAATCAAAACAATTATGATACAAAACCCAGATGCCCTTAAATAAGAACTGGAACCAGCTACCAATCCAACATATTTTTTATGTATGTTAATGATATATGTGTTAACAGACTGAAATGTCACTTAACATGTTTTTGACAGCCGAAGGTATTTTGTATGTTATGTCATTTATAAACACTGATCGATATAATGTATGGTGTGCAAGGAGAGTAAAAACAGTATAGCACCTTTCACGTAGCATCATTTCAATCATGATATTTTATACAATAGAATTCAGTAGAATTTAAAAGAATGTAAAATATGTTTCATAATAATTAGTCTTGAATCCTAAATACATCATTAAAAATGTACTTGGCAGGCCATAAGATTTCGACGAGAATCACCAAATCGATTCTCAGAATGATTCTCAGGCTCACGAAACTTTTAAATTTTCAGTGCTTTGTGACTAACTTTATTCCCATTTTTTATTCTCACAAAATTAAATGTATTTTGAGCCCTGACTTGGGGTTCCAGACCTCCAGGTACAACAGAGCAGCTAAATCAACATTAGTGTTGGAATTGTTCGAAACCACGTACATATACACTTGTTTTAAATACCCAAGACCGAACATCCTCATTATTAACAACATTGTAATTATTAGTTTCTTTCTAGATGTAGATAATTAAAAATAAATATAAAATAATGGACACGAAGAAGTCTAACTTCTATATCTGAAAAGACTACCTATCAATTATTTTAACTGGAAGATCTTCCAGGTGAAACATATCGGCTCAATCATGTTGTTTTAGTAACTAAAATATCAATGAAAAGTAAACTTTTTAAACCACCTGAGATGAAATCTGATGTGGAGCTATAGTCATTGCTCCTCGTCCGTCCATCCATCTGTCAAGAATCTGCTTCTCCAGAATCATAGGACCGAATGGGTTAATATTTGGTGTGTATGTTCCCTATGTGACTCACATTCAGATTTGTTCAAATGAGGATACCTGGTCAGATAGTTGTGAATCCAGGGGCATAAGGCCTAAAATAAAAATTACATTTGTTTCCGCTAACGAGCTGAAAAAAATTACGGTAGGTAGGTAGGCTTAACTTCTTTTTTTTTTGTTAACTTTTTTTTTCAGTATCTTTAAAAATAACTGTATAATACTTGTCAATAACCCAAACTATGCACTTCTTAGCCCCAATCAGGTTAACCCAAATGACAGAGGAACTGAAAACTCCAATTCAATCTTACATATGCTTCAATATTTACATATATACTAGTCTATATACTAATATAGTCTTTGATAATCCTAATATTTCCCATATGGTCTGGCGACAACTGGAGTCAGTCCAGCACCACTGCACTGTCACATATTGGAGTGACCGTCTTGTAGCGATCTCTTAATGATGGCTTCACAACCCCACCTTCTCCTCCGCATTCGGTGAAGGATCTAGGTATTTTTTGGGGACACCTGTTTTTGGGCAATGATATGCCAAAGACATAACCTGAAGGCCTGAGCGGAGGAAGGTTTGGGAGGGGTGACCCCCTGCTGATGGTGGGGGTTCTCCCCCTGGAAATTTTTTGAAAATCCATTGCATTTAGAGCTAATCTAGGGCTCTTTGAGTCAGTATTTTGAATTTTACTGAGAGGTCAATTTGATCAAGTTTCTCAAGCATAACTTTGGAATTTTTTATATATGTATGGATTGGAAATGCGTATAACTTATTGTCAGATATCTTTTGGTTCAATGGATTATGCTTATCCTGCTTGAAATGAGACTTACCATTATCACTCTAATTCATATAATAGGCTATTTTATAAAATTCAAGTGAGTATACATAATATACTACATAAACAATGTCGATTTAGTTAGTATTTACTATTTATAGTACTAATCACTATGTTAATTTTTCATTTGGTATTATGAGACCCCACCTGATAACCAGGTTGATTCGATCAAATTGTTAATGTTCCTGTACTGTATTTGATTGAAATACTGAAGTCTGAAGGCTGAATCATAACAAACCTGAACTGAAACTATTTGAAGTTTTCACAGATGAAAGCTAGATAAAGCCAAACATACTTTACAGTATGATTCCAGTATGATTTTTTTTTTTTTTGGTTCAATTTTTTTTTTTGCAATGGCAATAAAAACTTTAGGGTCGGGGGTTTAAAATAGGGTCGGTCGGGTTAGCGGAAACAAACGTCTTTTTTAAGGCCTAACTCTTTCCTTCCATAGTAATTCTTAAAATAACTTCTTCTCCAGAACCATAAGACCGAATTGGTTCATATTTGTTGTGGATGTTCCCTAGATGACTCACACCCAGATGTATTCAAATGAGGTCAAATAGTTGTGAAGCCAGGACCATAACCCTTACCCGCCAAAGTAATTCTTAAAACAACTTCTCAAGAACCATCAGGCCTATTTAGCTTATATTTGGAATGAGGGTCCTTGAGTACTGGGGTTCAGATTTGTTCAAATGGGGTCACTGGGTCAAATATGGCAGAGCCAGGGACATAACTCTTAAAAAAAATTAATACAAATCATATTGAACTCCTTGCTCAATTTAACAAAAAAATATTTTTAAATTATTTTTTAAACAAATTAAATTATTTTTTTTATATCTAATTTAGATTTAACTCCTCGCTCAATTTAAATTTTTTTTTTCTTCATAAAAACAAACACCACTGTTATGAGAAACGTACTCTTGCATGTAACGATATAGGTTTGCTTTATTACACTGGTGAGATCTGATAATATCTGTTTGACATGTTTGATAAACAGAGAGCAGCTGGTGGCAGTTCAATTTAAATATGAGATGGAATCCCATGTGTTGTTCTAAGTAGTCTGGATTGTCAAACTTTTTTTAATTTATCTATAGAAGTGAGTGAGATTGAAATTTGGGCTGGTCAAAAGTGGCAGAGATAAATTGAGCTACTGTGTCACATTCATTGTATATAGGTTGTGCATAACCTGTTGGATCATGCGGAAACCTCACTGCGCATGATTAGCCATGCATTGTCCAGTCATTTTTGAGAATATTTTTGGACTTGCACAAATTTTACAACCCAAATAGCTAAATGTAGTCGTAACTCTATTTGTGTGTGTGTGCAAAACCTCTCGAATGCAGGAAGTTTACGGTAGAGGTACCCCATCTTAAGTTGTGCTAGCGTTATCTCATTTAAAAAATTTGTATACATGAATGAAGCTAAATTCTCCTTCATATCTATTTCTAGGTATCAGATACAGTGGTGGAGCCATATAATGCCACACTCTCAGTCCATCAACTTGTAGAGAACACAGACGAAACTTTCTGTATTGATAACGAGGCTCTATACGACATCTGCTTCCGTACGCTCAAGCTGACCACGCCTACTTACGGAGACTTGAACCATTTGGTCTCGGCAACAATGTCTGGTGTCACTACATGTCTTAGGTTCCCTGGTCAGCTCAATGCAGATCTCCGAAAGCTCGCTGTCAATATGGTACCATTCCCACGTCTGCATTTCTTCATGCCAGGGTTTGCTCCCCTTACATCTCGTGGCAGTCAGCAGTACAGAGCACTTACTGTTCCAGAGCTGACACAACAAATGTTTGATGCCAAGAACATGATGGCTGCATGTGACCCACGACATGGTCGTTATCTCACTGTCGCCTGTATGTTCAGAGGTCGCATGTCAATGAAAGAAGTCGACGAACAACTGCTCAACGTCCAAAACAAAAACAGCAGCTACTTTGTCGAATGGATTCCAAACAACGTCAAGACAGCAGTCTGTGATATTCCACCAAGAGGTCTTAAGATGTCTGCAACCTTCATTGGAAACAGCACCGCTATCCAGGAGCTGTTTAAGAGAATTTCTGAGCAGTTTACGGCTATGTTCAGAAGGAAGGCTTTCCTCCATTGGTACACTGGTGAAGGTATGGACGAGATGGAGTTCACAGAGGCCGAGTCTAACATGAATGATTTGGTGTCTGAATACCAACAATACCAGGATGCCACAGCAGAGGAAGAGGGAGAGTTTGATGAGGAGGAAGGGGAGGAGGATCAATAAGAAGAACATTGAGAAACAGACTGTGTTCTTATTTTTGTTATTGATAACTCTAGTGAGGAAATTTCAAAGTTAAAACCATTGTGGTGTAAACTTTACTGTTACAGTGAAATCATTTTTATCAACAAAAATTGCCGTATAAAAATTGCAAATCAAGAGTTTTAGTTTTAGTGTTTTTCTGGAATATTATTCATTGCTCCGACCGACCTTTTGTAATGTTGACCTGCTTGTCTGTTTCTTGATAAAATACAGTATATTTACATAACATTCTTTAGCATGTGCCGTTTCCTCATTGATTGTTCACATATACCCACTGTGAGTGCCTTACGTCCCTTTAACATAGAAAAATACTGCATTGCATGGAAAAGTTTGATATTAATTAATCCATCTGTGTACATCTGTCTCGTACGGATTACTCACAATTCAATTTCATCAATAATTTCTCTATACTATCAGTTATAAACTTATTTTGAAACAGCTTGACCATTGGGTTTTAGAAATACAACATCTAACGGGTCATACAACGCTAGTTCGTCCATATACTATAAGATTGCGTATGTTTGTAACGCAGACCGCTGAAGAGGAAAGGTCCTCGTTTATAATAGAATAAAAAAAACACTTCGGAATAGCGAAACTTCGCAATAGACAGATGACCCCACCCAACACTTTAAATCGCGATTGGGTAAAATTTTACCACAACGCGAGAAATAACGTCATATACGTAATGGATTGAACATGTTATTGGGAACCCGACATTGAACATGTTATGGGAACCCACGAAAACAAAACATTGAACGACCACCAAGACGGAGTATAGGAAGTGGAGGATTTTCGAGGCAAAATACGCCAACTATAAAGGAAGATTATATAGCGGTGTTATAACTCTAAATCAGTACTGGAACTCCATAACTTACATTGTGGAATCAGGGATGTGGCTATAGAGGGTCTAGATGAACCCACATGAAATTGTGGCATTGCATTGGCATTTAGTGCTTTTTCGAAAGACAGGACTGTATCCCTTATTTTGTTTCAGTCATGCAGTCACCATTTTTCCATAATAAACTTATCTGTCTTCCTGCAATTAATAACCGAAATATGGAACAATTTGGAAATGGGGTGTATTAATGTAATGTACTATGAGGATACTATAGTGTAATAGTCAATTCCATGTGTGTTTTTTAATCAACTCATGCAATGGTGCATATAGCACCACGCGAACGTTGGGTAAATTTTACCCAATATTGGGCAATGTTTTTACTCAACGCAGGGTATATCAGTTTACCAAATATTACCCAACAATTTGCCCAGCGCAGAAGGGAAATTAATATTGGGTAAATTGTTAACCCTGCGTTGAGTAATAACATTGACCAACATTGGGTAAATTTTACCAAACGTTCGCTTGGCGCTTTATATGCACCATTGTGTTGGGTAAAATTTCACCCAACGCGATTTAGAGTGTATCATTCCTTGAAAACATGAACTCTTTAGATCCTTATATCGTGATACATTGCGCAAGAATCGTGAACACCCCCTCCTACACCCCAACAAGCAGGTGTATCCCTGATATTTGAAGATAACTCTAGTTCCATTGGCCAGTTCATGAATCATAATTTATACCGTGAACATGCAATTGAAGTCTTGCACTATTATTTCTTGAGATATTATGCAAGAACCGTTTCCACTCTTCGGTCCTAGTCTTACCCCCCCCCCCCCCCCCACCCCAAAAAAATGCAAGTACATCCCTGTAATTTGAACTTGGTCTTCATTTTGGTTTGTCACTTTGTACCACGTTCAATCCCATTCAGCGCGAAAAATTAAGGATTAATTAAAATACATGAGGGTGACGACCCCCTCCCCCTGGCATCCGGCATCCGGCTTAAAATGGACCCCGGCATCCGGAATACGCCATAACAGAGAGGCGGCATCCGGAATACTATTTGATTAAATTTATTGAAAACAGACTCGGGAACGAAGTGAACGTTGGCATGAGGTATTGGAATTAGTCTCCGTATTGGCTGGTAATGATTTGATTTAGCAGCTTTACGGAAAGATTAAACTTTTTACTAAATGTATGATCTCATATCATACATATATACACCCTGTCTAACTTAATCGCGGCCATATTGGACCCACCAGGTCCGGTTCCGTGATTTTAGTGCTACAGTTCAAAGTTTTGGAGTAGCATTTCCATATATGACATAAATGGAAGTCATGACTATTCAAAAGCTCCATATATGGATATGCTACTCCACAACTTTGATCTGTAGCAATAAAACAACCGGGGCTGCATGGAAGAATCTCTGATACCACGGAACCGGACCTGCATGGTGGATCTAATATGGCCGCGAGTTAATGACATGATAGGCGTATTTGGTGTGGGTGAAAGGCATAGACCATGTTCCAAATGTTGACAGGAGTGGTATAATATACTGAATGAGGAGAAGTTGAAGTGGCATGTGCGGAAACCACCTAGCAAATCTTGGGTGACCGTTCATGGTCGTACACGGTAGTATTGAACACCAGGGACACGCAAATAGAAAACTAACATCTTTTTAATATTTAATATTTCAAATTAAAGGTATAGGCCTACTCAACCAGAGGGTCTCCATATCATCACATTCCAACAAGAACGACAACATGTTTTGAAATGCCGCTTCAGTTATCAGAATCTAATACTTGCCCAAATATAACGAAAAGCACAATCAACTATAGTATAAAATTCCACAAAACCTGTTATTTATCAACATTTTGTTCAACGAAATTTTGCCGGTTTGTCAATTATCTAACACAAAAAGCCACTTGATTTTAGAGTTATCCATCTTTACCCGCAATTTGGTCAATGAAATTCTTCTCGTTGACTGTCTATTGGGCCATTTAAAATAATAGATTTCAAACATCGATATTTGATCACTCTGAGCTGTGCAACTTTGAACCTGTAGTTCGAGACTCCGAGTGTCTTACTAACCCATTCGCCATTCGCCAAGGGCATATTCTTTTGTCAACACCACCCTGATTGTACTTAGTTTGTCTTCTCCGTTAAGTTTAGTCCAAAACTGCGAGTTTCAGACTTTTTAATGGTGTTATTAAATTGAAGTCGCATGCAGGCTTCTAAATACATTTTTCAAAATTTAATAAAAATTAATTACATATTCAAAATTATTGCCAAGGAGACATCAGATGGGCGACAACTCTCCTCCCTTCATCTATGATATAACAAACCGATATCGCAGATCAGCATTGCGATTTATTTTAACAGTAGGTACTATATATTAATTATCACTATTTAGATATCTCAGATGTGATAACGAGACGTATAATTAGCTAAATTGTGGAAAATAGAGAGTCCGAGCAAAGAAATATAAATTAGCGGACGTAATTTCGTTGTGTTTTTGCTGTTTAACGTCAAGAAAAATTATCAATGGAAGCATCCGGCATCCGATATATGTGCCCGACGGCATCCGGCGTACGGTGGTCTGGCATCCGGAATACGCCATAACAGACCCCGCATCCGGCGTACGAAAATGGGGGTCGTCACCCTCATACATGTATGGTTCCATGAGGGTAAATTAAAATATGGTCACACCAGAGAGGGATAATTGAAATATGGTCCGATGAGGGTAAATTAAAATATCGTCACATCACGGTTAAATAAAATATGGTCCCATGAGGGTTGATTAATATATCGTCCAATGAGGGTTAATAAAAGATATGGTCTCATGATGGTTAATTAAAATTGTACTTTGATTGTTAATTAAAATATCGTACCATGGGGGGTGTAATTGATATATGGTTCCATTAAGGTCAATTAAAAAATGGTAACGTGACTTGATTAAAGAATAAATATATGGTCCCATTATGAGGGTTAATTAAAATAAAAATATGGTGTCATCAGTGTTGATTAAACTACGGTCCCACTGGGGTGAAATACAATATAGTCCCATGAGGGTCAATTAAAATATGGTCCAATGAGGACTAATAATATGTCCACTTCCCCCATCATGACCAATTAAAACATGGTCACAGGAAGGGTGTGTAATTTCGTAACATTCTTCAATTCATATAGCATTGTGATATATCCTCGGTACACATAAATAAAAATTATGTTTAGAATTAGGCCACATTGTATGTTAAATAACCAATTTGAAGGGTTAGTGTTGGAACTTTTCTTAATAACATCTCTATGCATAGCTCCGATATATTCCGAATACAAAGAAATGAGATATTTACAAACAGTAACGTGGGAATTGGTTAATAATTACCATCCCAATTCATTTAGAATATAACATGCCGATATTTGTCGCGTATAACTAAATGAAAAAGTTCACTAAACGATATTAAATAACATGTTAAACTCCGATATAAACAAACACCTCGTAGGATTCATGTTCGAATTAAATTTCTTATACAATTGTCAAATCCCCGTGTAGTATAATAGTAGATAGCATTCCGATTTATATCACGTGAAAATAAACGAAAGATGTTCAAATAACAATGCAACAAATCAGGTTAAAGAACAATAGAAACACATAACGCGCAGCGCGCTAATGGTTAACGCGCGAATTCCCGTTGGAATTAATCGGTTGGTACTACTTGGCATGCGAATAACAAACCATGAGTCAATCAAGCATGTCACGAGAGACGCCCGCTGCATGAAATAATACTGTAAACGACAATAAACGAAATTGAAATTCCCAACTACACCTTGTACCGGACTCGGCCTTGAGGTCGCACTACAACTTTTAATAAATAAAACCTCCATGCGCCCGTTGCATACCAAGAAACAGTAGCTGATTATGCACCCGGAGGGCGAAATTACGCTCTCTGTGGTGTACACTGCGAGGCTGGTGGAATCACTGAACTAAATGGTTTCCCATAGGCGACAGTGTTAACGTTTCGGCCAAATTCACTGAATTGAAGCCTGCAGGCCATACCAGTGATGCTTACCCAGCTATATTGACACCATGCAGTTGATCACGAAAATGCAAGAAAAATCATAGGTCATGTGTTTACTTTTTAAAAATAAATCCCCAAGTGTACGACAGGGCTATCCCACAGCCAAATTTGATCTGGAAAAACCAGAACTACAGCAGCTAGTTAAATAAATTTCCCGCTCACAAAAATCCATTCCCCCATTCATTCACCAGTTTAAATTATTTAGATATGATGTACAAATCAAATAACGCGATGTCATCGGGAGCATCTCACTTGCCGACGGCTATTGTTTCGGGGGTACCTGCACGAGGTGGCAATAATCCCTTACTTCAATCATTTGCCGCTTATAGTCTATTCCTCTTTTCTTTTGGTGTTTTAATGGTTTGTCCTCTCTTTTTGTAGGTTTTTAATGATTTGTCAATTTGGGAACGAGGGTTTTTGGAACCTTTGGTGCTGATTCAATGTTGATGTTAGGAAATATCTATGTCATGTTTTATCTATTTATTGATTCAAAATAATTAATAAAATACATACAAGGAGATAACAAACATATAACAAATACACGACAATACTTTAACAAAAAGCTCAATGGCGAACTAATTTAGCGATTGAATCTAAGTATTCAACAACGTCGATCTCGTTTTCCCTGAATATTCTCTTGAAATGTCTAAGAGACGCGTTGACCCCCCCGATATTTTCTTCTCTGTGGTTGAACTCTGCCGCCACCAGTCAGTTGAAGTATCGTCGAGTCTGTATATTCTTCAGTTACCTTCACCTTTAGCATTCCACGGTGTACTCGCTCCCCGACTCTGGAAACACATTTAGCTCCCTGATTCCTGATCTGGCGATGTCATATGTGCTATGGGGTAACTTTGATTAATAACGTACTCGCTATATTGTGTACCGGTTAGACTTTTTGGAAGATGTATGTTTTCGCGGATTCATTGTTGCAGTATAACTTTTATGACCGCGCTAATTCCTTTCGATATTTTGGTGTGAACAATGGCTAGTTAGGCCACTCTTGAAGATTTTATTGAGGGAACGCAATGCATAATATAACATGCAGCTAACATTGCTGATGAATTATGTCTCAGCTGGAATGTAGACTAAAGGTCGTATTACGAGGTATCGGGGTGTATTTAATTCGATTGGTAGATTGTTGGTCCGCATTTAGAGGCTTTCTGGTGTGGTGAGTGAGACACCTTCGGTGATAAGCCGTAGGTGTTGTAATAATTTGAAGGATTAGCTGTTTTAACGGAATTCTGAGGTGATGCATTCATGAAACCAGTATATTTAATATTTTTATGTATGCGTATAGTAATATGATATTGAGAGCGTTACCACCCCCTCAACGCATCCCCTTGAGAAGCAGGTCGAATTAAGTTTTCAAGTATTATAAATTAATTTGCAACCCCTCGGAATTTTCCAACTGAATGGTAACTCAAGCATTAATAATGATCTGATATTTTCGCTCAGTTCCCAACACGTCTGCGCTCGCTAATTGAAGTCTGCGAAGATAAGCTCCGATTAATATATTAATCCTGCCGATTATTATTGGCCCATGTTAATCATTGTAAGTAAACATAATTGCCAACGGAAAAGGTGTAACAGCTTTTTCTTAACCCTTTATGTATATATTAAATGGATTCTCCCAGTCAATTAAAAAGTTTATATCGGAATGGTCTGTTATTCACTCTGGCAGGGAGTGGAGCGAGGCAGTCATAATTTGCTTTGGCTGTATTAGTTCCTCTTTGTCAGAGCATTGGCACGAGTGAGTTGTGCGGACTGTAACCTTTATTGGGAGCATCCGTCCTCGTACTAATGCCGGCGAGTGAGACGGTTTTGGATTAGACTTAGGACGGACAATGGAGCTAATCCCTGACGCCGCGTTGGCTGCAATGCAAAGATCTCAAATAGTGGACACTGTTAGTTGGAATCGCCAATCTAACAGGGGCTATTTGGTTCTTTGCGTTGAATTCCGGACAGAGGATGCTGGCATCCAGAGATCTTCTGCCCGGAGCAGGAACGCCGAGACCAGCCCTGACTTGAAGAAGGGGCCTCCAAAGAAAAAGACACCAGCTAGACGGAGAAGGGACGCCGCCAGACGGGCAAAGTGGAAGAAGAAGATGGGGGTGACCGTTGATCGACCGGTCACCCCTCCCCGTGTGGTTCAGCCGTCCAGTGTCATAGCCGACAGGTCGAAGTTGTCTGAGAGACGACTCGACCTGCATGGAGACAGACGACATTGTACCAGCCAGCAGGGACTCCGTGGATCTGCCGGAGGTCCCTGCTGTCGTCATCGAAGCGAGCGGAGACAGGGACGTGGACACCACCCCAGATGTTCCTGCCGCCAGCTTTGAGGTGGAGTTGGACAGCTTACTACGCCCCTTCCAAATCCTCCCTGGGCCCCAAGCCCAAAAACCCCTCATACGCGATCATACGCGTCTGTTATTCATTTGGATGGATGTTAAGGAGGCGTCCCATTCGTGAATTTTATAAAAGATATTAATTTAAAACTATCAATTATATTTAAAGGGGGAATTATTATCCTCTATAGTATGCTATATATAGTACTGTTAACAGCAGCTGTTCACCCTCACAATATATATGAGAGATACGTTCTAATATATTATTACCCGTGGCCAGTCAAAAACTGCTATAGTTAATTTAAGAAAATATTGTCCTACATTTGGTCAACATTGTCATTGGAGTTGTCATCAGTTGGAAAAATTTCCAACCTAATTGCATGGGGGTGTCATGTTTGAAATTTCCAACTCTAGGAAGGCTTGGGGTTAGTCTAGATGCTAGGACTTGGCGATTTTATTGTTCAGATTTCAAAATGTTCATACACCGGCCGAACCATGGTGGGCCCGGTGTGCCATTGTACCCCCCCCCCCCCATGCAGGGGGGGGGGCTGCTAATTAGTTTAAGAAAACAATATTTTACTACATTTGGTCAAAATCGTGGACTGAAATGGTCATCATGATGCAGTTGGAGAATTTTCCAACCTAAGGGCGGGTATGAGGTTTGAAATGTCCAACTCTAGGAAAGCTTGCATGAGGCCAGTCTATAGATGCTAAGATTTTGCGATTTTCTTGTTTAGTTTTCAATATTTTCTCGCACCGGGCGAACAACCATGGTCGGACCGGTGTGTCCTGGTCTCTTGTTTGTCTGGAGTTGGACCACTAGATGTTAGGATTTATGCAATTTTCAGATGTTCTCACGGGTATACACATAGAACCATATGGTTTATGAATATATATATAGGCTATATATATTAGGCCTGAGCACTGAGGTGCAAGGGGTGCAAATTGAATTATGCAAAACTTGTGTTTGATCGGATTCAAGGAGGGGTGTGCAGTTGGAATTGCCCAAAGTGGACACCCCCAACGGAGACTCTCTAGCCACGTCTAACCTTGTGATTGCATATGAGCTGCATCTCCCAATCGCACAAACATAACTATTAAGCTTATTCTAGGATCGCAGGACTACAGTCGAAATGTCAGTCAATTTATTTGATTAAATACCCACACGTTCAAGTTCTAGGGACGTGGCCAGACCTAGGGTTCCCATGGGGGGGGGGGGAGTCCACCATCAATTTAACTGACCCCCCCCCCCTGAACCAAACATCAAGCTACCAGGTTCGCATAATTCCATGCACCCCCTTGGAAATATCCAACCTGCATGACACACTCTACGGTTGGAAAATGACCAACTGGTGACCATTTCATACACTATACACTAATCACTGGTTGGAAAATCAAACAGTGAGAACAATTCCAACATATATCTGGTGTCTAATGTCCAACTAATGTTGTTTCAGGCATGAGATTTCCAATTGTTGGAACTGCATGTCGCCACGTCCATGTGCGTTTTACGGTATACAAAATAAATAAATAATAATAATTATTATTATTATTACAACAGCTGACAAGTATCATGTGTTCCCCAAAACGTCTTCGAAATTTGATTAAGGATAACTGTTATATAGGAATTCGTGCCCTCATTAATAAACAAACTTCAATTTGAAGAAAAAAAAACGCGATTGAGTCAGATTGAGTGCGGAATGGCAGCTAATTAGGTGCCATGTATATTATTATTATTATTATTATAATAATCTATGGCCGCGTTATCTATCGTGTATATGGCCGCTTAGTACACATCCAATGTACCCATACGTGTATGGATAACTCCAGAAAAAAAACGTATACCGCACTATTTAAAGATGCATTATCCAAATTAACGCTCCCAAATTACTACTTCTTTGGTTTCGGTGGTTAAAAATATTTTATTCGAGTCGAGGAACCCACCCATCAAAGCTCAGAGTGATCAGATATCGTTTTGAAGTTTATTATTTCTCGAGATGTGCAATTATTTGTGGCCCGGAAAAACGTTGTCAAACGGACGGTCTCGGACAAAATTGCGGATGAAGATGGATAACTCCAGAATCATGTGGTACTACGGCCAAAATTCGTGATACTCAAGTGATAATACAACCATATTTCGTTGAACAAAATGTTGATAAATAAAAAGTTTGGGGTAATTTGATACCATAGTTGACAGTGGTTAGCATTATTTTGTTGCAATTAATCGATTCTGATAACTAAAGCGTATTTTGAAGAAATGTTGTTGTTTATGTTGTTGTTGTTGTTGCTGTTGCTGTTGTATCTTGATAATATGGGGACCGTCTGATCGGATTGAGTATATTTAAAGGGGTACTGTACCCAAGATGTTGTTGTTGGTTTCTATAATCCCCGAGTCGGAGAATAAGGTCACAACTTTTCCATTCTTTGAAAGTATGTTGAGTACGAAGTAGTGTTACGGATCATGGCAAATTTACCGGAATGCAAAAATGCAAATTGTCGTTGTCGAGTAATTTTTGCACAGTTTTCAACCAAATGAATCAAATAAAAAATATATTATATGCATAGTAGTCCCATATACTCATTTAAGTTAGTGTATCGTCACTAGTCAATGAGTGGCTTGAGTTTTCTCCCCGTATAAGCATAATGTTTCAAACGATCGTGTGTGCAATGGGTTTACTAATCCAGTATCCCTCAATTATAATTTGATTACGTTTTGTACACGGAAATTCGTATTTTAATTTACGCCATTTTATGGCTCCAGCCATAAATTCAATTTATATTAAATTATTAACTTTTAAATTATTAAATTTTAAGATAGCCTATTAACCTGAGCGTTTACAGAATACATCTTCGATTCAAATTACTTATGTTTCGATATAGTATCGATAATAGATCGTTGTTATCACCGGAAATTTATTGAAAATGGCGTACAGTACCCCTTTAATGAAATAAATAAAATCGTGATAATCAACGCTTATAAACGCTTATAAACATAATTAGAACGTCTCTCTCACATTGCGAGGGTGAACATGTGCTGTTATAGTACTATAACATACATTGGTTATAGAGGATAATATTCCCCCCTCTTTAAATTGATAGTTTGACGTTGAGATTTTTGGAAAATTCACGAATGTGGCACGTTCTTCATCTGATAAAAGCAGACGACAGATAAATAAAAGTGCAGAAGGAGCCATATTTATTGATTGTTTAGATAATAAGGTCACATATGGTCGTTTGTTGAACTTATCATCTGAACATTTCCTATGTGATAACTACTCAGCAATGATGCTTTAGTATAGAATGGGTTAATATACATTCATCGTCGGGTTTTAGCTATGTATACACACGGATCACGGTAGCAGAGTAATGCTTACAGTAATGCCCAAAGTAATTGACCACTTAACCACAGCAGAATTATGGGTAATTTTTCAGGATTTAGTCGGAAATATGGCTTGTTGCCATTCATCGGAAAGCTCTCGCCGAAAAAATACCCATAATTCTGCTGTGGTTAAGTGGTCAATTACTTTTGGCATTACTGTATATTACAATTGTTTCGACAAGCGAACTTAAACCTCGTTATTGAAGAATTATTATAATAGTGAAAATAAGAATTAAGACGTTAGTTTATCTACTTTTGTATGTACATGTTGGTGATAGTTGTTTTACAGACATCCATACGCTTCATATGCCCACTGACAATTACATTCGTCCCTTTAAAGTTTAAAAAGATACAAACAAAATTGCTATGTGTACCTTTAAGTAAAGATTAATAATCCGAATGACCGCTCCTAAATTACTATGTCTTTGGCTTTTGGTGGTAAAATATCGATCGAGGTTACGGCGGCCCCTCGAATCGGATTGTGTACCTTTAATTGTGATCTAACATTTTCGTCAGTTTGTCTCCGTTCTCTCGGACTATATTAATCTTGCCGATTATTATTGTTCCATGTTAACCTTGTCTATACTAAAGCATCATTGACGAGTAATTAGCCCCATATTTCAGATAATAAGTTCAACAAACAACCATAATGACCATATAGTAATGAGCTTATTATCTGAACATTTCCCTCAATAAATAGTACGGTACTCCCTCCAGTCTTTGGTTTTATTTATCACTGATCAGTCGATAAATCAGTTTAACATGCAATGAGGTGAAAGGGGTGCAAATTGAATTATGCAAAACTTGTGTTTGGTCGGATTCAAGGAGGGGTGTGCAGTTCGAATTGCCCAAAGTGGACACCCCCAGCGGATATTCTCTAGCCACGTCTAACCTTGTGATTGCATGTGAGCTGCATCTCCCAATCGCACAAACATAACTATTAAGCGTATTCTAGGATCGCAGGACTACAGTCGAAATGTCAGTCAATTTATTTGATTAAATACCCACACGTACAAGTTCTAGGGACGTGGCCAGACCTAGGGTTCCCATGGGGGAAGTCCACCTTCAAATTTACAACTGACCCCCCCCCCCCCCGAACCAAACATCAAGCTACCAGGTTCGCAGAATTCCATTTGCAACCCCTTGGAAATATCCAACCTGACACACCGTACGGTTGGAAAATGACCAACTGGTGAACATATCATACACTAGACTAATCACTGGTTGGAAAATCAAACAGCGAGAACAATTCCAACATATATCTGGTGTCTAATGCCCAACTAATGTTGTGTCAGGCATGACATTTCCAATTGTTGGAACTGCATGTCGCCACGTCCATGTGCGTTTTACGGTATACAAAATAAATAAATTATTATTATTACAACAGCTGACAAGTATCATGTGTTCCCCAAAACGTGTTCGAAATTTGATTAAGGATAACTGTTAGGAATTCGTGCCCTCATTAATAAACAAACTTTAATTTGAAAAAAGACGCGATTGAGTCGGATTGAGTGCGGATTGGCAGCTAATTAGGTGCCATGTATATACATGCAAATAGAAGAAATGCATGAATTTCGCAACAAATATGAACATTATAAGTTATAAATGAATACTTGTCGGCCACCATAATAATCTATGGCCGTGTTATCTATCGTGTATATGGCCGCTTAGTACACATCCAATGTACCCATATGTGTATGAATAACTCCAGAAAAAAAACGTATACCGCACTATTTAAAGATCCAAATTAACGCTCCCAAATTACTATTTCTTTGGTTTTGGTGGTTAAAAATATTTCATTCGAGTCTAGGAACCCACCCATCAAAGCTCAGAGTGATCAGATATCGTTTTGAAGTTTATTATTTCTCGAGATGTGCAATTATTTGTGGCCCAGAAAAACGTTGTCAAACGGACGGTCTCGGACAAAATTGCGGATGAAGATGGATAACTCCAGAATCATGTGGTAATACGGCCAAATTCCGTGATACTCAAGTGATAATACAACCATATTTCGTTGAACAAAATGTTGATAAATAGAAAGTTTGGGGTAATTTGATACCACAGTTGACAGTGGTTAGCATTATATTGTTACAATTAATCGATTCTGATAACTAAAGCGTATTTTGAAGAAATGTTGTTGTTGTTGTTGTTGTTGCTGTTGTTGTATCTTGATGATATGGGGACCGTCTGATCGGATTGAGTACATTTAAGGAAATAAATTATTGTAGTCGTTGGTTAATACCCCATGCCGTCTAATGGCATCGAAAATTTATTCGAGTTAAACCATTTGTTCGAAAAAAAATGGCATTGATATGATAAGTCTTATATATATATGTCTTTGGGTGGTTGGGGTCTATTGTGCCAGGGACCTGTGTTTTCACAAGATTAGCTAAAATCGTGATAATCAACGCTTATAAACGGGCTACAATTTAAGCATCTGACCGCTGTTGTTTTTATTTTGTTTAAATCACTTTTCTTTCTTTTTTTTAATAATTAGAACGTCTCTCTCACATTGCGAGGGTGAACATGTGCTGTTATAGTACTATAACATACATTGGTTATAGAGGATAATATTCCCCCCTCTTTAAATTGATAGTTTGACGTTGAGATTTTTGGAAAATTCACGAATGTGGCACGTTCTTCATCTGGTAAAAGCAGACGACAGATAAATAAAAGTGCAGAAGGAGCCATATTTATTGATTGTTTAGATAATAAGGTCACATATGGTCGTTTGTTGAACTTATCATCTGAACATTTCCTATGTGATAACTACTCAGCAATGATGCTTTAGTATAGAATGGGTTAATATACATTCATCGTCGGGTTTTAGCTATGTATACACACAGATCACGGTAGCAGAGTAATGCTTACAGTAATGCCCAAAGTAATTGACCACTTAACCACAGCAGACTTATGGGTAATTTTTCAGGATTTAGTCGGAAATATGGCTTGTTGCCATTCATCGGAAAGCTCTCGCCGAAAAATTACCCATAATTCTGCTGTGGTTAAGTGGTCAATTACTTTTGGCATTACTGTATATTACAATTGTTTCGACAAGCGAATTTAAACCTCGTTATTGAAGAATTATTATAATAGTGAAAATAAGAATTAAGACGTTAGTTTATCTACTTTTGTATGTACATGTTGGTGATAGTTGTTTTACAGACATCCATACGCTTCATATACCCACTGCCAATTACATTCGTCCCTTTAAAGTTTAAAAAGATACAAACAAAATTGCTATGTGTACCTTTAAGTAAAGATACATAATCCGAATGACCGCTCCTAAATTACTATGTCTTTGGCTTTTGGTGGTAAAATATCGATCGAGGTTACGGCGGCCCCTCGAATCGGATTGTGTACCTTTAATTGTGATCTAACATTTTCGTCAGTTTGTCTCCGTTCTCTCGGACTATATTAATCTTGCCGATTATTATTGTTCCATGTTAACCTTGTCTATACTAAAGCATCATTGACGAGTAATTAGCCCCATATTTCATATAATAAGTTCAACAAACAACCATATAGTAATGAGCTTATTATCTGAACATTTCCCTCAATAAATAGTACGGTACTCCCTCCAGTCTTTAGTTTTATCATCGATCTATATATACGTCGATGGTTTTATTTATCACTGATCAGTCGATAAATCAGTTTAACATGAACCGGAGCCATCCAGGTGTATAATAGACCGAAAGTTTGGAGTTTGGGGATGATACCCGTATAATAGACCATGACGACGTGCACTTTATAATGAATGGGACAATCCATTTAGTATAGAAATGATAAATCATATAGACCAATGAGTAATCATATAGTTGTCAATGGTGACGGCGTACCGCTTTTTAATACACAGTCATCGTCGGGTTTGACTGTATTTCACAACACTCTGGTAGGCGTGTCAACGACTACTATGTAACCAGCGAAAACAACGCGCATTTGTATTAACATTTTCCAATAATTAAGCCCCATGGACATACGAATTTATAAAAAAAATAGTCACGAGTAACATATATACGTGTATAATCCGTGACAATGTTGCTAAGATTATACAAGTTAAGAGGATTTAAAAGCATATTGCACATTTGATATGAAAGAAAATAGATCCCGATTGACTACAGCCAATCGCGTTGAAGCAGTGCGCATGTTTCGCGTAGTGATTAATCTAGTGGCTACTATAAAGGGATAATTAATGCATTCACGATCACACCAGACGCTTGAGTCATTTATAAACGTTATTCTTTGAGGAACTAAATACATTTCAATATGCGAGAAATTGTCCACCTTCAAGCCGGCCAGTGCGGAAACCAAATTGGTGCCAAAGTAAGATTACCTATCTCCTCATGCATGTTGTGTTTTATAATTATGTTTATTCCTTTGTATTGCCTTTGAACAGGTCGGTACTTCTTGTCATGCGGGATGCATGATACAGAAATATATGTTAATATTATTGCATCGTCATAGTTAGATCATAGTTTAACTATTTAGTCAAAAGGCACACATACATGTAATGTGATGGTTATTCAATTTTTTTTCACATTGAGGTTTATCCAGTATTTCCCAAAATGTTAGTACATGTACATGTATCTACTATCTACAGTACATGTATTTTCCTTGAAGTTTACTTTAAGCATATACAGTGTTTAGTTATGTGACTAGCGACACAACACAATTGAACACATTCACAATTATATCGGGCAATATTAATTCCTTGGCATTAGTTGCAACAAACTCTTATTATGACCAAAGTTACAATGTATTTGCACGAAGGAAACGCTAATTAATATTGTATATTACCTGTACCCCCCCCCCCCCCCCCATAATTTACAGCCTTGTCTTTGAAATGAAATATGAATTGTTGCTTAAAGTAGCTTAAAAATCGGCCAATATCTACAATACATGTACACATCTGGGTGAAAATGTATATATCATTTATTCTTGAGAGTGTCCAACCTGTTGATGCATACATGTACAGTGTTCTCGACGTACATGTATCATGCTCAGAAATGATTATCCAGATGAACAACCGTACACAACTAATTGATAAACCTGGTAATTCCTACACTTGTTGATTGGAAAACAATTTTATCACATTTTATCAGATCAACCACACACTTCCCCTGTATCTGGACTATTTCTGCAGACCCCCCCCCCCCCCCCCCCCCCCCCCCCACACACACACTTCCATTGGTATGTGAGGATAGACACGGCCATCAGCATTCAGTTGGTTAGTTTCAACCATAGGTGAATGTTAAGTTCAATGGGTTGGCGTTTCCTGAAGTTGGAAATTCTTAGTTGGATACCACCTTCCCCTATAAAATAGACCCTCTAGCTAGTAGCTACATGTACATGTACCTCCCTGGCTACATGTACAGGTACAATGTATAATATTCTTTAATTTTGTTATTTTCAGTTTTGGGAAGTCATTTCTGATGAACATGGAATTGACCCGACTGGCACATACCACGGTGACTCTGACCTCCAATTAGAGAGAATAAATGTGTACTTCAATGAGGCCACAGGTGAGACCAATATAAAAGTTTCTAGATTCTCATCTTCATCCCAACCCTCTGGGGACCTCATTCTTCTTAGGATTCATCTTCTGGGAACTTGGGAAGTATCTACATGTATACTACATGTAGTAGTCTCAAATTCACATTGTTTATACCGGTGGTTACTTTTTCTCTTTTGTTCAGTTTCTATATCCCCTAACATTATCACATTTAATTCACCAAGGAATCCTTATAAATCAATATACCGTATTGGACTACTACATAAAGACTTAATATTAAAAGAGAAAGACTTAATATTAAAAGAGTAAATTTAGGGATAAAATGTTGGGGCCCTTTTTCTTGTGGCTAGGGGAAAAACATAATTGCCAATGTTGACGAGGAAGATATACCTACGGTACAAATAAGAGTATGGACTGTGTAAATAAAGGCACTAGTAACAAGAATAACATAGTATTGATCCATGTTTTATGTATGAGAACATTGTGCATGTACCCTGCTGGACAAAACAAGTGTCCACTTAACCATGGTGCGGTTAGCGTTGCCACCGCGGCTGAAATGCAACTACATGTACACCGCGGCTCCACTGACTAACTACAGTTGGGCCGCGGTGTACTTGCCGTTTGGCAATGGTGTAGTTGCCGCAGTGTATGTTCATTAAACTGAACAAAAAAATACAAACCAGAAATATAACCACGGTGTACATGCTGTTCGGCCGCGGTGTAGTTGCCTTTCGGCCATGGTGTACTTGCCGTTCGGCCAGTGTACTTGTCGTTTGGCCGCGGTGCTCAACTGCAGTTACAAACTCTGACACCGCGGCCTAACGGCAAATACACCGCGGTGCCAATGGACACTTGTTTTGTCCAGCGGGGTAGTACATTATACATGATATTAATCAGAATATCGTTGAGTAACGAATATGAGTTACTTGTACATTATACATGATATTAATCAGAATATGGTTGAGTAACGAATATGAGTTACTTGTATTCAAATTCCAAGGAGTCACAAGTTATAACTCGCACAATGGTAACAAGTATGCATGCAGGGACGTGGCGACAGTCACAGGGTGGGTTTGGGGACTGAAATGGTCTCCCCCCCCCCCCCCCCCAACTTCGGTTCAAATTCTCAATAGAAAATGTTCTTGTAGTTCTTTGCATATTTTCCTACTTTTGGTAAAAAAAAAATTTGGACTGAAATGGCCATCAGTTGGAAAAATTTCCAACCTGGGGGGGGGGGGTGTCAGGTTTGAAATTTCCAACACTTGGAAAGTTTGTGTCCTGGTCTCTCCACCGTGGCCAATAAAAAAAACTGCTATTAAATTAGTTTAAGAAAACAACATTTTACTACATTTGGTAAAAAATTGTGGACTGAAATGGTCATCAGTTGGAGAATTTTTCAACTTAAGGGTGAGTGAGGTTTGAAATTTCCAACACTAGGAAAGCTTGAGGCTAGGATTTTGCGATTTTCTTGTTTAGTTTTCAAAAATTTTCTCACACCAGGCCGAACAACCATGGTTAGCCTGGTGTGTCCTGGTCTCTTGTCTGTAGCTGTGTGTATTATTTGTCTGGAGTTGGACCACTAGATGTTAGGATATATGCAATTTTTACAAATTTTTCAGTTTCAAATATATAGGCTATTAGGCCTAATCACTGAGGTGCAAGGGGTGTGCAAATGGAATTATGCAAAACCTGTGTTTGTCGGATTCAAGGGTGGGGGGGGGGTGCAGTTGGAATTCCCCAAAGTGGACACCCGACCCCCCCCCCCCCCCCCCCCCTCAGAAAGATATGAAGGTTTGACATTACTAATAGACTAGTGGATACATGTAGTACAACTGTTGAAATTTTAGTCATGAAATATCCAACTATTGAAAATGATGGTTCTCATTGGGGTGAGTTGTGGAAACATGTACATGTATGTCATTTAATTACTTAATTCTTATTAATGGCATGTGAGAAGTTAATTCAGTACTAGGTTTAATTTAAGGCTTGTAAATTATTTACCTTACAAATGGCCTTCTTTCTTTTTTTACAGGTGGTAAATATGTACCTCGTGCGTGCCTTGTCGATCTTGAACCCGGGGACCATGGACTCTGTCCGATCAGGACCATTCGGTCAAATATTCCGACCAGACAACTTTATTTTTGGACAGAGCGGTGCTGGAAACAACTGGGCCAAAGGTCACTACACAGAGGGCGCTGAATTAGTCGATTCAGTTCTCGATGTTGTTAGGAAGGAGGCCGAATCCTGCGATTGCCTGCAGGGATTCCAGATGACACATTCTCTCGGAGGAGGCACTGGCTCCGGCATGGGCACATTACTCATCAGCAAGATCCGAGAGGAATACCCAGACAGAATCATGAACACTTTCTCAGTCGTACCATCACCAAAAGTGAGTATTTTAATTCAGTGCAGTAATGAGGAGGTCTAGTGACAAATTTTGAATTGGCATTCATTCCCTTGCTAATCTCGGCTGCAAAATATTTCTGGGTGTGACTTTGATTGGTATTGATATCAATACATATTTATCTGGCACATCGCGTTTCATCTGGCACATCAGCGTTCCATTTTTAGCTCCACTTTACTTTGTAAAGTTTGAGCTATTGCGGTGGGTTGGTGTCTCTCGTCAGTCGACAATTTCCTTTGGCTCACCCTACAGGCTGCATCCCTCATCCGATCATCACCAAACTTCATATGGATATTCGAGGTGTCCTCTAGATGGGAGCCATTAAAAAACAATGCCGCCAGCAGCCATCTTTGATTTCAATTTCAAATCCATCGGCTCGGCCCGTAGCCCACATTTATTGGAGAACTGTTTTGTAAATTTGCAGGCATGTTTAGGATCACCTCTAGATGGGAGCCATAAGATTTTAATAATTTTCGATGAAAAACATGGCGCCAGTAGCCATCTTGGATTTTTTCTTTGCATCACTTGATCGTTTGGCTCGACCTACAGACCACATCACTCATCCGTTCATCACCAAACTTCGTATGGGTCTTTGGGGTGACCTCTAGATGGGAGCCGTTGATTATTTCCGAAATTCGGTAAAAAATATGGCCACCAGCAGCCATCTTTGATTTTACTCTTTGCATAACTAAATCCTTCGGCACACCATACAGGCTACATCCCTCATCCTATCATCACCAAACTTCATATGGATCTTCTTGGTGTCCTCTAGATGTGAGCCATCAATTTTTTCCGAAATTTGTTAAAAACATGGCTGCCAACAGCCATCTTTGATTTCAATTTCAAATCCATACCGGTATGCTCAGCCCGTAGCCCACATTTATTGGTGAAATGTTTCAAATGAATATAATTTCATCACACAATACAAGACTTTTACTGTAACTTTTTGGCCTTGTTCTTTATCATTCTATTCATTGCTCAGACAAAAATAAACTCCTTTCCAAGTTGAGCTACAGTGTCAATAACTGTGTCATTGACACTTTCATTAACTTAACTTGACTTAAGTAAAGTTTGAGCTATTGCCATTCATTGGTGCCTGTCACGCATCCCATCTGTTCATGATTCATCAACGGTGAACCATTTCCTTTAGCAAACCCTACAGGTCGCCTCTCTCATCCGATCATCACCAAACTTCATATAGATCTTCGGGGTGAACTTCAGATGGGAGACTGCAATTTATTGCGAATTTCATTGAAAAACATGGGACACCATGGCCATCGTTGATTTTTATTTATATATGGTATATCTCTTCAAGTTGACATTACTTAGAAATTTTAGCTTTCCGCATTCCTAATCGCTCCATTGACTGTGACACATTAATTTATCTGATCTCAAAGTTGAGCTACAGTGTCGTTGACACTTTCATTGGTTAAAAGATGGCTCCGAATCCTGAATTTATATAAGCCATATGACACTATTTTCAATCTACGTCCTTTGATGAAGCAATCCTACTGGTAATTGCAATGCATTGCGATGAACATACATGTACTGACAATTCACACCCTACCCGGCACTTGTTTAACACACGGGCAGTGAATTTATTGGTATCAAAGTTTGGAAATCCACACATATTTTCTTAGATTTCGAAAATCATAATTATGGTAGTTGTACATGTAATATCAAATTACTATCTGGACTTTCCCCTATGTGAACTGCCATTCAGTGAGGATTATAGTCACCCAAGGGTTAACATGCTCTATCTCTTCCCAGCAGTGATTCTAACGTGCAACAACAACAAACATTTGTTTGAAACCTTTTAACACACAATGCTAGATTTTTCAGTTAGAAATTTTTAAATGCTTAAATGTTCTAAAATTAGTAACATCTCCTATCCCAGTTCATTGAATACAATTGGGAAAACAAATTGTTTCTATTAGCCTTAGGGAAACATTTTATGACAGAAGCTACTGTTTGCTGCACTCCTGACTGAAAATTATTTTATTCTGGTACCCGCTGAATTGATGGAGAGGTCTCGCAATACTTGTGGATAGAGTTATGACTACATTTTGGGTACTACTTCATAGAATTAATGTGCACGTTCTAACAGTAGCAGTGATCTGACTGATCTCCTATCCATCACACCGGATTCGGTACAATCTCTTTAGGTTGTACCAAAACCTACATTAAAGATACATGCACTCTCTCAATACGTTTGTTAATATGTCATACAGCCATCAACTCTTGGACAACTATCATCCATTGGCCAATTGAAAAGACGATTATTGTATGCTTAGTGCATAATCTGTTGGATCATGTGCAAACCTCATTGCGCATGATTATCCATGCAATGTCCAGTTATATAATCATACTTGTCATAGTCATTTTTGCGAAACACATTTTTGGCCCCACACAAATTTTTTGATGATGAATGGCTAAATTTAGTCGTAACTATCTATTTGTTTACAAAATACATGTATATCTGTAGGAAGTTCAGTGTAGAAATACACCATCTTAAGTCATGCTACGGTAGTGTTAAAACTCTTTTGAAAAATGTTTATGCTTGAATGAAGCTAAATTCCCCTTCATATATCTTTCTAGGTATCAGATACAGTGGTGGAGCCATATAATGCCACACTCTCAGTCCATCAACTCGTAGAGAATACAGACGAAACTTTCTGTATTGATAATGAGGCTCTATACGACATCTGCTTCCGTACACTCAAGCTGACCACACCTACATACGGAGACTTGAACCATTTGGTCTCGGCAACAATGTCTGGTGTCACTACATGTCTTAGGTTCCCTGGTCAGCTCAACGCAGATCTCCGAAAACTTGCAGTCAATATGGTACCATTCCCACGTCTGCATTTCTTCATGCCAGGGTTTGCTCCCCTTACATCTCGTGGCAGTCAGCAATACAGAGCACTCACTGTTCCAGAGCTGACACAACAAATGTTTGATGCCAAGAACATGATGGCTGCATGTGACCCACGACATGGTCGTTATCTCACTGTCGCCTGTATGTTCAGAGGTCGCATGTCAATGAAAGAAGTCGACGAACAACTGCTCAACGTCCAAAACAAGAACAGCAGCTACTTTGTTGAATGGATTCCAAACAACGTCAAGACAGCAGTCTGTGATATTCCACCAAGAGGTCTTAAGATGTCTGCAACCTTCATTGGAAACAGCACCGCTATCCAGGAGCTGTTTAAGAGAATTTCTGAGCAGTTTACGGCTATGTTCAGAAGGAAGGCTTTCCTCCATTGGTACACTGGTGAAGGTATGGACGAGATGGAGTTCACTGAGGCTGAGTCCAACATGAATGATTTGGTGTCTGAATACCAACAATACCAGGATGCCACAGCAGAGGAAGAGGGAGAGTTTGATGATGAGGAGGGGGAGGAGGAAGCTTAAATAGATGATACGGCGTGGATCAAAATATGTTGTCAGATTTTAAAATTAAAGGCTCATAAGGCATTCGCAGTGGGTAAATGTGAAAAATCATAAAGGTTTGTAAAACCATCATCAATAAGAAGAACATTGAGAAACATACTTTGTTCTTATTTGTATTATTGATAATTCCAGTGAGGAAATTTCACAAGTTGAAAGTCATTTTATCGACAAACATCGCCATATAAAAATTTCAAATCGAACGTTTTTGTTGAAAATCTGTTTTTCTGGAATATTATTCAGTGCTCCGACCTTTTGTAATGTTGACCTTAATGATTTGCTCGACTGTTTCTTGATAAAATACAGCATATTTACATAACAAAGGCTTTAACACACGACTTTTCACATTTACCCACTGTGAGCCCCTTACGTCCCTTTAACTTTGAAAAATAATGGAATACATGGACAAGTTTGATATTAGTTAATCCATCTGTGTACATCCGTCTGGTACGGATTACTCACAATTCAATGTTATCAAGATTTGCCCAGATATTTAGATCTATAATATCGGTCATAAACTTATTTTGAAAAATTTTGGCCATTGGGTTTTGGAAATACAACATCCAGCTTCCTATTCATGAGCCAATGTGAATTTGTGACTTGAAAGAAAAATAAATAAATATTTGCCGCACAGTTCAATCAAGTATTATTTTATTCCATCCACATCTATCCCTGTGATATCTTAGAAAAATCAAATATTCTGGGAGATATTGATCAAAACTTAATTGACCCTATAATTACTGCAAGTTCAGGAAAGGATATGATAGGATATTTTATTTCAAATTACTTATTTCCTTGTTTCAAACTGATTTACCTACCAGCTCTCAGTACTGCACCTACATTGAAAATGTAATATTCAACTGATAATGCCGAAGAATCAAACCACATCAGTTTTAGCATTTAGTTTGTCTGATTCAGGACGAACAAGGGGTGAAAATGTTTCGTTTTGCATAGTTCAGGACGAATTTTCAAAAAATCTAAATGTGAAGGAAAGCAATCATTTTCCTGTTGGAAATTTCATACCTGCCACAACGAAATTTCACACCAACAATAGGTTGAAAATGTTCTTGTAGTTTGATTATAAAACAATTTATTGGGGGAATTTATTGTTTTTCGACCAATATTTGCATATGTTCCTATTTTTTGTCAAAATTTTTGACAGAAATGGACATCAGTTGAAAATTTTCCAACCTTAGGGGGGTGACAGGTTGGAAATTTCCAACACTTAGAAAGCTTGTGTCCTGGTCCCTCCCCCGTGGCCAGTCAAAAACTTCTAGTTAATTTAAGAAAACAATATTGTCATACAATTGGTCAACATTGTCATTGGAATTGTCATCAGTTGGAAATTTTCCAAACTAAGTGGGGGTGTAGGGTTTGAAATTTCCAACAGTAGGAATGCTTGAGGCTAGTCTAGATATTAGGATTTTGCGATTTTCTTGTTCAGATTTCAAAATTTTCGCACACCTGGCCGAACCATGGTCGGCCCGGTGTGTCATTGCCCCATCCACATGGCCAATACAAAACTGCTAATTAGTTTAGCAAAACAATATTTTACTACATTTGGTCAAACTTGTAGACATAAATGGTCATCAGTTGGGGGGGGGGGGGGGGGGGGGTGCAGTTGGAAATTCTAATTCTAAATATTCTAATTCTAAATATACTAATGACATTGAACATGTTATGGGAATCCACGAAAACAAAACATTGAACGACCACCAAGACGCAGTATAGGAAGTGGATGATTTCGAGGCAAAATATGCCAACTATATAAAGGAAGATTATATAGCGGTGTTATAACTCTAAATCAGTACTGGAACGCCATAACTTGCATTGTGGAATCAGGGATGTGGCTATAGAGGGTGTCCACCTTGGGGAAATTCCAACTGCACCCCCCCCCCCTTTGAATCAGAATCAGACCAAACACAAGTTTTGCATAATTCCATTTGCACCTCCGTGCTCAGGCCTAATAATATCCTAATGACAATTCCAATGACAAACGTTGACCAAATGTATGACAATATTATTTTCTTAAATTAATTAACAGTTAATGCACACGGCTACATGGAAGAGACCAGGACACATCATGGTTGTTCGGCCCGGTGTGAGAAAATTTTGGCCTCAACTGAAGCTTTCCTATAGTGTTGGAAATTTCAAACCTCATACTCCCCCCCCCCCCCCCCAGGTTGGAAAATTCTCCAACTGATTACCATTTCAGTCCACAAGTTTGACCAAATGTTCGGCCCGGTGTGCGAAGAGTTGGAAATTTCAAACCTGATGACAATTCCAATGACAAATGTTGACCAAATGTATGACAATATTATTTTCTTAAATTAATTGGCAGTTTTTGACTGGCCACGGGGAGGGACCAGGACACAAGCCTTCCAAGTGTTGGAAATTTACAACCTGTCACCCCCCCCCCCCCCCCTAAGTTTGGACATTTTCCAACTGATGACCATTTCAGTCCAAAATTTTGACCAAAAATAGGAAAATATGCAAAGATTGGTCGAAAAACAATTAATTCCCCCCAATAAATTGTTTGAAAATCAAACTAAAAGAACTTTGTCAACCTATTGTTGCTGTGAAATTTCCAACTAATGTTTTTTGGCAGGTATGAAATTTCCAACTCACCCCCCTCCCCCCCACTGTCTCTGTGTTGAATATCGTTGACTAGATGAACCCACATGAAATTGTGGCATTGCATTGGCATTTAGTGCTTCTAAAGACAGGACTGTATCCCTTATTTTGTTTCAGTCATGCAGTCACCATTTTCCCATAATAAACTTATCTGTCTTCCTGCAATTAATAACCGAAATATGGAACAATTTGGAAATGGGGTGTATTAATGTAATGTACTATGAGGATACTATAGTGTAATAGTCAATTTAATTCCATGTGTGTTTTTTAATCAACTCATGCAATGGTGCATATAGCAACACGCGAACATTGGGTAAATTTTACCCAATATTGGGCAATGTTTTTACTCAACGCAGGGTATAACAGTTTACCAAATATTACCCAACAATTTGCCCAGCGCAGAAGGGAAATTAATATTGGGTAAATTGTTAACCCTGCGTTGAGTAATAACATTGACCAACATTGGGTAAATTTTACCAAACGTTCGCTTGGCGCTTTATATGCACCATTGTGTTGGGTAAAATTTCACCCAACGCGATTTAGAGTGTATCATTCCTTGAAAACATGAACTCTTTAGATCCTTATCTCGTGATACATTGCGCAAGAATCGTGCACACCCCCTCCTACACCCCAACAAGCAGGTATATCCCTGAAATTTGAAGATAACTCTAGTTCTATTGGCCAATTCATGAATCATAATTTATACCGTGAACATGCAATTGAAGTCCTGCCCTATTATTTCTTGAGATATTATGCAAGAACCGTTTCCACTCTTCGGTCCTAGTCTTACCCCCCCCCCCCCCCCCACCCCAAAAAATTGCTAGTACATCCCTGTAATTTGAACTTGGTCTTCATTTTGGTTTGTCACTTTGTACCACGTTCAATCCCATTCAGCACGAAAATGTACTATATCAGGTGTTATGTTCTCTATCACTCCATAGGTCGCGGTAAATTCATGTTACAAAACATTACAAGAAAACCATAGTCAGAAATGGTAACGCCCTCAAGATCACAGTATCCAATTACGCAAATACCGAGTATGTTTTAATCACATTTAGTCCACCACCTCCAGCGACAGGGTCAGATATACTTGCCAATATACACCCTAGGATGGCGTAATGTTGATCTAAGAATGGCCTCGAGTAATGCTCTCCTGATATGACCTCCCATATTAAGGATTAATTAAAATACATGTATGGTTAAATGAGGGTAAATTAAAATATGGTCACACCAGAGAGGGATAATTGAAATATGGTCCGATGAGGGTAAATTAAAATATCGTCACATCACGGTTAAATAAAATATGGTCCCATGAGGGTTGATTAATATATCGTCCAATGAGGGTTAATAAAAGATATGGTCTCATGGTGGTTAATTAAAATTGTACTTTGATTGTTAATTAAAATATCGTACCATTGGGGGGGGGGTGTATTGAAATATGGTTCCATTAAGGTCAATTAAAAAATGGTAACGTGACTTAATTAAAGAATAAATATATGGTCCCATTATGAGGGTTAATTAAAATTAAAATATGGTGTCATCAGTGTTGATTAACCTACGGTCCCACTGGGGTGAAATACAATATAGTCCCATGAGGGTCAATTAAAATATGGTCCAATGAGGACTAATAGTATGTCCACTCCCCCATCATGACCAATTAAAACATGGTCACAGGAAGGGTGTGTAATTTCTTAACATTCTTCAATTCATATAGCATTGTGATATATCCTCGGTACACATAAATAAAAATTATGTTTAGAATTAGGCCACATTGTATGTTAAATAACCAATTTGAAGGGTTAGTGTTGGAACTTTTCTTAATAACATCTCTATGCATAGCTCCGATATATTCCGAATACAAAGAAATGAGATATTTACAAACAGTAACGTGGGAATTGGTTAATAATTACCATCCCCAATTCATTTAGAATATAACATGCCGATATTTGTCGCGTATAACTAAATGAAAAAGTTCACTAAACGATATTAAATAACATGTTAAACACCGATATAAACAAACACCTTCGTAGGATTCATGTTCGAATTAAATTTCTTATACAATCGTCAAATCCCCGTGTAGTATAATAGTAGATAGCATTCCGATTTATATCACGTGAAAATAAACGAAAGATGTTCAAATAACAATACAACAAATCAGGTTAAAGAACAATAGAAACACATAACGCGCAGCGCGCTAATGGTTAACGCGCGAATTCCCGTTGGAATTAATCGGTTGGCACTTCTTGGCATGCGAATAACAAACCACGAGTCAATCAAGCATGTCACGGGAGACGCCCGCTGCATGAAATAATACTGTAAACGACAATAAACCAAATTGAAATTCCCAACTACACCTTTTACCGGACTCGGCCTTGAGGTCGCACTACAACTTTTAATAAATAAAACCTCCATGCGCCCGTTGCATACCAAGAAACAGCAGCTGATTATACACCCGGAGGGCGAAATTACACTCTCTATGGCGAACACTGCGAGGCTGGTGGAATCACTGAACTAAATGGTTTCCCATAGGCGACAGTGTTAACGTTTCGGCCAAATGCACTGAATTGAAGCCTGCAGGCCATACCAGTGATGCTTACCCAGCTATATTGACACCAGTTGATCACGAAAATGCAAGAAAAATCATAGGTCATGTGTTTACTTTTTAAAAATAAATCCCCAAGTGTACGACAGGGCTATTCCACAGCCAAATTTGATCTGGAAAACCCCAGAACTACAGCAGCTAGTTTTTAAATAAATTTCCCGCTCACAAAAATCCATTCCCCCATTCATTCACCAGTTTAAATTATTACGCCACACAGTGGTGTAAGCTGGTGTACAGTTTTTCATGTTCGAGCGGATGATCGATAATCCACTGGGCGAATGTATTATGGTTTTTCGTACTTGAGTATAAATCGTACCGATAGTTACGATAGTCCAACAAAGATTAGCACATGTGTTTACGTCACCGGTGTAACTGTGGAGACATGTTTCTATTATGATGGTTCGCTATCCCGAAGGTCCACTATTCCGAAGGTTCTCTATTCTGAATACTTGCTATTTCGAAGGTTAACTATTTCGAAGGTTCACTATTCCGAAGGTTCGCTATTCCGAAGCTTCTCTATTCCGAAGGTTTTTGTTATTTTTAGGTTAATTCTATATTCTAAAGTATTGAGAGGGTTCATTATCACGAAAATTCTTTTTATGGAGTGTGCGCTCACATCCAAACTGATCCTGCGCGCATACACTCTTAGAACAAATGTGTATAAATACTACACAATATGTGTTACATTTGATCTTAAACAAAATTGTGTACAAATGCAACATGACATAAATGTGTCGGTTGAATTTTCTCAACATTGAATATGAGTGAATATGTGAGTATATTATATTTAATATATGAGATATTTTCTATTTGAGACATAAACCTTGTAAAAGCTGCCATAATAAAAAAAATGGCAGCTGCTTTAAAACTTTGTGGTACACAATTATGTGTTGTTCAGTTTTTACACAAACATAGTGTATAACAAAATTTTAAGCTGCTGACAATTGTTTGTTCTGTGGTAGCCTTTACGAGTTTTGTGTCTCCAATAGAACACATTTCATCTAATAACTATGATACACTCACATATTCAATCATATTCAACGTTGATGATATTCCACCGAAATATTTAATAATTATATGTCATGTGTCATTTCTACACAATTTTGTTTAAGATCAAATGTAACACATTTTGTGTAGTATTTATACACATTTGTTCTAAGAGTGTACCGATACAGATACAGGAGGAAATGACTTAGAACATTAAATGTGATTTTGTTTTGTTTTCGCGGGGTTTCTTGAGATTAATGTGATTACGTGGGCCCATACCTTTGAATTATTGGCATATAATATGAATGTTGTGGTATATATGGACCCTCCAACATTGGGACATGACACAGGTACATTTGACCTAAGTGCTGTTCTGTGTGGGCTCCATTTTGGGGTTTAATATTTTAAGGGCCAAATTTAGAATTTTATGGGTCCATACCTTTGAACTCTGGGCATATAATATGAATATTGGGGATATGTCTCTATTCCGAAGGTTCACTATCCCGAAGGTCCACTATTCCGAAATTTCTCTGAATGTTCGCTATTCCGAAGCTTCACCAATCCGAAGGTTCGTTATTCCGAAGGTTCTCTATTCCGAAGGTTTTTGTTATTTTAAGGTTAATTCTATATTCTAAAGTATTGAGAGGGTTCATTATCACGAAGATTCTTTTTATGAAGGAAATAACCTAAAACATTAAATGTGATTTTGTTTTGTTTTCGCGGGTTTTCTTGAGTTTAATGTCATTATGTATGACCTTATTTCTCATTACATATTCACGCCAAGCAGCCCTCAATTGCTATGTTTCCATGCGATTTAATGTCATTACGTGTGACCTAATATCTCAATAATCTGAGGCAAGAGTACGCCTGCTAAAGGCGAATTATAACAGTGGGGCTATAACGCTCAATAAATACTGGAGGCTATAACAAACTGCGCAGCGGAATATCACTGAATAGACGAATATGAGATGAGTCTAACTGCAATTGTGACTTTGTTTAAAGGCCCACTTAATTTTCGAGTCATTCATTTTTTTATAGTATATACGGTTATAATAACAATTTATGCCATAAAATTTGAATAAAATACTATAATTCATCACCATTTGAAACGCAGAATACTTCTATCTCCTAGTTTGAAACACCTTTAAAATACCGCGACAAGTCGTGCGTCGTATATCTAGCAATTAGCAACTAACATGTCCTCTTCGGCTTTCCATAGATTTCAACGTAATTTGATACTTAGGGGTGTTTGTGTCCGGGAAGTGTTTTGGACGGGTCAAATCGTGACCCCGACCTGACCTTGGCCTTTAAACTGTCAATGCAAGGTCAATTTGGGTAAAACGGACGAATTTCGGCGAAATTTGATACCTAGGAATACTTTTGTCCGGGGGGTACGTGTTTTGAACGGGTCAAATCGTGACCTCGGCGTGACCCTAACCTTCAATGTGGTCAATCAAAGGTCAAATCGGGTAAAACGGATGGATTTCGACGAAATTTTATACCTTTGTCAGGGGAGTGTTTTGGACGGGTCAAATCATGACTCCGACCTTACCTTGACCTTCAAAATTGTTAATTAAAGGTCAAGTGGGGTAAAACGGACGGATTTCGACGAAATTTGATACCTAGGGGTACTTTTCTCCGGGATGGGGGTGTTTTGGACGGGTCAAATCATGACCCTGACCTGACCTTGACTTTCGAAATAGTCAATTCAGGGTCAAATCGCGCCTTTCGCCGGAAATCAGATGGGAAACAGCCCGGACGAAGTCGGGGCCCATCAGCTTGTGTAATAAAGACAGTTTGAAGAAAGTAATGTATAACACGGGAAACGGGAAAACTTGAAATATGCATGGAAGTATGCAAATTTCCCACATAAAATTTGAAAGCTAGTTTATAGTATACTTGTATTATAATTTATATTTAAGGCTAATAATATGATATTGGTGGCGTTACCATTTCTGACTATGGTTTTCTTGTTTAGATATGATGTACAAATCAAAGAAACGCGATGTCATCGGGAGCATCTCACTTTGCCGACGGCTATTGTTTCCGGGGGTACCTGCACGAGGTGGCAACAATCCCTTACTTCAATCATTTGCCGCTTATAGTCTATTCCTCTTTTCTTTTGGTGTTTTAATGGTTTGTCCTCTCTTTTTGTAGGTTTTTAATGATTTGTCAATTTGGGAACGAGGGTTTTGGAACCTTTGGTGCTGATTCAATGTTGATGTCAGGAAATAATCTATGTCATGTTTTATCTATTTATTGATTCAAAATAATTAATAAAATACATACAAGGAGATAACAAACATATAACAAATACACGACAATACTTTAACAAAAAGCTCAATGGCGAACTAATGTAGCGATTGAATCTAAGTATTCAACAACGTCGATCTCGTTTTCCCTGAATATTCTCTTGAAATGTCTAAGAGACGCGTTGACCGCCAGATATTTTCTTCTCTGTGGTTGAACTCTGCCGCCACCAGTCAGTTGAAGTATCGTCGATTCTGTATATTCTTCAGTTACCTTCACCTTTAGCATTCCACGGTGTACTCGCTCCCCGACTCTGGAACACATTTAGCTCCCTGATTCCTGATCTGGCGATGTCATATGAGCTATGGGGTAACTTTGATTAATAACGTACTCGCTATATTGTGTACCGGTTAGAATTTTTGGAACATGTATGTTTTCGCGGATTCATTGTTGCAGTATAACTTTTATGACCGCGCTAATTCCTTTCGATATTTTGGTGTGAACAATGGCTGGGCCACTCTTGAAGATTTTATTGAGGGAACGCAATGCATAATATAACATGCAGCTAACATTGCTGATGAATTATGTCTCAGCTGGAATGTAGACTAAATGTCGTATTACGAGGTATCGGGGTGTATTTAATCCGATTGGTAGATTGTTGGTCCGCATTTAGAGGCTTTCTGGTGTGGTGAGTGAGACACCTTCAGTGATAAGCCGTAGTTGTTGTAATAATTTGAAGGATTAGCTGTTTTAACGGAATTCTGAGGTGATGCATTCATGAAACCAGTATATTTAATATTTTATGTATGCGTATAGTAATATGATATTGAGGGCGTTACCACCCCCCCCCCCCTCAACGCATCCCATTGAGAAGTAGGTCGAATTAAGTTTTCAAGTATTAGAAATTAATTTGCATCCCCTCGGAATTTTCCAACTGAATGGTAACTCAAGCATTAATAATGATCTGATATTTTCGCTCAGTTCCCAACACGTCTGCGCTCGCTAATTGAAGTCTGCGAAGATAAGCTCCGATTAATATATTAATCCTGCCGATTATTATTGGCCCATGTTAATCATTGTAAGTAAACATAATTGCCAACGGAAAAGGTGTAACAGCTTTTTCTTAACCCTTTATGTATATATTAAATGGATTCTCCCAGTCAATTAAAAAGTTTATATATCGGAATGGTCTGTTATTCATTTGGATAGATGTTAAGGAGGCGTCCCATTCGTGAATTTTATAAAAGATATTAATTTAAAACTATCAATTATTATTTAAAGGGGGGAATTATTATCCTCTATAGTATGCTATATATAGTACTGTAACAACAGCTGTTCAACCTCACAATATATATGAGAGATACTTTCTAATATATTATTACCCGTGGCCAGTCAAAAACTGCTAGTTAATTTAAGAAAATATTGTTCTATACATATATCAACATTGTCATTGGAGTTGTTATCAGTTGGAAAATTTCCAACCTAAGTGCATGGGGGTGTCATGTTTGAAATTTCTAACTCTAGGAAGTCTTGAGGTTAGTCTAGATGCTAGGACTTTGCGATTTTCTTGTTCAGATTTCAAAATGTTCATATACACCGGGCCGAACCATGGTCGGCCCGGTGTGCCACGGTACCTCGCCCATGCAGGGAGGGGGCTGCTAATTAGTTTAAGAAAACAATATTTTACTACATTTGGTCAAAATCGTGGACTGAAATGGTCATCAGTAACTGTTGGAGAATTTTCCAACCTAAGGGTGAGTATGAGGTTTGAAATGTCCAACACTATAGGAAAGCTTGCATGAGGCCAGTCTATAGATGCTAAGATTTTGCGATTTTCTTGATTAGTTTTCAAAATTTTCTCTCACCGGGCCGAACAAACCATGGTCGGACCGGTGTGTCCTGGTCTCTTATTTGTCTGGAGTTGGACCACTAGATGTTAGGATTTATGCAATTTTCAGATGTTCTCACGGTATACATAGAACCATGGTTTGTGAATATATAGGCTATTATAGGCCTGAGCACTGAGGTGCAAGGGGTGCAAATTGAATTATGCAAAACTTGTGTTTGGTCGGATTCAAGGAGGGGTGTGCAGTTGGAATTGCCCAAAGTGGACACCCCCAACGGAGACTATTGATGTGCAAACCTACGCTGCAAATGTAACATGTTGTATTATCACTACATATATAGAATGCGAAGACTCGTCTGAGCCACCGACCCACGGGACGACCCCCCCCCCCCCCCATAAAGAGAAATATCCACCGTTATTGTCATACTCGGGATTATATCATTATATTGTTATAAGTGAAAAGATGTTGTACATATGAATTATAATGTTTGTGTTTGATTATATTTTATGTTCATTTTGTGTAATACAATTATGTGGGGAGAGAGACCATTTGTAAGTTGTAAAACTTGTGTCTCAATCCCGTTGCGATATTATTATGCAATAAAATATGTTTACACTAACGGAGACTATCTAGCCACGTCTAACCTTGTGATTGCATGTGAGCTGCATCTCCCAATCGCACAAACATAACTATTAAGCTTATTCTAGGATCAGAACTACCGTCGAAATGTCAGTCAATTTATTTGATTAAATACCCACACGTACAAGTTCTAGGGACGTGGCCAGACCTAGGGTTCCCATGGGGGGGGGGTCCACCTTCAAATTTACAGAGAGATAGAGATAATCTTTTATTAACGTGACATGTGCATCTACAATACATAAATATATTACATAAACAAATAATGATATTTCACCCGGCCACATGGGGCCTATAAGTCACGCGTATAGTATGTAATTGCATGCGTGTGATGCATGTAATGTTCAGAGGCAGTGCATTGAAAATTCTTTGGATTATCGTTTATCCGTATCTATATGTCGGAAAAGTCATATATTTCATGAGAGTGATCTTTAACAATTATTTATAATATGGAGTTTACCATTCCAATAGTTATTTATAGAGACAATTTTTTCTTTTCATAAAGGCATCAAAAGGGAATTTTGCTAACTGACGTGGATATGAAATTAATTCAGTCAATGCGTTGTTATTTTCATTAGTAATAGTAATATCAACGGGAATAGAATCCAGGAGCCGGGACCTTAAATGTGTGTACAGCGGGCAGCGCAAAAAGAAAGTGGCTTTCATCCTCTATATTTCTTGCAGGTCGCACAGAGTACAAATTCTTTCTCATTTCGAAATCTGCCAGTTTCTATTCTCCGCGGAAGTATTGCGCAACGAAATTGAGCCAAGATCGATCGGTGTGATTTGTCAATGTTCATACTGATATATTTCTCAGTTTCATAGATTTTCTTGTATAATGTAAGTTCGTAGCTTTGGGATATAGTTAAGTTTTTCTAGCCATTCATCAGCACGAATTTGAGAGAGTTTCAATTCTAGATCGGTAATATTACATGTTTGTATATTTTCAAAGGTAGATATCATTCCAGCTTCGGTAAGAATATCAGAGAAATTGGCGCTCCAACCATCTTGTACTTCCATGAGATCCCATAAGAAAACTTTTTTGACAAGTCGTTCATCAGACAATTTAATAAGATGGTTCCAAAGTCTAGCCATATTGACCCATCGGCGTAATCTACTTGTTTGGATACCAATTTCGCCTTCAATGGCTAATAGCGGACAAAAGCGATGGACGCCAAGGAAATACCTGAATGCTCGGTTTTGAACCATGTCTATACAGGGTTATTTTCTGTATCCCCATGCAGACACCAGATGCATAATCCATAATTGGGCTAACACAGTTATGGAAAATTTTACCAAAAGTTTTGAAACATATGTCTTATATGTGTGAACATTTGATATGATGGCCCCGATGGATCTACCTGCTGACTTTGATAGAGTTTCAGCTGTCATATCGAAACTACCGAACTCATGGAAAATAACACCAAGATATTTATATTGATCAGTCATGTTTACAGCTTGATTTTCGAAAATGAAACTATAATTAGTTCTCTCGCCTTGTTTTACACCAAAGAAACATCTGAAAGGTGCTGATATTCGAACACGCGAAAAAAGTGTTCTGATACATGGTTTTGATAGACTGGTACAACTGACCCCCCCCCCCCCCCCTGAACCAAACATCAAGCTACCAGGTTCGCAGAATTCAATTTGCACGGGCCCTCTTGGAAATATCCAACCTGACACAACCTACGGTTGGAAAATGACCAACTGGTGACCATTTCATTCACTACACTAATCACTGGTTGGAAAATCAAACAGTGACAACAATTCCAACATATATCTGGTGTCTAATGTCCAACTAATGTTGTGTCAGGCATGACATTTCCAATTGTTGGAACTGCATGTCGCCACGTCCATGTGCGTTTTACGGTATACAAAATAAATAAATTATTATTATTATTATTATTACAACAGCTGACAAGTATCATGTGTTCCCTAAAACGTCTTCGAAATTTGATTAATGATAACTGTTAGGAATTCGTGGCCTCATTAATAAACAAACTTTAATTTGATAAAGACGCGATTGAGTCAGATTGAGTGCGGATTGGCAGCTAATTAGGTGCCATGTATATACATGCAAATAGAAGAAATGCATGAATTTCGCAACAAATATGAACATTATAAGTTATAAATGAATACTTGTCGGCCACCATAATAATCTATGGCCGTGTTATATATCGTGTATATGGCCGCTTAGTACACATCCAATGTACCCATATGTGTATGAATAACTCCAGAAAAAAAACGTATACCGCACTATTTAAAGATGCATTATCCAAATTAACGCTCCCAAATTACTATTTCTTTGGTTTCGGTGGTTACAAATATTTTATTCGAGTCGAGGAACCCACCCATCAAAGCTCAGTGTGATCAGATATCGTTTTGAAGTTTATTATTTCTCGAGATGTGCAATTATTTGTGGCCCGGAAAAACGTTGTCAAACGGACAGTCTCGGACAAAATTGCGGATGAAGATGGATAACTCCAGAATAATGTGGTAATACGGCCAAATTTCGTGATACTCAAGTGATAATACAACCATATTTCGTTGAACAAAATGTTGATAAATAAAAAGTTTGGGGTAATTTTATACCATAGTTGACAGTGGTTAGCATTATCTTGTTGCAATTAATCGATTCTGATAACTAAAGGGTATTTCAGGGGGGCCGGAAAAAAACTGCAGACAGGGTGGAAAAAAAATGTTTTCTTCGGTTTGGATACCCCCCCCCCCCCCCCAAACAGCAAAAACTGCAGTTTTTTTCCACTGACCATTTGCCCCCCCCCCCCCCAGAAAAATCAAGTCTACCCCAGCCGGACAACAACTCGGTTTGACCGGAAACCGAAAAAAATAAAAAGCATACAATTCACGAGAAGGTGCTTGGTAACTTAGTTTAGATTATCATGACTAAAATGGTCATTACGTGCGCTCGCGCAACAGTATGGCGATCAGACAGATTCGTAGGTTGGTGTCACCCTACTCCGTTTCACTCCATGACGTCACCAAAAACGACGTAAAACCTCGTGGCGTTCTGACATTTTTACTGTGCCGCGTTTTTGTTATGTTTATTTTATGTGTTGTTTTCGATTATTTGTTTGTCGCCGATATCGCCATTTGTCGGGATTCCCTGATTCTATATTTAATACTGGCATGCTCGTAGGAGCCTCGATTTCGATTTTTTCTCCCATGTCAAAATACGTCAGAGTTATGACAAAAATAGATCGACCTACATTTTCTCCATCAGAACTCTACATCAAAGAGTCTATAGACTCCTTCGGGACCTACATAGACTCCATCATTTGGGTATTTTTACTTATAATTGGGAAGTTTTTTCATTTTTGGTTCGTGCGACGACCTCTTTTTATCGTGCGGGAAATAGAGACATTCAAAACGCGATTTCGTAATTCGACGCAATAGGCCGAATAGCATAACATTCAGCTGAGTTCCGGGTCAAATACGACGAATGACGTAACACAAAACAAAACGCATTTGTTGACACAAACACCGTTTTTGGACAATATTATGGAAAGAAATCGCATCAAATATGGTCATTTATAATTTACCCTTCCATGACTGGGGCTTCTTGAAATTTTTCAAAAACCCTGTGCCAATCCCATAGGGATCCTCACATATATGAGAGAATACATTGGCCTAACAACATTTACCACGACCTTGTAAACCAGTGCATTCTCTTATATATGCAGGGCTTCCTATGGGAGACTCATATATAAGAGAATGCACTGGCACAGGATCTTTAATGCTGCAAACGGGTTAACATAATTTTTCTGACAAATTATAACAAATGAAGAGCGCAAAGCCCTTAAAAAAATCACATTTGATAAGTCTTCTGATACATGGTGTATATTCGTATTTTGTTGACGAAGTGCTGCTAAGAACAGGCTTAGTTGGAACGATAAAACGGCTTCAGTCGGCCATTCTATTTTTTACGAGAAAAAGTATTCCACTGTGTCATTTGGTACCTAACACTTGTTGTTTGCTAGCGTATTCATCGAGAAATCTAAATTCTAGACATTGACGTCGAACGCAGTTTTTCGTGTTTCATGGCACCTTCGCATGGTGGGTTAATCGGTCTCTTGTTGTGCAATAGATGATAAACTTCATTTTAATACCAAGTCTGCTTGTGGGCATAGTGTTATCGCTGTAAAAATACATTTCTACAGCTGTTCTACGGCCTTGATTTCGACAATTTTATGTTGGGTCAGTACTGTTGTCGATCGAATAATGCAACTTCTGCTGTCTGGTCAGCGCGAATGTGGGCATTTCGTTAGACACCCCCAAAGTAGTCCTCTACGTACTGTAGGCCTATTCCTCGAGATATCGGCCGTTCCACGCAATTTGAAATTCTGTTCCGCAGATTGTCATTCTATTCCATATGCCATCCCATCCCGCAGATTGTCATGTCCGGCCGTTCGATCGCAGCGACGCCTTTCGTTATAATTGTTACAGAAGTGCAGGCGCGTTATTTGGGTCACAATTACAACTTCTAGAATCCATTTTATGTTTGTTTTAATTTTTGCCTTTCAATTCTGAGATCCGTTTTATGCTCATTTCAATTTAAGCTTTTTAAATATAATATTTTAATTCCAATTTTGTAGTAGATTTAAAATGTTAAAATAAAACTATTAAGTAAGAATTGAAATATAAAGTTAGAGTTAGAATTAAAATATAAGAATTAAGATATTAAGTAAGAATTAAAATATGAAGTTATAATTAAAACATCAAGTTAGAATTAAAATGTAAAGTTAGAATTAAAATTTAAGAATTAAAATGTTAAGTTAGAATTAAAATAATAAGTAAGAATTAAAAGATTAAGTTAGAGTTAAAATGTTAAGTTAGAATTAAAATATAAGAATTAAAATGTTATGTTAGAATTAAAATGTTAAGTTAGAATTAAAATATAAGAATTAAAATGTTAAGTTAGAATTAAAATATTAAGTAAGAATTAAAATGTTAAGTTAGAATTAAAATGTGAAGTTAGGATTGTTAAAATTAGTCACGAGTAACATATCTACGTGTATAATCCGTGACAATGTTGCTAAGATTATACAAGTTAAGAGGATTTAAAAGCACATTGCACATTTGATATGAAAGGAAATGGATCCCGATTGACTACAGCCAATCGCGTTGAAGCAGTGCGCATGTTTCGCGTAGTGATTAATCTACTGGCTACTATAAAGGGATATTTAATGCATTAACGATCACACCAGACGCTTGAATCATTTAAAAACGTTATTCTTTGAGGAACTAAATACATTTCAACATGCGAGAAATTGTCCACCTTCAAGCCGGCCAGTGCGGAAACCAAATTGGTGCCAAAGTAAGATTACCTATCTCCTCATGCATGTTGTGTTTTATAATTATGTTTATTCCTTTGTATTGCCTTTGAACAGGTCCGGTGTTCTAAAATATAAGTATGGTTGTAAAATAAGTATGGTTTTTGGCTTAGGCATGCGCATAGGACACAAAA
Source organism: Siphonodentalium dalli (assembly GCA_032622095.1). Lineage (NCBI taxonomy): Eukaryota > Metazoa > Mollusca > Scaphopoda > Gadilida > Siphonodentaliidae > Siphonodentalium > Siphonodentalium dalli. Next base: position 71,660,048 of record CP136069.1, read on the forward strand.
CATCTATTTCGCGAGTATTGCGCATGCGCGCGTTGTGACCTTCACTGTGAGGTCTGAAAAACCGGAGAATGCTATGTCTCGAGCCGGGAGAACCTGGCGCAAATTAGACCCGCACCTGCCATTCAGATTATTTATTGGAAAATTCTTCATTATTCATAATACTTTCATATAGTATTAATCGGTTGTGTATTTTTATTTAAAGAATAACCTTTGTTGTTTGAATTATAGTCGAATTAAGTTATAAATTAAAAGTTGTTTGTTGTTCTAAAACAGGTCTTTGAGGCAATGGTTAACGAGGTGTGTTCCTTTGACGACTGACAGTGACACGGATCGTTGCCAGAAAAAGGACTGTTAATATCTTTATCACGTGATAATATGTGCAACGAATTGGAGGAACAGATTATTTATTTATCTTTAGTTGGTGGACCCAACTAATCAAACAGAGCTAGCTACACGCTCTGATAATTTATGTCAGGTTTACGGACTAATTTATCTTCTACTCGGTCTATTCAAAACATTAATATTTTGTAAGGATTTAGATAGGTAAAACGGACCGAAACGTAGGCGAATTTACAAATTACATGATGATCATGACGGTCCTACTAAACAACGAACACAGGTCTAAAAAGAGGAATAGAATGGTGAAAATTGGTTTGTGGGTGCGTGTGGGTCCATTATATGTGTATGTGATGTTATTTCCAACTTAGATGACTTATTTTTCGAGTTATAAGCATTATTTGAATGCAAAGCTACTAAACAACGGACACAAACGAACATGAGATTAGCTGTATTGCAAAGGTGTTATTAATAAAGGTATTAATTAACTACCACAATCTCTATGGCTTATACTCTGTCTCTTTGTCACTGAATTGTTTTGACTTAGTTATTTTGTCTTATTATGACTTCGTTTAACTTCCCTGGCATCACACTGCTCTTTCAGTAGAGCTTCAGGTACTAGAATCAAAGTTTGTTTTATATACAATCGAATATTTATATATTATTTTACATTAGAGGTAGCAAACTCAGCCCCGGCGGAACGATGGGCAGAGTTTGTTCTCCTTGAAGTCAGTCAGTGGATGAAAATGGCTCCATCAAAATGTTGCATTATTTAAATCAAGTAATGCACTTATTTGATATGAATCAAAGAAGTCTATATGTTATTTTATCACATGATTAGCACTATTTTCCTATGTAATATTCGAGCGTAACAGACAAGTGTAATATCGTCGCGTGCAATGACGTCACGCTGCTCTGTCTGTTAATTATTGTTCTTTTCGATAAAATTTAAGCGATTATACGACCATGTGATGAAAAGTATCTCAAACTCGTTCTATTTTATACCTAATTTATCAACCTCGTCCACTAAATTCTATTTGAGTTTCGGTAAACCTCGGCTCAAATTGAATTTAGTGAACTCGGTTGATAAATTCTGTATAAAATAGAAACTAATGTGAGATCCTCTATGTATATTTGCATACTACATGCTAACTTTGTCGTTTATTGGTGATGGTCTTGGTTTTTGATGCCTTCACTCTTTCCTTGTTTTGGTCAGTCACTTTTTCATTTAAATTGTCTGTAAACTCAGTCAATTTTTTTGTTAATTATATTATTAAAGGCACGGGTGGCCTTAGTTGTCGAAAATATTCATATTTGTTCCAATCACCGTAAACAGAAAAACACTAAAACGCATACAGTTTCGTTCATCATGTAAACAGCATGCTATCATAAAGACCTACTATATTTTACCTAAGCAAGAGCCTGATATTGTTACAGAAGACAGCACAGTGTTACTTGCTAATCACACACAATGATATAAACGCTCTTTATTAGTTCCATATCAGGAATTCAGCAACAAAGAACGCTCTTTATGTTTACCATCATAATATAAACAAACACCAGGAAAGTAACTGTTTATGCTTTTGTTTATTCCCAAATGTTTTTTAATCTTGGCCAAAATCACCCTGCTATATAACTCCTCTCCAGGTATAATGACTTATTTGACAACCATACTTAATTACTTATTTGTCATAAAAAAAAACAATACATATTTTACGAATTAAAATATGTTGGGTTGTTAAGCCTTGAACAATTTAAGAATAACTATGTAGTTCTATTCCCAAATCTGTTTGTGTGATAATCTCGACCAATACTATGAATCTTTGCGAACTCATCTCCAACCCATATGACAACAAAACATATTTGTCAGGAAAAAAAATACTTATTTCACAAATTAAAATATGTGGGGTTGCTGTTTACTCTTAAAACGATTGCAATTATATTCCCAAATCTTGATTTGTGTTGTAATCTCGACCAAATTCATCCAAATTCAATTAGTTTATTCTGATCGTCAAGTTAAGACATTAGAGGGGTTATGTAGCGATTCTCCGAAGACCCATAACTCCGAAATCCCATAACTCCGAAGGCCTATAACTCTGAACGCCCATAACTCCGAAGGTCTATAACTCCGAAGGGCCGATTCTCCGAAGGTCCGATTCTCCGAAGATAATGTTTTATCGCGTATTAAATAGTGTACAGTCCAGTGGCGGAGTCAATGGGGCCCTAGGGAAGACCGGCCCCCCCCCCAATAAAACATGTCAAATGTCATGTAAAATTAGCGTCCGGAAATCCCTCCTAGGCATTCAAATATGGAATGCGCGTATGATTATATTTTGCATGGAACATGTACATGTAGATAATATATCCCCCCCCCCCTGGAATCCGGAATCCAGCTTCAAATTTACCATGGAATTCCGCTTTTCAGTCATACCTACCGAGCTATTTGACAGCAATACTTATTTGTCGGAAAAATTGTGTATAGATAGAAATCGTTCATGACAATCCCTCTGCAGTCTCCAACCATGTCTATATATAGCCTACATATGTGCCAACCATACTTATTTGTCAGAAGAATCAATACTTATTTTGCAAAGAAACCATGTCTTGTTAAAGTTAGACGCCTTAAAACAATTATACAATCGGTATGTATGTCTGCTTCCAGATGTTCTTTATTATGATAATCTTAAAAGGTGACACCCGTTATCCCCGAGATTCCGCTTTACAGTCATACCGAACAATTTGACAGCAATACTTATTTGTCGGGAAAATTGTGTATGGATAGAAATCGTTCATGATAATCCATCTGCAGTCTCCAACCATGTATATATAGCCTACATATGTGCCAACCATACTTATTTGTCCGAAGAATCAATACTTATTTTGCAAACGAAACCATGTCTTGTTAAAGTTAGACGCCTTAAAACAATTGTACAATCGGTATGCATTTCTGCTTCCAGATGTTCTTTATTATGATAATCTTAAAAGATGACACCCGTTATAATTATCCCCGATAATCCGCTTTACAGTCATACCGAACAATATTTGACAACAATACTTATTTATCGGAAAAATCAATACTTATTTTACTTACAAATTAAAACATGTGATTATGTGAGTGGGTCTAAATGACCGCGAACCGTTTATTGGGAATTTGGGATTGGGGCTCGGGAGGATTTGGAAGGGCAGTATGTCCTCCCCCACGACCCACTTAGGAATGATGTTGGGTGTTATAAATGGTGATATAACAATGAAAAATGATTAAATTATCTAAACTTTTGTTGTTACTTCTTCTTTTTCGCTTTTCTCCCTAATTATGTATACTGTTTCTGCGTTTCACTTGTTCTTTTTATTCTTCCCTCGAGTGGTCTTGATGCCCCTGGTGGTGGTTTCCTGTTGGTCCTACCAGGGGTCTATCATACCCTATTAGGCCACTTCAAGTAAATGTTGCTACTGGTGTGACCTCTTATACTGCAAAACCACTTCAAGTCAGCCTGCATGCATGTGTACGTATGGTCATGGTGGGTCCATGGACACAATGCACCGACTGGAAAGAGTTCACATCGTGCGAGACTTGCATGGCTTGGGATTAAAGGGTACTGTACACTGATTCCGGCTATTTATGAGACCATCTCCTTTTATACTCAACATAATATATATGAACTAGCCGATGAGTCCGACGTTGTCCGGGCTATTCAAGTCGATAGCTCCACCCGTTTCCGAGATCTGGTCTGCGCATGCGCGAAGCTGGCGTCGCACGGGCTCGGCAATACGACAACGACGACCGCCTGGTCAAACTACACACACGTACCAAGTTTCGTCCCGATCGGTCGAGAATCGTAGATTTATATAAATGACAGACAAACAGACAGAGGTCTTCAAAATATATATGAGACTAGCCGATGAGCCCGACGTTGTCCGGGCTATTCAAAAACCAAATTTCAAGTCGATAGCTATTCAAAAACCAAATTTCAAGTTGATAGCTCCACCCGTTTCCGAGATCTGGTCTGCGCATGCGCGAAGCTGGCGTCGCACGGGCTCGGCGACCCGATAAAATTCGTATCCGGGGCAAGATACATTCACATCAAGTCGATAGCTCCACCCGTTTCCGATATCTCGTCTGTGCATGCGCGAAGCTGGCGTCGCACGGACTCGGCGACCCGATAAAATTCGTATAAGATACATTCACATAGCAAATTTCAAGTCGATAGCTCCACCCGTTTCCGAGATCTCGTCTGCGCATGCGCTGCACGGGCGTCGCACGGGGTCGCCAATACGACAACGACGACCGCCTGGTCAAACTACACACACGTACCAAGTTTCGTCCCGATCGGTCGAGAATCGTAGATTTGTATAAATGACAGACAGACAGACAGACAAACAGAGGTCTTCAAAATATATATGAGATGAATGAATTTAAGCCATTAATTAGCGCAAAGTACACTTGTGACTTGTGTGCTCTACGAATGATGCAAACAACATGGTAATTATAATGGAAATTAATAAACGGCTGGAGTCATAAATAAATTTTCATTATAAATACCATGTTATTTTATTCGTTCATAGAGCACACGAGTGTATTTTGCACTAATACATGTCTCAAATTCATCCATTTGTTGCATAAACTCTGTTGATTATAAACGGAGATGGTCACACAAATGGTCGGATTTAGTGTACAGTCCCCCTTTAAGCTATCCATGCCCAGCCAAGCCCGACAGAAAAATCAACCGTCACTCAAAGAGGGCACGTCCTTTCTCTGGGCGGCGACTCTGAGCGATGAATGGTAATGAAAATGACCGCTAGCTGGTGTTGAGTTCTTTATATCTATATTATCTCCTAATTAGGAGATAATATCTCCCAAGTAGGAGACACTAAGTCCTAATTAGGAGATAATAACTCCTGTATCTCCTAATTAGGAGATAATATCTCCTAATTAGGAGATACTAAGTCCTAATTAGAATATAATATCTCCTAATTAGGAGATACTAAGTCCTAATTAGGGGATACTATCTCCTACTTAGGAGATACTATCTCATAGTATTTTTTGTTAGGTGGCACTTAAACGCTTCCATACATATTTGACCTTTTTGTATGATTGGCTGCGGACACACGTATCACGGTAGCGATGACATAGCAGGTGTGACAATTTATTATGGTGGAGTTTGGTGACAATTGGTTAATTGGTCGAGTCCACTCATTATGCGGAAACTCAGCGAGCAACATAACCAGCTATGGCACAGAAATATAACGACAGATTGTCACCAAATAAGCACTATAATATTGTCACACCTACCATGCCATCGCATTGTGGTACGTGTATCCGCAGCCATTATTTAGATAAAAATCGTTCATGATAATCCCTCTCCAGTCTCCAATACATATGTGCCAACCATACTTATTTGTGACAAAAATCAATACTTATTTTGCAAACGACAAAATGTCTTGTAGATGTTAGAATCCTCAAAACAATTGTAAAATCGGTACGCATTTCTGCTTCCAGATGTTCTTTAGTTTGGTAATCTTAAAAGAGGACACCCGTTATCCCCGATAATCCGTTATCCAGTCATACCGAGCTATTTGACAACCATACTTATTTGTCGGAAAAATCAATACTTATTGTACTTACAAATTAAAACAAATGTGGGATCTGCAATATGTATGCAATTTCATTCTCATATTTGACCTTTTTGTATGATTATCTAGATAGAAATTGTTCATGATAATCCCTCTGCAGTCTCCAACCATGTCTATATAGCCTACATATGTGCCAACCATACTTATTTGTCAGAAAAATCAATACTTATTTTGCAAACGAAACCATGTCTTGTTAAAGTTAGAAGCCTTGAAACAATTGTACAATCGGTATGCATGTCTGCTTCCAGATATTCTTTATTATGATAATCTTAAAAGATAATACCCATTATCCCCCGGCGATATTCCGCTTTCCAGCCATATATACCGAGCTATTTGACAACCATACTTATTTGTCAGAAAAATCAATACTTATTTTACTTACAAATTTAAAAAAACCAACGACAAAGTCACGACATTCAGATTTGTAAGCCGTTCCATGTGTTGTTTGTGTGGCATTATATAATAAATGTAGTAAATTGGATTAACACAGAAATCAGATGCAATTTATGTTTGGAATAATCTATTTTGAACTTCGAATAATACACAATGAAGACGAATAAAACACAACTCAAATTACATTCCTGAAATTTGTTCATTTTCCATATACTTTTCAATTTGTCGGGTCTAATTGTGTTTTAGCGTCTCTGTAGGCCTATATGTGATGTCCCCAGGGTTGTGAATTTCATCTGGAAGGGAAGAAGCACATAATTAAACATAGATGTACAAACACCAAACATGTTTTATTTATCTTCTCGCAGACAGTCATGATTTCAGATGGTAGACTGAGCGCATCCCAAGTTGAGTTCATAGTCTAGATAATGCAGTGTTTTTTTGAAAATATTTCCTGTCAAACGACGTACCCTGGTACATGATATAATTTAAAAAAAATTTTAAACCACATTTTTTCATAATTGGAACATTTCTCTCATATTTTGAGGTTAAAGAGTTGTTATTATAGTACTATAGCACACAGGGTACGTTGGTTATAAGGGATAATTATTTTTTCCTTCAAATTGAATGTTTGAAATAAAGATTTATTTTAAATTCACGAATGGAGCGCCTTCTCATATTGTTCACTGGTTTATTGGGCAGTAAGAATCTCATAAAACAATTTGACAAGCCTGCCCAGCTAAAAAATTAGAACTGGTCAACACAGATAATCATTTCTAGTGGGCTGCTTCTTTTTTTTTTGTATACATTGTACTATTTACCTTTGTTAGGCACTAATTTGATTTAAGAAGAACTATAGATACCCAAATTATAGAGCAGGAAGCAGTAGCATTCCTTGAAAACTTGACAACACAATAATGATTTACTGCAAAGGTCACTTTTAAAGAAATGAACAGTAGAATATTTAATCTTAAATAAACTTTGTATAACTGAAGACTTACTGGTACTAAGTATACCCAAAATTCCTCTGTAGAAAAACAAATTACAAATTTTCAAACTATACGCATGTTTACCTCAGAGATAGGCAACTTGAAATTGCAGATTGCTAATTTGGGCATACTAGTAAAGTTTTTAAGTTTTCTTCAGAAAACTTATCGACATCGGTATTATTTAGTCAAAAGGCACACATACATGTAATGTGATGGTTATTCAAATTTTTTTCACATTGACATTTATCCAGTATTTCCCAAAATTTTAGTACATGTATCTACTATCTACACCAGTACAGTAAATGTATTTTCCTTAATAAGTTTACTTGAAGCATGTACAGTGTTTAGTTATGTGACTAGCAACACAACACATTCATAATTATGTCGGGCAATATTAATTCCTTGGCATTAATTGCAACAAACTCTTATTATGATCAAAGTTACAATGTATTTGCGCGAAGGAAACACTACTTAATATTGTATATTACCTGTACCCCCCCCCCCATAATTTACAGCCCTGTCTTTGAAATGAAATATGAATTGTTGCTTAAAAATCGGCCAATATCTACAAAACATGTACACATCTGGGTGACCATGTATATATCATTTATTCTTGAGTGTCCAACCTGTTGATACATACATGTACAGTGTTCTCGACGTACATGCATCATGCTCAGAAATGATTAACCAGATGAACAACCGTACACAACTAATTGATATACCTGGTAATTCCTACATGTACCGGTATATCATCATTTCCTAATTAATCTTTCTAATACTGATACACTTATTGATTCGAAAACAATTTTATCACATTTTGTCAGATCAACCACACGTACACTTCCCCAGTTCCCCTGTATCTGGACTTTTTTCTGCAGACCCCCCCCCCCCCCCGACACTTCCATTGGTATTTGAGGATAGACATGGCAATCAGCATTCAGTTGGTTAGTTTCAAACACAGGGGAATGTCAAGTTCAATGGGTTGGTGTTTCCTGAAGTTGGAAATTCTAAGTTGGATACCACCCCCCCCTATAAAAGAGACCCTCTAGGAGTCTAGCTACATGTACATGTACCTCCCTGGCTACATGTACAGGTACAATGTCTAATATTCTTTAATTTTGTTATTTTCAGTTTTGGGAAGTCATTTCTGATGAACATGGAATTGACCCGACTGGCACATACCACGGTGACTCTGACCTCCAATTAGAGAGAATAAATGTGTACTTCAATGAGGCCACAGGTGAGACCAATATAAAAGTTTCTAGATTCTCATCTTCCTCCCAACCCTCTGGGGACCTTATTCTTCTTAGGATTCATCTTCTGGGAAGTATCTACAGTATACTACATGTACATGTAGTAGTCTCAAATTCACATTGTTTATACCGGTGGTTACTTTTTCTCTTTTGTTCAGTTTCTATATCCCCTAACATTATCACATTTAATTCACCAAGGAATCCTTATAAATCAATGTACCGTATTGGACTACTACATAAAGACTTAATATTAAAAGAGAAAGACTTAATATTAAAAGAGTAAATTTAGGGATAAAATGTTGGGGCCCTTTTTCTTGTGGCTAGGGGAAAAACATAATTGCCAATGTTGACAAGGAAGATATACCTACGGTACAAATAATAGTATGGACTGTGTAAATAAAGGCACTAGTAACAAGAATAACATAGCATTGATCCATGTTTTATGTATGAGAACATTGTGCATGTAGTACATTATACATGATATTAATCAGAATATGGTTGAGGAACGAATATGAGTTACTTGTATTCAAATTCCAAGGAGTCACAAGTTATAACTCGCACAATGGTAACAAGTATGCATGCAGGGACGTGGCGACAGTCACAGGGTGGGTTTGGGGACTGAAATGGTCTCACCCCCCCCCCCCCAACTTCGGTTCAAATTCTCAATAGTTGGAATTTTCACGCCAATAATAGTTTGAAAATGTTCTTGTAGTTCTTTGCATATTTTCCTACTTTTGGTAAACAAAATTTGGACTGAAATGGCCATCAGTTGGAAAAATTTCCAACCTGGGAGGGGGGTGTCAGGTTGGAAAGTTTGTGTCCTGGTCTCTCCACCGTGGCCAATAAAAAAACTGCTATTAAATTAGTTTAAGAAAACAACATTTTACTACATTTGGTAAAAATTGTGGACTGAAATGGTCATCAGTTGGAGAATTTTTCAACTTAAGGGTGAGTGAGGTTTGAAATTTCCAACACTAGGAAAGCTTGAGGCCAGTCTAGATGCTAGGATTTTGCGATTTTCTTGTTTAGTTTTCAAATCTTTTCTCACACCAGGCCGAACAACCATGGTTAGCCTGGTGTGTCCTGGTCTCTTGTCTGTAGCTGTGTGTATTATTTGTCTGGAGTTGGACCACTAGATGTTAGGATATATGCAATTTTCGCAGTTTCAAATATATAGGCTATTAGGCCTAATCACTGAGGTGCAAGGGGTGTGCAAATGGAATTATGCAAAACCTGTGTTTGTCGGATTCAAGGGTGGGGGGGGGGGTGCAGTTGGAATTCCCCAAAGTGGACACCCGACCCCCCCCTAACGGAGACACTAGCCACGTCCCTGTATGCATGCTGAATGATTGTTATATTGTTAAAGCTGTCCTCAGAAAGATATGAAGGTTTGACATTACTAATAGACTAGTGGATACATGTAGTACAACTGTTGAAATTTTAGTCATGAAATATCCAACTATTGAAAATGATGGTTCTCATTGGGGTGAGTTGTGGAAACAATGTACATGTATGTCATTTAATTACTTAATTCTTATTAATGGCATCTGAGAAGTTAATTCAGTACTAGGTTTAATTTAAGGCTTGTAAATTATTTACCTTACAAATGGCCTTCTTTCTTTTTTTACAGGTGGTAAATATGTACCTCGTGCGTGCCTTGTCGATCTTGAACCCGGGACCATGGACTCTGTCCGATCAGGACCATTCGGTCAAATATTCCGACCAGACAACTTTATTTTCGGACAGAGCGGCGCTGGAAACAACTGGGCCAAAGGTCACTACACAGAGGGCGCTGAATTAGTCGATTCAGTTCTCGATGTCGTTAGGAAGGAGGCCGAATCCTGCGATTGCCTGCAGGGATTCCAGATGACACATTCTCTCGGAGGAGGCACTGGCTCCGGCATGGGCACATTACTCATCAGCAAGATCCGAGAGGAATACCCAGACAGAATCATGAACACTTTCTCAGTCGTACCATCACCAAAAGTGAGTATTTTAATTCAGTGCAGTAATGAGGAGGTCTAGTGACAAATTTTGAATGGGCATTCATTCCCTTGCTAATCTCCGCTGCAAAATATTTCTGGGTGTGACTTTGATTGGTATTGATATCAATACATATTTATCTGGCACATCGCGTTTCATCTGGCACATCAGCGTTCCATTTTTAGCTCCACTTTACTTTGTAAAGTTTGAGCTATTGCGGTGGGTTGGTGTCTGTCGTCAGTCGACAATTTCCTTTGGCTCACCCTACAGACTGCATCCCTCATCCGATCATCACCAAACTTCATATGGATATTCGAGGTGTCCTCTAGATGGGAGCCATTCAATTCATTAAAAAACAATGCCGCCAGCAGCCATCTTTGATATCAATTTCAAATCCATCGGCTCAGCCCGTAGCCCACATTTATTGGAGAACTGTTTTGTAAATTTGCAGGCATGTTTAGGATCACCTCTAGATGGGAGCCATAAGATTTTAATAATTTTCGATGAAAAACATGGCCGCCAGTAGCCATCTTGGATTTTATTCTTTGCATCACTTGATCGTTTGGCTCGACCTACAGACCACATCACTCATCCGTTCATCACCAAACTTTGTATGGGTCTTTGGGGTGACCTCTAGATGGGAGCCATTGATTATTTCCGAAATTCGGTAAAAAACATGGCCACCAGCAGCCATCTTGGATTTTACTCTTTGCATAACTAAATCCTTCGGCACACCATACGGGCTACATCCCTCATCCTATCATCGCCAAACTTCATATGGATCTTCTTGGTGACCTCTAGATGTGAGCCATTTTTTCCGAAATTTGTTAAAAACATGGCTGCCAACAGCCATCTTTGATTTCAATTTCTAATCCATAGGCTCAGCCCGTAGCCCACATTTATTGGTGATATGTTTCAAATGAATATAATTTCATCACACAATTCAAGACCTTTCTGTAACTTTTTGGCCTTCCTTGTTCTTTATCATTCTATTCATTTCAGACAAAAATAAACTCCTTCCCAAGTTGAGCTACAGTGTCATTGACACTTTCATTAACTTAACTTGACTAAGTAAAGTTTGAGCTATTGCCATTCATTGGTGCCTGTCACGCATCCCATCTGTTCATGATTCATCAACGGTGAACCATTTCCTGTAGCAAACCCTACAGGTCACCTCTCTCATCCGATCATCACCAAACTTCATATAGATCTTCGGGGTGAACTCCAGATGGGAGACTACAATTTATTGCGAATTTCATTGAAAAACATGGACACCAGCGGCCATCGTTGATTTTAATTTATATATGGTATATCTCTTCAAGTTGACATTACTTAGAAATTTTAGCTTTCCGCATTCCTAATCGCTCCATTGACTGTGACACATTAATTTATCTTATCTCAAAGTTGAGCTACAGTGTCGTTGACACTTTCATTGGTTAAAAGATGGCTCCGAATCCTGAATTTATATAAGCCATATGACACTATTTTCAATCTACGTCCTTTGATGAAGCAATCCTACTGGTAATTGCAATGCATTGCGATGAACATACATGTACTGACAATTCACACCCTACCGGCACTTGTTTAACACACGGGCAGTGAATGTATTGGTATCAAAGATTGGAAATCCACACATATTTTCTTATATTTCGAAAATCATAATTATGGTAGTTGTACATGTAATATCAAATTACTATCTGGACTTTCCCCTATGTGAGAATTATAGTCACCCGAGGGTTAACAACGCTCTATCTCTTCCCAGCAGTGATTCTAACGTGCAACAACAACAAAAATTTGTTTGAAACCTTTTTAACACACAATGCTAGATTTTTCATTAGAAATTTTTAAATGCTTAAATGTTCTAAAATTAGTAACATCTCCTATCCCAGTTCATTGAATACAATTGGGAAAACAAATTGTTTCTATTAGCCTTAGGGAAACATTTTATGACAGAAGCTACTGTTTGCTGCACTCCTGACTGAAAATTATTTTATTCTGGTACCGCTTAATTGATGGAGAGGTCTCGCAATACTTGTGGATAGAGTTATGACTACGTTTGGGGTACTATACGTCATAAAATTAATGTGCACACGTTCTAACAGTAGCAGTGATCTCCTATCCATCACACCGGATTTGGTACAATCTCTTTAGGTTGTACCAAAACCTACATTAAAGATACACGCACTCTCTCAATACGTTTGTTATGTCATACAGTCATCAACTCTTGGACAACTATCATCCATTGGCCGATTGAATAGACGATTATTGTATGCTTAGTGCATAATCTGTTGGATCATGTGCAAACCTCATTGCGCATGATTATCCATGCAATGTCCAGTTCAATAATAATACTTGTCAGTCATTGTTGCGAAACACATTTTTGGCCCCACACAAAATTGAGGATGAATAGCTAAATTTAGTCGTAACTATCTATTTGTTTACAAAATACATGTATATCTATAGGAAGTTCAGTGCAGAAATACACCGTCTTAAGTCATGCTACCGGTAGTGTTATAACTCTTTTGAAAAAAAATTATGCTTGAATGAAGCTAAATTCCCCTTCATATATCTTTCTAGGTATCAGATACAGTGGTGGAGCCATATAATGCCACACTCTCAGTCCATCAACTCGTAGAGAATACAGACGAAACTTTCTGTATTGATAATGAGGCTCTTTATGACATCTGCTTCCGTACACTCAAGCTGACCACACCTACATACGGAGACTTGAACCATTTGGTCTCGGCAACAATGTCTGGTGTCACTACATGTCTTAGGTTCCCTGGTCAGCTCAACGCAGATCTCCGAAAACTTGCAGTCAATATGGTACCATTCCCACGTCTGCATTTCTTCATGCCAGGGTTTGCTCCCCTTACATCTCGTGGCAGTCAGCAATACAGAGCACTCACTGTTCCAGAGCTGACACAACAAATGTTTGATGCCAAGAACATGATGGCTGCATGTGACCCACGACATGGTCGTTATCTCACTGTCGCCTGTATGTTCAGAGGTCGCATGTCAATGAAAGAAGTCGACGAACAACTGCTCAACGTCCAAAACAAGAACAGCAGCTACTTTGTTGAATGGATTCCAAACAACGTCAAGACAGCAGTCTGTGATATTCCACCAAGAGGTCTTAAGATGTCTGCAACCTTCATTGGAAACAGCACCGCTATCCAGGAGCTGTTTAAGAGAATTTCTGAGCAGTTTACGGCTATGTTCAGAAGGAAGGCTTTCCTCCATTGGTACACTGGTGAAGGTATGGACGAGATGGAGTTCACTGAGGCCGAGTCCAACATGAATGATTTGGTGTCTGAATACCAACAGTACCAGGATGCCACAGCAGAGGAAGAGGGAGAGTTTGATGAGGAGGAGGGGGAGGAGGAAGCTTAAATAGATGATACGGCGTGGATCAAAATATGTTGTCAGATTTTAAAATTAAAGGCTCATAAGGCATTCGCAGTTGGTAAATGTGAAAAATCATAAAGGTTTGTAAAACCATCATCAATAAGAAGAACATTGAGAAACAGACTTTGTTCTTATTTGTATTATTGATAATTCCAGTGAGGAAATTTCACAAGTTGAAAGTCATTTTATCGACAAACATCGCCATATAAAAATTTCAAATCGAACGTTTTTGTTGAAAATCTGTTTTTCTGGAATATTATTCAGTGCTCCGACCTTTGTAATGTTGACCTTAATGATTTGCTCGACTGTTTCTTGATAAAATACAGCATATTTACATAACAAAGGCTTTAACACACGACATTTCCTCATTGACTTTTCACATTTACCCACTGTGAGCACCTTACGTCCCTTTAACTTTGAAAAATAATGGAATACATGGACAAGATTGATATTAGTTAATCCATCTGTGTACATCCGTCTGGTACGGATTACTCACAATTCAATGTTATCAAGATTTGCCCAGATATTTAGATCTAAAATATCGGTCATAAACTTATTTTGAAAAATTTTGGCCATTGGGTTTTGGAAATACATCCAGCTTCCTATTCATGAGCCAATGTGAATTTGTGACTTGAAAGAAAAATAAATAAATATTTGCCGCACAGTTCAATCAAGTATTATTTTATTCCATCCACATCTATCCCTGTGATATCTTAGAAAAATCAAATATTCTGGGAAATATTGATCAAAACTTAATTGACCCTATAATTACTGGAAGTTCAGGAAAGGATATGATAGGATATTTTATTTCAAATACGCAGACATGTACTGGTATATTACATAATAAGATGAAATTAGGAATTAAGTCTGCCCAATATTGTGGGGTGGGGGCATAATCTGACACGACTCTTGACTTCCCCTGAAAGTAATTCTGGTAAGATGGCCTCAAGTGAGCCGTGAACATATTCTGTGTGTTCGGCATTTTCCGTTGAAAATATTCCGTAAATTTTCGACTAACAACGCAAATTACGATGAATTCTCCATTGTAATTGTAATTATGTGTGTCAATAAATAAAAAATAAATAGATTAATTAAACATTGAAGATATAAATGTAATACATTAAATAAATTACGGGAATTACAACCCTCTCAAAGTTTAAAACAGTGTAAACACAACGAGCATTAGAATAAATAATATGGTGCTACATTTCACCCACATTTGGTGGACTTCCGCGAAATTAAGATATATACTAAGCGAACAGAGCAATATACTGCTCTTGTTAAGCACACAACAAATCAAACAAAATTTATATAAATTTTGAACCTTAAGTTTGAAAAGTCCCACTAATACGGAAGAACTATATTTCGAAACTGTGTGATTCGGTTCTCTGATTATTTTATCAACACAAAATTCACATGGATGAAAATCACACGCATGGCAAGTCAGACACAATAGTTCTAATTTGCTCCAATTTTGACAAGTTGCTTGCGAAAATTGTCAACAAAACTACCGTTCAATCCTCCATTATGTCATTAAGTTTTTAGTGCGGGAATTGTTCTCAAAGCACATAGGAAACAGGACTTTGGGGCGATCGGTTTTCGCCATTTTGTTCGGAAAACCCCGCGCTATATATAGAAACGGAAACTAGAATACCCAGAACAAACTCCGGATTATGCCGAAGTTATTCGGACCACTTTGGCTTTCAGTTAAAACGTAAACAAACAGAGAAGCGATGGCAATCAACCGGAATATTCTATGTGTAAATTAACATTAAAGTTAGATTATTATACACCATTATGACCATAAGATGTCACTCTTTCCGATGTATATAGCATCACGTATTGATTTGCTAGGTAAATCCAGTAAAATACACAACAAATTTCCGCCACAAACCTTGGGCGTAAGTCGTGTCATAAGAGACCATACGGGACGAACTCGGACTAAATACCAGCATCTCGATCCCAATATCTTAGCTGGTTTTAGTACGAGAAGACTTGGACTATATCTACATGTAGCTTAGGAATCCAACTAGGGTCTAAACTCTTGTCTGACAACAAGAAAATAGATCAACAAGTTTTCATTCATATTTTAGTTTTTGGTAGCCATTTGCAGAACTATTTTTTGGAGGAAAAGTCGCAATAAAACAACATGATGTAATATTATTCAGTACTGAGTATTTGTCTGCCAGATTATTGCAAACTTAGATTAATCGTATTTGTTATTTTGGTCCTTCAGCAGAGTCATGATTTGACATGCATGTATTAGACATAATAAAGATCCCAGTTGGGATTCTCAACCTACTATAGATAATGCAATGTGTTTTTTGCAAATATTTTCTGCCAAACTCTCAATAAATCATGTTTAAAAATAACAGACATTTATCTCATATTGTGAAGGTAAAGTGATGTTGTTATATTACTATAGCATACATTGGCTCTAAAGGATAATTATTTATTTCCTTGAAATTGAGATTTTCTAGCTATAATCCGTCCATTCCTCAACAATTGTCTTCTCCGGAACCATAAGGCCGAAGGGTTCATATTTGGTGTGGATGTCCCCTGTGTGATTTTGATCCATCTTGGTTAAATGGGGTCACCGAGTCAAATAGTTGCGAAGCCATGGCCATAACTCTTTCCCTCCATAGTAATTCTTGAAATGAATTATCCAGAACCAAAAGACCGAATGGGTTTATACTTGGTGTGGATGTTCCCTCGGTGACTCGCATTCAGATTTGTTCAAATGAGGTCACTCGGTCAAACAGTTGTGAAGCCAGGACCATAACTCTTTCCCGCCATAGTAATTCATAAAACTACTTCTCAAGAACCATCGGGCCTATTTAGCTTGTATTTGGCATGGAGTGTCCTTGTGTGACAGGGTTAATTTTTTTCAAATTGGGTCACTGGGTAAAATATGGCGGAGCCAGGGACATAACTATTTAAACACAATCTATTTTCTTGGATTCAGAGGTAAAACATATTTGATTAGAGTCTAGGAGCCCACCCATCAAAGCTCAAGCGTGATCAGATATCGATTTTTGAAATCTATTTCTTTTCACCACCAGTAGTAATTATCCTGTCCGGACCCTCGTACATGTGCTGACATATTACATGGGGGTATCGATGCCCAATAATTAAAATGTTCCAGAATAGTTTGACCGAGCATTATTGCCCAATATTCCCCAGTATTGTACCCTTGGACAAAATATATGAAGGAGATGAGGACAACGTGATTAAGTTAACTGTATTTGGAATAATATAATAAGCCTTCCTTCATCTATGGCGGTTCCTTCTTTATGGTCGATATGGACCTGGTCGAAGTTTCGTTGGCTGAGTTTGATGTTCACCTGTCAACGACGTTGAAATCATGTCCGACAACCAAACGTCGAATAAGTATGTCTCTCGCTGACGCTATTGTTGACACAATCACCTGTAGATTTAAATTTTTTGGCTTAGTGTGGTCATTCCTTGAAAACATGAACCCTCTGTATACCATTATCTCATGATATATCGCACAAGAATCGTTCACACCACTCCTATATATGCAGTCAACACTTAAACAAGCAGTTATATGTCCCTAAATGTGTACATAAATCTAGTTCCATTTGGCTAGTGAATCATACCAGCCGTGAACATTTGGAGTCTCTTCAATTATTATTTCTGACTATAAAGTTATTATAAAATGTTGTGTACAGTATGTGTTTTTCTTAAACGAACCCAGGTTGTGGTAAAAAGTCATATTGGATGAAGAAAACAACCACTGTACACAACATTGTCAAACAAACTATAGTCAGAAATGGTAACGCCCTCAAGATCATATATAGAATTACCAATATATAAAATGCTAGCTGATGTGCCCGTATTCGTCCGGGCTATTTAGTGATTTCTTTGTGTGCGCCTCCGTCTGGACAGAATATATACAGTGTTCTATCGGTCCAGAAACATGCCTATATGAACTTATATGAGGGAGGTCAAGTCAATGACACGGTCACACGTGAAATTTGACCCGTCCATATTGTTCCAGGGATAAAAGTAGGCCTATACATACCAAATTTGAGTCGGATCGGTCGAGCAGTTTTCGAGTCTATAACACATACAGACAGAAGTTCCAACATATTTAGCAGATTAGCCCGCCACTGGCGGGATTGGTCCCATGGCTTTGGTCGATCCATTAATTTTTGTTTTTCAATTTAAGGTAAAATATTCCCCGTCCCGAGTTGACCATACATACAAATTTTCACGTCGATGTCACCGCTGACGACCGAGATATCGCCCAAGGTCATTTGTGGGTACCCGTTTCAAGGTCACCTCAGGCGGACAAACTGACCCGACGAAAATCTCCCCCGTCCCTTGGAAGCCCTAAGTAGGAAATTTCGTCTCGATATCCCCAGTTTCCGAGACGGTCGATTGAGCCGTATTCATACCCGTGTATATAAACGCTCTTTAACAACGGCACCGCATATACGAACGCTCTTTAATCATTAACCCATCAATCCACATTACGGTGGCAGGTGAAGGAGTGGTCGTACGGGCTCGCGAATGGTCCGAGTGCACTGCCTGTGGCTTTGTACCCTTACACAGCAAGTTTGGGCTCAATCGGTCGAGCCGTTTTCGAGTCTATAAAGGATATATATACATATATATATATACGGAAGTCTCAAAATATATAGTAGACTAGCCGATGAGCCCGACGTTGTCCGGGCTATTCAAAAACAAAATTTCAAGTCGATAGCTCCACCCGTTTCGAGATCTGGTCTGCGCATGCGCGAAGCTGGCGTCGCACGGGCTCGGCGACCCGATAAAATTCGTATCCGGGGCAAGATACATTCACATAGCAAATTTCAAGTCGATAGCTCCACCCGTTTCCGAGATCTCGTCTGTGCATGCGCTGCACGGGCGTCGCACGGGCTCGCCAATACGACAACGACGACCGCCTGGTCAAACTACACACACGTACTATGAGCCCGACGTTGTCCGGGCTATTCAAAAACCAAATTTCAAGTCGATAGCTCCACCCGTTTCCGAGATCTGGTCTGCGCATGCGCGAAGCTGGCATCGCACGGGCTCGGCGACCCGATAAAATTCGTATCCGGGGCAAGATACATTCACATAGCAAATTTCAAGTCGATAGCTCCACCCGTTTCCGAGATCTCGTCTGCGCATTCGCGAAGCGGGCGCCGCACGGGCTCGCCAATACGACAGCGACGACCGCCTGGTCAAACTACACACACGTACCAAGTTTCGTCCCGATCGGTCGAGAACCGTAGATTTGTATAAATGACATACATACATACATACAGACAGACAGACAGAGGTCTTCAAAATATATAGGAGATATTGGAGCTTTAATGTAGTGACTGAAAATTGTGTATATAGGTAACGGATATGTATAGTTGATTATATTACATTTTGTGTATGTGGGTATACTGTGCACTTGGTGAGAAAGGATGTGAACACATTTTTTAAATCGGACGTGCCAAACTAAAGTTTAATTTGAAATATGTGTAATATGGAACAATATTAGGGCCACTTCCTAATGGCGCGTGGGAACACACCGAAAGCGACAAAATGTGCGCCGCTAGGGCCACATTAAGAAGTGGCCCTAATAGTATTCCATAAATATCGCACATTTTGGCGCGCACCGAAAGCGACAAAAAGTTACCTTACGCTACCTTACGTCTGTAGTGGACGCTGGCGGTCTGCCACTATATCCACCTCACATTGTGTTATTTCACCGTATTCGGCTGCATCTCTAGACATATTTGGGTTGTATGGTTGAAAATCAGTCACCAATTCCGCTTTATAGTCATATTTAATATCCTGATTCTTCCAATGATGATCTAGTCTGTTTTTGAATTGGTTTATATCTTCAGCATATTGTCGCTTTCGGCGCGCCGAAACATGCGCTAATATCGTACATTTTGTCGCTTTCGGTGCGTTACTAATCATGTTTTGGCGCGCCATTAAGAAGTGGCCCTAATAGTATTCCATAAATATCGCACATTTTGGCGCTTTCGATGCGCCGAAACATGCGATAATATCGCACATTTTGGCGTGGCCGAAAGCGCCATTATGAAGTGGCCGGTGGCCCTAAAAGTATTCCATAGTATACGCATGATATGTGTTCACATATAGGGCGCATACGTTCCAATCGGTTGAAATGTTCGTCGCCAAACACTGCATGTTTATAATTCGAGCTGCATGTTTGTTTATATCGGTGTTATATAGTCACAACGTTAGAGGATTCTCTGCTGTGTATATACACAAATTACACAATTGTGTCGCATTATATACTGGTGACGCGAGTAACCTGTGGGCATATGCGGTGTCAGACCGGTTTTCCGAAGACCTATTACTACGAAGGCCCACAACTCCGAAGACCCGATTCTCCGACGGCCCATAACTCCGAAGGTCCGATTCTCCGAAGATTTTGTTTTATCGAGGTATTATCGTTTACTAAATAGTGTACAGTCCAGTGGCGAAGCCAAGGGGTCCCAAAATTCCCACTGCCCCCATTAAACCTCTACTTGCTATTTCAGACAATATGGGCCCCTACCAAAACATGTCCAATGTCATGTAAACGCCCGGAAATCGTTCATGGGGCATCAAAATATTCAAACTTTTCCTACTGCCCCCACCTAAATGGGAATCCTGGCCCGCCACTGACTATACACCAGATACTATAACGTTACGTTGGCCCATGAGATGCCAGAGTAAAATGTACAGGGGTGAACGGGGAAGAACTTGTCGCCCCTGTGCATGTTAGGCTACTCTGACATTCTTGCAGCGTTTCGTTATAATATACCCGGTGCACACCAGTGGCGGAGCCAGGGTTCCCATTTAGGGGTGCACATTAATTAGCATATGTGGGGGATATGTGGGGGATATATCATGCATATGATATGCCGAAAGCATATCACGAAGGCCTGATTTGGGGAGCGCATACATGGTAGGGGTCGCCCACAATCGTTGGTCCGGGGGCTCACCTGGGCAGGAACACTGTGAATATTTGAATGCCTAGGAGGGATTTTCTGACGTTTACATGACATTTTATCGGAGTTATGGGCTTTCGGAGTTATGGGATTTCGGAGAATCGGGACTTCGGAGAATCGGGGCGTCGGAGAATAGGACCTTCGGAGAATCGGACCTTCGAGTTATGGGTCTTCGGAAAAACGCTACGTAACCGTATATGCATGGATGCTGAACCTTTTGTTTTATTTTTATAACTTTAATCGGCTGGTGTTGAGTGAGTTTCTGAGATGTCTGGTGCTTTTTATGAAGCTGACATGATTTGGCATCTCAACAGCATCGTTATTAAAACATTTAATTCACAACCTTTGTCTGCCTTATCCTGCTGTTTTCACAGTTTTTCATAAAACTTCGGGGTGGACTTGTGTTGGAGGGGTGGGAGTCCGAGATAGAACAGAAAAAACTTGCATTCAATGTGTGCACCGACGTGGCTAGAGGGTCTCCACTGGGGAGGTGTCCACCGAGAACATTCAGATATTTTAACCTGAAAAAATTGCATAAATCCTAACATCTAGTGGTATAACTGCAGACAAATGCACACGACTATACGGACAAGAGACCAGGACATGCACACCGGGCCCACCATGGTTGTTCGGCCCGGTATGAGAAAAATTTGAAAACTATACAAGAAAATTGCAAATCATAGAATCTAGACTGGCCTCAACTGAAGCTTTCCTAGTGTTGAAAATTTCAAACCTCATACTTCCCCTCAGGTTGAAAAATTCGCCAACTGATGACCATTTCAGTCCACAAGTTTGACCAAATGTAGTAAAATATTGTTTTGTTAAACTAATTAGCAATTTTGTATTGGCCGCGGGGAGGGAAGAATGACACACAGGGCCGACTATGCTTCGGCCCGGTGTGCGAAAATTTTGAAATCTGAACAAGAAAATCGCAAAATCCTAGCATCTAGACTAGCCTCAAGCCTTCCTAGAGTTGGAAATTTCAAAACAGACACACCCACTTAGGTTGGAAAATTTCCAACTAATGACAATTCCAATGACAATGTTAACCAAATGTATGACAATGTTGTTTTCTTAAATTAACTAGCAGTTTTTGACTGGCCACGGGGGAGGGACCAGGACACAAGCTTTCCAAGTGTTGGAAATTTCCAACCTGTCACCCCCCCCCCCCCCCCAAGGTTGGAAAATTTCCAACTAATGACCATTTCAGTCCAAAAAAGGAAAATATGCAAATATTGGTCCAAAAACAATTAATTCCCCCCAATAAATTGTTTGAAAATCAAACTTCAAGAACATTTTCAACCTATTGTTGGTGTGAATTTTCCAGCTAATGTTTTGGCAGGTATGAAATTTCCAACTGTTGAAAATTTTGACCAAAGTTGGGGTGAGACACCCCCACCCCCCTGTCGCCACGTCTCTGAATGGGTGATGCGCCCTGCCCCCATGACTGATGTGATAACAATTTAACAATCGTGTAATATGAAATTGCTCACGGTGCCCAGATTTACAAAATGCTGTTAATATAAGGGGTATATAATATGTGCCAATACGGGTACATATAACTCTTAAGACTATCAGAACGGTTTGATTATTTATTTACAACAAAGTCAATAATGTTCAATCATCGGCATCTGGGTTTCTCCTGGTTGAGTTTGTCTTCCTGTCGCCTGCTAGGTTTAGGGTCTTCTACTGTCTTCATAGACTGGGCGTGTCTGCTCGTCTTCTACTCGGTTGAGTTCCGGTTGAGTTTATCTTCCTGTCGTCTGCTTCGCTTCTTCGTCGGCACATTGGGGTAGCGTTGTTAGAAATACAAGATTGTAACGTTTACCTTGTATTCCTATCCATGTTTCCGGCCGGAGATCCTAGCTGTCTTCTTAGCGCAACGAGAGTCGTTGGTCACATCTTGGTAGTCGGTTAGAACTGGTGTCTGGACTCGAACACGTCTGCCTCTAAATAGGAACATGGTGTTATTCCGCCTGGATCCGCATTTCATGATCCATTGGATGGGGCGTTCCCGGGCTACTCATGCGAGGTGATTTTTCCTATGTGTTCTTTAGGTATCTTATCCCTGTCTTCGTGCTGCGTTAGGTTTCAATGACCGCTGTGGGTGAAGTATCTCGTCTCGCTAATCCCGTAAACGTTCTGTTTACTTCACAGCTGTCTTACTATGTATGTATCGGCCTGGTTACTGCATATTCGTTTTGATGTCCAGTATTTCGCAATGTTGATGTGGTCAGCAGGGGCGCTAGTATGTGTGGTAAACTAGCGGCTCCCGCGACTAAGAGATTGCCTGTCTTCTTCCCGGGTTGAAAGTTATGTCCCTGGGGTTGTCTTGGCACAAATACTATATGTGAAAAATCATGACAATCTGTATAATCACCATAGCCAAGAAAAATATTGAAAAATTACTCAACTTTTTTCTCATCTTCATAATACTCCAGTAACGACAGTTCGTTGTAACCAATATTGTGGTCAAAGTCCGATTAAATAATGAAGTTTAACGGCAGAGGATGTCAAAACATATAGTCGGCGAACTACATATATTTAACTAATTGTCATGGGCGGTGTATGTTGATTACAGCCCTTATAAAACAAAAACTCTGGTAAACTATGGTAAATACACCGTGATATTTACCGTGGTGATTGGAACATGTGAATTGATGTAAATTTACCAGGGTGTAACTCTGGTAAAATTTGTCTAGTGAATCGTCACCATATTATACAAACGTGCACATGCAGACCCGCCCGTGTATTTTTACTCTAGTGAAATGGACCCATGGCATCTATGTATTCGCCGAGATAGTTTACAGGGATGTAAGGTGTGTGTGGGTGTTCTACTATATATATATGGAGATTATACCAAGGTAATTTACCTCGATATTGAGGTAATTTACCACGGTAGTACCGGGGTACGGTTTTGGAAGCATTAAACTTTGAGACAACACATTGGAGATCATATGAATGGCACGTGTGATTAAATGAGGTGTTAAACCTTTTTGGACTTAGCTGACTTATTTATAGGAATATTCTGGCCCCATTATGTTAACTTTTTATCATGACACCGGGTACAATTTTTGTCCCAGATGACTTTAGTAATGACCCTCGTCCGTCCGTGCATGCGTCCGTCCGTCTGGAACTTTGTCCAAGCCTGTATTCTGTCATTTTCTGGTCAATTTAACCTGCGATTTTGACTCTCATTTTGGCTGAGTTATTGCCATTTTTCGACATAGAATCGTATATCCTGGGACGCATCTTTTGTCCGAGCCTTAACCCATGACTTTATTTGGAATTTACAAGGGTATGTCTTTTTTACATGGACTTTATGTGGCTTTTACCAGCCAGGGTATATTATTGTTTACCAGGGTTTTACCGGAGTATACTCTGTTATACCAAGGTTCCATCAATAATTTACTAGAGTATATGTTCTAATGTACATGGGTTTAACCATGCATGTATGCCCTGTTCCAGCAGCATTTTACGAAAGTAAAGTGTGGTACGCCACGCCTTTACTTGGAATTTACAAGGGTATGTCCTATTTACATGGACTTTAGATGGTATTTACCAGAGTATATCATTGTTTACCTGACTTTACCATATTTTATTTTATAAAAATAAAAAAGCAAAAAACAAAACAAAATATATTTTACCAGAGCAGAGCCAGATATTATTTTTTTTTCTGACTTGATTTGGAATATATGATATTGGTATATAATTCTCATAAATTAACGGTGTAACTTTAATAATGATCTAATAATTTCGTTCGCAACACGTCTGTGCTCGCCAAGTGAAGATAAGCTCGGATTATTTTGTTAATCCTGCCGATTATTATTGGCCCGTGTATACTCTTTTCATCGAAAAGATATATGAACATGAACAAAAGGAATTAAACATATAAGTTATGCACATACGCGAAGATAACAAAATAAATGAATGTGACATGTTCTGAGTATATATCAGTATAATTTTCTTATTAATTATTTTGGGTTATCGGGTGTGTTGGGGTTGGGTGGGGTGGGGGCTTTGGATAATAATCATACACAATGTTAATCATATATAGTGCAAATTAGGTCATTCTGTTATGTATGGGTATTTCCTGCGTGGGCGATTTTTCGGTCACTTTTATACAATATGTTGTGTCTATATGGGGGATATGGGGACTTCCAGTTTAATGCCACAGGGGCTCCTATCTGAAAGAGGCCGGGCTTCGCGGATAAATATCGATACGTTCATAAGGGGTTTTCCTATTGCTTGTTTTGAAAAGGCTGTGAGGTTTCAATGCATTGGGTCGGGTGTGATAATATGGTGTCGTGTACTTTTTCCTGAGATCAGTAAATTTGGTGCACTTCAAAATAACGTGATATTCGTCTCCAACAAGGCCATTGCATGTTACATAATTTACACTTTCTATCTTCGTGAACTTGTCCAACCCATGCAGGAGCCTGAAGTGAACATATTGCAAATGGAAAAGGTCTAACAGCTTATTTTAAAATACAGTCACCGTCGGCCGAGTTTTAGTTAGAGGTATCAGGGGTTGGAAAAACAGTTTTTTCCGGGCACGTATACCGGGGTGGGTGGGTGGTCGATATAGGACCAATAAAAAAATTACCGCAACTCAAAAATATTTTTCCTGCAACTCTTTTTTACTATTTTTGCAATGAGTATGGCTTAAAACACATCTATAATATGTCAATATTAACATAAATGACAAATTTCATGATGATCAGACAAACAGTATAGCCTGTGGCCCATGCTAATGGATTGAATTTTGAAATCCAAGATGGCCGCTGGCAGCCATTTTTTTTTTGGCCGAATGACCCCAAAATGACTTGTTCCTATTTGCATGTCAATGTTAACATCCATGACTAATAGTATGCACATAAATTTATATACAGCTGTTTACAGTGAATCCCCCCGCAAATCTCTGTTTTAGTGTTAAAAGGGAGTGGGTGTCCAAAAATGGTGGAAAAAAACTGCCGAAAACGGAAAAAAAATTGGACGCGGGGGTGGGTGGGTCCCAACAAGGGTCGAAAGCACAGGGGCCTGTAACGCGCTCCGCCCCCCTTTTACACTGCCCATATACGCGCCTTCTTCGCGTTAATGGAACATTATAAGGTCTATATAATGTTCCATTAACGCGAAGAAGGCGCGTATATAGAGGCGGCGTATATGGGCAGTGCAGAAGGGGGGGGGGGCGGACAGCAGAGCGCGTTACAGGCCCCTGTGGTCGAAAGTAAAAAACACAGCATACGTGCCTGAACATTTTTCCCGACCCCCCCCCCCCCCCTTCCGGGTATCAGAATAATGATTACATGACAATAGTTTCGACAAGCGAAACATCGTTGTTGAATTATTATTTTAATAATGAACATAATAATAAGTTGATCTATTCTTTTGCATGTACATGGTGATGATAGTTGTTGTATAGACATTTATAACTTTCCACATGTACCCACTGCGAATGTCAATCATGATTCGCCCCTTTAAAAAAGTTACAAACGTTTGCTATGTGTATAGCTTTAATTATGATCTGCTATTTTCGCCAATATGTCTCTGCTCTCTCGGATTATTAATCTTGCCGATTGTTATTGGCCTATGTTAATCATTAGACCACTATTAAGTAAACATAGATGATCATAGATGACAATGGAAAAGGTGTAACAGATATTTTTTTAAATACATGCACAGTCATCGTCGGCTTGGCTGTATTTGATAACATCCGATGAAAAGGTTCCATGCTGGCACTCGTGAACTCTGGGATGGGTGTGTCAGCGGCGATGAGATAATCTGCGAAAACAGAACGCGCATGTTTGTATTTGGGTTTTCCAATAATTAAGCCCATAACCGTGACGGTAAAAGTAGTCCCGGATAACATAACTTCATGTAATCCATGAAAATGTTGCTAAGATTATGCCAGTTAAGAGGATTTAAAAGAATTTCACAAATTTGATATGAAAGAAAATAGATCCAGATTGACTACAGCCAATCGCGTTCAAGGAGTGCGCATGTGTATAGTCGTGATTAAAATACCGACTGCTATAAAGGGGTATTTAATTTATCAGCGACCACACCAGACACATTATATTAATAATCTAAGTAGGATTTACTCCTTGAAACTAAACATGCGAGAAATCGTCCACCTTCAAGCCGGCCAGTGCGGAAACCAAATCGGTGCTAAAGTAAGATCACCTATCTCGTCATGCATATTTTGTATTTATATACTATGTTTATCGTCGATTTTATTTGGGGGGGTTTTCCCCCAGAATAACTGTCATTTTGCCGGTAAACATCGTGAGAAAAACGCGAGTCGCCTCAGACAAAAGAATGCCGCCCGCGCCATTCACTACCTCAAACCACGATTCACGCTTCGTTCTGTGAATTCCTAGTCGAAAATCTACGGGTATAGTCAATTTTGGACTAGTGAATTCCCTATTCAACCTCAATCACAACTGTATACGTAATAGATGAAATAATAATCGATACTGTTTGGGATTGGATGACTCTTATTCTTAAATTTATTCAATGAGTCACTGATGGTGCGGTTCAATTGTACTTGCGCGCTGTTGCGTAACACGGACTGCGGAGAAAGCACATCTTTTGTGTATTGAATATTTACAATGTCGTTATGTGTAACAAAATCGCAGTCATGGCTGCTGGAGCTAGGCGGCAAAAAATATTTCCTTGCCCAGTCTATAATTAAGGTGGAGGTCCAGTGACCAATTTTAAATGGGGAATTCCATTATAATCTCCACAGCAATAGTTATATATCATTATATGAAGCAGTTTTACATCTATTAGCCATTAAAAAATTATCTATCTAGCTATCTTGTTGTCTGGGAACTAAAGCAGCCATATCATTAAAAGGTAAATTGCCGATTTTTGCTATAACACTTTACGGGTGTAGTACTGAAAAATCAATATAAAATTCAAAAATAAATACACCCAACTTTTTAATGGAACAAATTACAAGTCAACCTGCCAGGTAAATATTCTTTGTTCTCAATACCACCTACTAGTAATGTTACACGCAGAAATATTTGACTTTTGCTAGTTATTTGGTTTAGAAGCTTGGCTGAAAGATTAAATTTTTGTACTGAAGTTATAATCTGATAACACATGTATACATGATCACATTGGTATATATTTATGTTGAAAAATGCACTGGAGTACAATTGCAAACCTGTGTGAATATTTTTTTGTATAAAAACAAACCATTGAAATTTCGATCACGTGACACCAGTTACTTATTCCTTATTGAAAACATTCTGGTCCGATTTTCACAGAATACACGGCACTGTATACGTATAGAGTGTGCCGTTGACGAATAATTAAGATACCTCCCAATTTCCCAAAACATTTACCACCAACCCACTGGGTTTCCATACCCTGCTACACAAAATGGAAAAATGCCCGATATAATTTTTCTGGTCCGATTTGCACGGAATAAACACATTTTATGGTGGCTGTTGACGATTAATTAAGATTCGACTCAAAATAATTACCACAAAACCGACTGGCACTGGGTTTCCATACGTACCCTGCGACCGAAAATGGCAAAATGCCCTAAATCGCCCTTTTGCATGGTCCAAATTAAACGGCAGGGTGTAGAGTGCATGTCAGGCCTAAACAAAAAATACGTTTGTTTCCGCTAACCCGACCGACCCTATTTTAAACCGCCGACCCTAAACTTTTTATTGCCATTGCAAATAAAAAAAAAATTGGACCAAAAAAAAAAAAAAAAAAATATTTTTTTTAATTTAGGTCCCAATTCATATCATAACAAGATGCAAAACATTTATATATTTATATATATTGGCATGAGAAATTTAAGTTTACAAAAAGATTTAAGTTTAACAGTTGGAATCATACTGTAAAGTATGTTTGGGTTTATCTAGCTTTCATCTGTGAAAACTTCAAATAATTTGAGTTCAGGTACGGTATGTTATCATTCAGCGTTCAGACTTCGGTATTTCAATCAATTACAGCACAGGAACATTAACAATTTGATCAAATCAACCTGGTTATCAAGTGGGATCTCATAATACCAAATGAAAAATTAACATAGAGATTAGTACCATATATAGTCATTACTATCTTAATACATGTACATTGTTTCTGTACTACATGTACATGTAGGATTTCTGTATTACATGTACATGTAGTATATTATGTACGGTATGTGTCTCACTTGAATTTTATAAAATAGCCTATTTATGAATTAGAGTGATGATGGCAAGTCTAATTTCAAGCAGGATAAGGCTTCCGATAAGCATAATCCATAGAACCAAAAGATATCTGACAATAACTTATAAGCATTTCCAATCCATACATATATAAAAAGTTCCAAAGTTATGCTTGAGAAACTTGATAAAATTGACCTCTCTGTAAAATTCAAAATACTGACTCAAAGAGCCTTAGATTAGATCTAAATGCAATGGATTTTCAAAATTTTTCCAGGGGAAGAACCCCCACCATCATCAGGGGGTCACCCTTCCCAAACATTCCTCCGATCAGGCCTTCAGGTTATGCCTTCGGCATATCATTGCCCAAAAACAGGTGTCCCCAAAAAATACCTAGATCCTTCACTGAATGCGGAGAAGGTGGTGTTGTGAAGCCATCCTTAAGAGATCGGTACAAGACGGTCACTCCAATATGTGAACAGTGCAGTGGTGCTGGACTGACTCCAGTTGTCGCCAGACCATATAGGAAATATTAGGATTATCAAAGACTATCTTAGTATATAGACTAGTATATATGTAAATATTAAAGCATATGTAAGATTGAATTGGAGTTTCTAGTTCCTCTGTCATCTGGGTTAACCTGATTGGGGCTAAGAAGTGCATAGTTTGGGTTATTGACAAGTATTATACAGTTATTTTTAAAGATACTGAAAAAAAAAAGTTAACAAAAAAAAAAAAGTTAAGCCTACCTACCTACCCTAATTTTTTTTAGCTCGTTAGCGGAAACAAAGGTATTATTTGTTTAGGCCTGACCGTTGACCATATAATTAAGATTCAACCAAAACAATTACCACCAACCCACTGGGTTTCCATACCCTGCTACACAAAATGGAAAAATGCCTGATATAATTTTTCTGGTCCGATTTGCATTGAATAAACACATTGTATGGTGGCTGTTGACGATTAATTAAGATTCCACTCAAAATAATTACCACAAAACCGACTGGCACTGGGTTTCCATACGTACCC
Organism: Siphonodentalium dalli; assembly: GCA_032622095.1. Taxonomy (NCBI): domain Eukaryota; kingdom Metazoa; phylum Mollusca; class Scaphopoda; order Gadilida; family Siphonodentaliidae; genus Siphonodentalium; species Siphonodentalium dalli. The sequence goes on from CP136069.1 coordinate 71,690,233, forward strand.
TGCGACCGAAAATGGCAAAATGCCCTAAATCGCCCTTTTGCATGGTCCAATTTTTACGGATTAAACGGCAGGGTGTAGGGTGCATGACCGTTGACCATATAATTAAGATTCAACCAAAACAATTACCACCCAACCCACTGGGGTTCAATACCCTACGACTCATGTAATAATGTCGCTATTACAATTTGCTTATTGTGGGGGGGGGGGGGGGGGGGGGGACCACCAAATGTACCACGGGTCAGGATATCGCAGAAAGAGCAAATAACCAACTGAATTATAACCCATCCATTCAGGGAGGGTCTTTGTTGTCCAAATACCCCCGCCGGCATAGATTTGGATTTATTCCAATATAACTCCGAATCTTCAGAAACTAAATTTTTATAGTTATTAATCTTCTGAGTTTTGTAAGATATTTGTCGCATTTATGATCATGCAATATCAAAAGATTGACAATTTTCGCATTTTGACTTGCAAATTCTTCCAATTCTAACAACTTAAATTCAATCAACATAACTATTCCACTATTCTAGTGGGGTGCACTAATTTAGATTATGCACGCTTTGACCGGTCAAGAAGATGTCAGGGGGAAGACAACTCTATCGGTCATCATTTCAATCTATTTGAACATTAGTATTAATTAGCACTATAGGTATGATAACGAGAAGTATATAAGAAGCTAAATTGTGGAGAATATTATGTTCGAGCAAAGAGATATTAATTAGCGGACGAAACTTGGTTGTTTTTCGGTGTTTAACACCAAGAAGAATGTACATGGAAGCATCCGGCATCAAGTCTTGACGGCATCCGGCGTACGCTGGTCTGGCATCCAGAATACGCCATAACAGACCCCGAATCCGGCGTCCGAAAAGGGGGGTCGTCACCCTCATGCATTTTGATGACATGTAGTTAGATTATCTGGACTTTAATATTTACCATGGAATTAATTTAAGTCACTTGTTTTGGCCACTTGTTTTTTCTTTTGTCTGTAAACCTGACGTTTATGATCAGAGCTTTGCTCTGTTTGAATGGTTGGGTCCACCAACTAGTTTTCACCATGAATTTTCCTAATTTTAAAATATCTATCAAAAGCAGTAGAAACTGTTCCTATTTATAAATGGGTGGTTGAATCATAAGCATTTGATGCTCTGGCTTTTTCACAAATACCATGGTTAACATCTACATCACATGTTTTCACATGTAATTTATGACCAATCTGCATTGATGTATAATAAGGATATTGTATCTTAATCCTTTCCATTGTTGGTGGTACATAGCGAATATACCGAGTAGAAGTTATGCGACTTAATCCCCTTATTCGATGATGATTTACTGATCCTATTGGGTTGCCTACATAAATCGCCTTAGTTTGGTCCAGATACATGTAGCCCTTTCCAATAGTTCTACACTCCTTACTGTCATTATTTATTGATTCCTCATCTGCGTGTCTGGGATGCGGTCATCAACATGAATATTTAATGAAACTTGATTCAATTTACAGAAAATCAATAGCTTCGGTCCCTTGATATTACTTAGGCCAAAGAAAAAATATTTGTGGTTTGGGTTTCCCTATCGACCCTATTTTAAACCCCCTACCCTAAAGTTTTTTTCAAGGTTTTCAAGAAAATCTATTGAAATTTTCATATACATGTAACACAAAAAAAAACACATTTCAGCATCTCAGAATAGGCTGATTTCTTAGTAAAACTGTAAAAGTATGGTGCAATAATAAAAATTTATAATATATATATATAATAATCAAAAGTAGTTTTATGCCAATCTTGGAGAGTTAAATACGCACATGAAAAGTAATAAGAATATGTGAAAATAAAAAACATAATTAAAAAATAAAATTTCAGGCCTACCTACCGACCCTATTTTTTTCGGCTTGTAACCCAAACCATTACCAAACATTTAATTTTCTTTGGTCTTATTCATGCAGGCCATTAAAGTTCATAGTTATAAACATAATTATTTGATGATTCTAATTGATTTTGTCATGAATCCCCATAGAGATGAGGCAAACCTGTTGTAACATTGATTTGTTGATATAAAGAAACATTCTAATTGGAAATTTTATTAGGTTTGGGTGCATGATTTTCAAGTAATTTAAAGTCTTTAAAAAAGACATTCCTTGATGTTAAATGTTATTAGAAAAGACATTTGAAAACAAACTGTTCCTTTTAATGTCTCCAGATGGGATTTCTGTCAAAACAGTTTTCAAAAAGAAAAGTTTAATTCAAATCATGGAATTTAAAACCAAGCCCAAACTATGGGCCCTAAGGAAGTAAAGGAACTCCTTAGTCCTAAAATACCAGTAGCTTAAAAATTAGAATAATCTACCCAAAATGATTGACCAGTAATCCCAATCACAATTGTTCCGCCCATCAATATTTTGGTTTCTGGATGATAACTTGAGTTTGGATTATTTTATCACAACTAAACTTTGTATGTGGCTCAGTCATACCAAAATACAGGTCAAGTTCGAATTTGGGTTTGTTTAGATGATTTTTTCTGGAGTTGTGGGCCTTTTCGACTTTAATAGAAATTTTCCATATTCTTGCTTTTCCAGATATTTTGGGTTATTCTATTGGACTCCTACATATGTTTTGTATGTTAGTTTATTACCTCACAATACAGGTAAAATTTGAATTGGGGTTTGGTACCTGATGGTCAATTTTCTTAAATATTAAGCGAAGGATGACGACTATTTACTTTGCAAAGAGACTTTTACAGTCATATTAACCATTTCAGTGCCAAGTCCGATTTTTGTGTCAACCCATATTTCCTTGATAATTTTTCAAATTTATTGATTATAATAATGTACAATATGTTGGGATATGAACACATTATTTCACCCCTGTACTATTTAATTTTGAGGAAATTCCCCCTGTACTATGTTTATTTGGATCCCAGGATTATACCACAGTTGCTGGGGGAGGGGGTGCAATAGTATTAACTGTGAATATTCATCCATTGCATTTAGTCCCATTCCATCGTACTTTGAGACTTTAGCCATGTTGCTTCTTATCAGGTATTTACAATGTGATGTTTTTATGAAACATTCGCAGTGATTCATTGAATAACTTTTTGATATTTTCAGTTCTGGGAAGTCATTTGTGATGAACATGGAATTGACCCAACTGGCACATACCACGGTGACTCCGACCTTCAATTAGAGAGAATAAATGTGTACTTCAATGAGGCCACAGGTGAGATTTGTAAATTGAACAATACCTGATAATGTCGGATTAGTCATCACTTTTCTGACAACACTATAGACTTATTTTGTTCAAATTCAGTTTTTATAGCAGTTGAAGCATTTTGGAAAAAAAGTTATACTGTATACATGTACGGTCATAGTCCAAGTCTTCTTGTACTAAAACCAGCTAAGATATTGGTATGGCGAGATGCTGGTGTTTAAACACCAGCATCTCGCCATACCAATATCTTAGCTGGTTTTAGTACAAGAAGACTTGGACTTAGTAGTACGGTCACTAATAAGCAAAAGACAAACTTTGAAACAATAATTTTTGCGATATTTAGATTTGTCAGAATCGCTTAATGTGGGTGATGTATTTCAATGAAGACAAATTCACCATGCACATTTAAAAAAATAAATATTTTGTACAGGTATAATGTGCAGCTATTGCGATAATCAATTATGTCTTTGGGGGGGGGGGGGGTGGGATGATAAGTATTACAGTAATGCTCTAATTAATCGACTCCTTAATCCTTTGAACCCTGGTGCCCCACAGTGATCGACACCCTGACCCGGGGCTCCCAGTGGTATGTCCGCTTAAATTAGACAGTGTCTAGTAGCATGGTGTTGATTATGTTCAAATTGCGACACCGGTCTGAAACTTTACAGGTTTGTCCCCCATGGATCAGCGATCATTATAAGATCGCGAGACTTTGCCTCGCGGCAACTCCTTGGTAACGGTTGCTAGGCAACTACCAGGAATTGACTGGAAAATGTAAATATAGCTTATAGCGTCGTAATTCAACCTCAGTGATTGCGTTTTTTGATGCAGGTACTACCCTAACGTGAAATTTGAGATGTACCCGACCAGAATAGTGAACCAAATATCCCATTTAAGGGTAGCAATGGTTGCTAAGCAAATACCACAACTGATCGAATGACATAATTGCACTAACCATTCAGTGGTATGTTTTGCCTTAATTTAGACAGTGTATAGTCGCATGGTGTTGGTTATGTTGAAAGGGGGACACCTACCTGAAACTGTGCAGGCATGATATATGCATGCACGGACCACTGATCATTGTAAGACCGGGAGACTTTGCCACCCGATCTCACCTTAGAAACGGTTACCAGGCAACTACCCGAAATTTGAAGGATAAACGAATTCTAGCTTATAACGTTGTAATTTTACATCAGTGAATTGCGTTTCGATGCAACCAATATCCTAATGTGAAATTAAGATATACCTGACCATGCGCGAGTAAGTCAACTTGATATGCGATAGACTTTTTGCTGCATGTGGAACAACAGAGACTGATATTACAGAGACCAGAAACAATGTAATTTCCCGCAACATATCGTGGCTCCATTGTTCAAGTAAGCTGTCTATATTGTGTCCACTGTACTAACATGTGAAACATGCAACAAAATGTCATATATAGCGCCACATTTCACTTAAACGCATTTTTAAAAATGAATTGTAGCCTGCGCCCATGCGCATATTTTCCTAGCCGTTTCTAGCGGGCAGCCAATCCACATAGACACCTTTGCCAGCGCCGACTTCAATAGGCCAATTTAAATATATATATATTAGTGGGTATGTCATGTATAAGTAAGTTATAAACCATTTATTTGTCATTGCGCTAGTCTGCACATGTGCGAATAAATCAACTTCATATGCGATAGACCCTTGCCCATATGTAGCAGAACACTGGTTAATATACGCGAGGGTAATTTAAACTGAAATTGTGTGTCTAAATTATGTCTGTTCAGCAGTTCTGTACACACACGGGGAACACGAAATTATATGCCGTACATGTAAATATAGCGGCACAGTTCGCTTAAAATATCGTATGTTTTTGTAGGTTATATGCTATGCCCATGCGTATATATATTTCTACCCGATACTAGCGGTCAACCATTTCATACGCACCATGGGCGCCGCTGACATATGTGGGGGAAATTTAAATATAAATCAGTGGGTCTGACGCTCGTTATACTATATATAAATTTGCTACCGAATCATGTCGTCGCTGCACCGAAATATCGATGTTACGGGATATAGTCACGGTTCGTTTGCACCTAAATATCGGTGTTACGGGTTCAAAGGGTTAAGCACAGCAGAATTATGGAAATATGGCTTGTGCCATTCATCTGAAAGCTCTCGGGAAGAGCTTTCCGATGAATGGCAACAAGCCATATTTCCGACTAAATCCTGAAAAGTTACCCATAATTCTGCTGTGGTTAAGGAGTTGATTAATTAGAGCATTACTGTAACTGCCAATGACACATCCAGTTGAAGAGATACTTAATTTCCTTGTTAGTTAATTTCAATCAACAGTCCTCTGGCATCATGCCAAACACATGTGCAACTACTGTGCGTAGGTACCTGTGCTGTGAATTATTCAAGACATACACTGATTAAGGTTATCACAAAAGAACCTTGACTGTTAATTAAGTGACAATCAATTGTTTTACGGTAATTTATATTTAATTGGCCGCTTATGATTAAATTATTTTAAAAATATAATGCATAATGTATTATAAAATTAAGACTTTCTTCCCAGACCCCTGTATACAGAATACAGAAACAAATTTTGCATATATTTAAAAATGCCTCAATAACCATTTTGAAGTCCATAGGCTGATCCGTTTTGAAAAATCGACATAAGAATCATGTAGAGAACATACTAGGAAATTAGGAATACAAAATTTTCCAACCATTTAACAATTATTTTTTAATTTCATGTCTTTGAAATACTAGCTGGTATTTGAACGGTACAGGGATTTAAATGTGCCTAGAGCTTCTTATATATGCCAGCACTGAGCAGTGATATAGTGTCTTGGGATCACACATACTAGTAGCTTTTTATATCCTTTAAATTTTCATTGGTTTTCCTTTTACAGGTGGTAAATATGTACCTCGTGCCTGCCTTGTCGATCTTGAACCCGGGACCATGGACTCTGTCCGATCGGGACCGTTCGGTCAAATATTCCGACCAGACAACTTTATTTTCGGACAGAGCGGTGCTGGAAACAACTGGGCCAAAGGTCACTACACAGAGGGCGCTGAATTAGTCGATTCAGTTCTCGACGTCGTTAGGAAGGAGGCCGAATCCTGCGATTGCCTGCAGGGATTCCAGATGACACATTCTCTAGGAGGAGGCACTGGCTCCGGCATGGGCACATTACTCATCAGCAAGATCAGAGAGGAGTACCCCGATAGAATCATGAACACATTCTCAGTCGTACCATCACCAAAAGTGAGTATTTTATTCAGTGCATTAAGGAGGGGCTCAAGTGACCAATTTTGTGAATGGGCATGTTGCAAAATATTTCTGGGTGTCACTTTGTGCCGTATTGAAAACAATACATATGTATCTGCAATTTGTTCCATTAGAAGATTGGTGTATTTATTTTTGGATTTTATATTGAGTTTTCAAAAGTAGGTCAAGTGCTGGTAATTCCAGAAAAAAATGATCAAAAATAACTTTATAGCAAAATTGGTCAATTGACCTCCCTCATAAAGTAAATTCGCTCCAACGTATCATAAAGATGCACTCAGGGTTCCAGACCCCCCACCAGTTACAACAACAACATAACAAATTTAACATAATTTTCTGCTTTGTTCTGTTGAAAAAATTTGGGGAAAAAAACAAATATTACAGTTAAACCTTTAAATACCAAATAATATTATTCTGTTATTGAAAAATTAACAATAATTGTTGGTGTTCGTCTAAAACATCGAAGCGATATGAAACTTAATATAAAACAAATTTTATTATTGAATTAGTAAGCCAAACTCATATAGAAAAGATCAACGCTTTGAGAGGCGATAGGCTGTTGAAATTTCAAGAGGAATGGGGAACATTGACAAAAGATTTAAACCAATAGCTAAATAAGGCAATCAAAACAATTATGATACAAAACCCAGATGCCCTTAAATGAGAACTGGAACCAGCTACCAATCCAACATATTTTTTATGTATTTTAATGATATATGTGTTAACAGACTGAAATGTCACTTTACATGTTTTTGACAGCCGAAGGTATTTTGTATGTTATGTCATTTATAAACACTGATCGATATAATGTATGGTATGCAAGGAGAGTAAAAACAATATAGCACCTTTCACGTAGCATCATTTCAATCATGATATTTTATACAATAGAATTCAGTAGAATTTAAGAGAATGTAAAATATGTTTAATAATAATTAGTCTTGAATCCTAAATACATCATTAAAAATGTACTTGGCAGGCCATAAGATTTCGATGATAATCACCAAATTGATTATCATAATGATTCTCAGGCTCACGAAACTTTTTAATTTTCAGTGCTTTGTGACTAACTTTATTCCCATTTTTTATTCTCACAAAATTAAATGTATTTTGAGCCCTGACTTGGGGTTCCAGACCTCCAGGTACAACATAGCAGCTAAATCTGATGTGAAGCTATAGTCATCGCTCCTCGTCCGTCCATCCATCTGTCAAGAATCTTCTTCTCCAGAACCATAGGACCGAATATGTTCATATTTGGTGTGTATGTTCCCTATGTGACTCACATTCAGATTTGTTCAAATGAGGTCACCTGGTCAGATAGTTGTGAATCCAGGGGCATAACTCTTTCCTTCCATAGTAATTCTTAAAATAACTTCTTCTCCAGAACCATAAGACCGAAATATGGCATAACTCTTAAACAAAATTAAAACAAATCATATTGAACTCCTTGCTCAATTAAAAAAAAAATATTTTTAAATTATTTTTTAAACAAATTAAATAAATTTTGTTTTATCTAATTTAGAAACAAAAAATTCATAAAAACAAACACCACTGTTATGAGAAACGTACTCTTGCATGTAACGATATAGGCAAGCTTTATTACACTGGCAAGACCTGATAATATATGTTTGACAAACAGAGAGCAGCTGGTGGCAGTAGGGGTATTAATTAAAGTTCAATTTAAATATGAGATGGAATCCCATCTGTTGTTCTAAGTAGTCTGCATTGTCAACAAATTTTAATTTCTCTTTAGAAGTGAGTGAGATTGAAATTTGGGCTGGTCAAAAGTGGCAGAGATAAATTGAGCTACTGTGTCACATTCATTGTATATAGGTTGTGCATAACCTGTTGGATCATGCGGAAACCTCACTGCGCATGATTAGCCATGCATTGTCCAGTCATTTTTGAGAATATTTTTGGCCTTGCACAAATTTTACAACCCAAATAGCTAAATGTAGTCGTAACTCTAATTGTGTGTGTGTGCAAAACCTCTCGAATACAGGAAGTGGTAGAGGTACCCCATCTTAAGTTGTGCTAGCTTTATCTCATTTAAAAAATTTGTATACATGAATGAAGCTAAATTCTCCTTTATCTATTTCTAGGTATCAGATACAGTGGTGGAGCCATATAATGCCACACTCTCAGTCCATCAACTTGTAGAGAACACAGACGAAACTTTCTGTATTGATAACGAGGCTCTATACGACATCTGCTTCCGTACGCTCAAGCTGACCACGCCTACTTATGGAGACTTGAACCATTTGGTCTCGGCAACCATGTCTGGTGTCACTACATGTCTTAGGTTCCCTGGTCAGCTCAATGCAGATCTCCGAAAACTCGCTGTCAATATGGTACCATTCCCACGTCTGCATTTCTTCATGCCAGGGTTTGCTCCCCTTACATCTCGTGGCAGTCAGCAGTACAGAGCACTTACTGTTCCAGAGCTGACACAACAAATGTTTGATGCCAAGAACATGATGGCTGCATGTGATCCACGACATGGTCGTTATCTCACTGTCGCCTGTATGTTCAGAGGTCGCATGTCAATGAAAGAAGTCGACGAACAACTGCTCAACGTCCAAAACAAAAACAGCAGCTACTTTGTCGAATGGATTCCAAACAACGTCAAGACAGCAGTCTGTGATATTCCACCAAGAGGTCTTAAGATGTCTGCAACCTTCATTGGAAACAGTACCGCTATACAGGAGCTGTTTAAGAGAATTTCTGAGCAGTTTACGGCTATGTTCAGAAGGAAGGCTTTCCTCCATTGGTACACTGGTGAAGGTATGGACGAGATGGAGTTCACAGAGGCGGAGTCCAACATGAATGATTTGGTGTCTGAATACCAACAATACCAGGATGCCACAGCAGAGGAAGAGGGAGAGTTTGATGAGGAGGAGGGGGAGGAGGAAGCTTAAATAGATGATGTATGTTATTGATAACTCCACTAGTGACGAAATTTCAAAGTTAAAACCATTGTTGTGTAAACTTTATACTGTTACAGTGAAATAATTTTATCAATAAAAATCGCCGTATAAAAATTGCAAATCAAAAGTTTTAGTGTTTTTCTGGAATATTATTCATTGCTCCGACCGACCTTTTGTTATGTTGACCTGTATGAGTTGCTTGTCTGTTTCTTGATAAAATACAGTATATGTACATAACATTCTTTAGCATGTGACGTTTCCTCATTGATTGTTCAGATTTATCCACTGAGTGTCTTACGTCCCTTTAACATAGAAATATACTGAATTGCATGGAAAAGTTAGATATTAAATAATCCATCGGTGCACATCTGTCTCGTGCGGATTACTCACAATTCAATTTCATCAATAATTTCTCTATACTATCAGTTATAAACTTATTTTGAAACAGCTTGACCATTGGGTTTAAGAAATACAACATCTAACGGGTCATACACTGCTAGTTCGTCCATATACTATAAGATTGCGTATGTTTGTAACGCAGACCGCTGAGGAGGAAAGGTCCTCGTTTATAATAGAATAAAAAAAAACACTTCGGAATAGCGAAACTTCGCAATAGAGATATGACCCCACCAACACTTTAAATCGCGTTAGGTAAAATTTTACCACAACGCGAGAAATAAGGTCATATACGTAATGACATTGAACATGTTATGGGAACCCACGAAAACAAAACATTGAACGACCACCAAGACAGAGTATAGGAAGTGGGGGATTTTCGAGGCAAAATACGCCAACTATAAAGGAAGACAGTACCGCTATCCAGGAGCTGTTTAAGAGAATTTCTGAGCAGTTTACGGCTATGTTCAGAAGGAAGGCTTTCCTCCATTGGTACACTGGTGAAGGTATGGACAAGATGGAGTTCACAGAGGCAGAGTCCAACATGAATGATTTGGTGTCTGAATACCAACAATACCAGGATGCCACAGCTGAGGAAGAGGGAGAGTTTGAAGATGAAGAGGAGGATGCTTAATTAGATGATACAGTATCAATCAAACATGTCTATTCAAAATGATTCAGTTAACATCTTTTATACATCTGTCGGGTACAGGCAACTCAAATGTTAAGTTTTATTGACTATCTGCCAACATGTTTTGATCGCAACTGTACTGTCATAAACTTTCTATTTAACATCATTGGGTATTAGAAGCTTAAGATTCAGTTTTCTATATATAAACTCATGTTAAGTTTATGACTTGAAAAATAAAATAAATTTCTTCCAGAATAGGTTATCAAATCACTGTGGGTGTACAGTAATGCCCAAAGTAATTGACCACTTAACCACAGCAGAATTATGGGTAATTTTTCAGGATTTAGTCGGAAATATGGCTTGTTGCCATTCATCGGAAAGCTCTCGCGAGAGCTTTCCGATGAATGGCAACAAGCCATATTTCCGACTAAATAATGAAAAATTACCCATAATTCTGCGGTGGTTAAGTGTCAATTACTTTGGGCATTACTGTATATTCTAATCTGCGTTCTTGATTGTTTGTGAATGGCAGGTTACCAAGACCGAACACCGCAAACAGGTTGATGATTCGAACACTGAGAACTGGACCGGTAACACCATGTCATGTTAGCGTGTTTGGATTTTCCCTCCCACACAACCAACCAAGTGAAAATCCTAACCCGTGAACACATTCTTGACCTGTTCTCATATTTGCGCATTGCATCTTGGTGGTCTGCCAAGCTTTGAAATAAGTGTCTCACATTTGCTGAATGTGGTCCCCAGAGGGTGAATTTAGTGACACTATCCTGCCTGGTGGTCTAGCATCACCAAATTCACCCTCTGGGGACCTCATTCTGCTTAGGCCTCAACTGCTATGGGAGACCTGGGATTATAATCAAAGATTGAAGTTTTCCAGTTGGAAGTTGGTGGTAATCACCTCTTTTTCACCTTGATTATGTATTTTATCTTCTGCAAATTAGGGCATATAGAATCTGAACTGAGGGGGGGGGGGGGGGGGGGGGGGAGTAACTAAAAACGGTAATTTGTGAGGGGGTGAATTTGGTGATGCTAGCCTGCTGTGCATCACTAAATTCACCCTCTGGGGACCTCATTCTGCAATCCGACACTATTTCAAGGCTTGACGAACACTCAAAAAATGCGGATTCAAATACACCCTACATGTACATGCCCGACCATGCCCCCCCCAATATATCTACCCCTTGATAACACTGTTATTATAACTAACTTGAATGTTCCATGTGTTGGCACTGCAGCCCGAGTGTTCATTCCCATGGGAACATAGATGTATAAGGCATTTACTGCCATACTGGGAGGGATTGCCATTTCCAAATAAATTAGATTAGTCAAATTTAAAGGGACATGCCGTCAAGACCTTTGGCATTGTAAAGAAAGATTTCGAACTAAAAGATGCACCTGTCATCAGTCGAGCGTCAAACCCAGATTATTGAACCATTCACGGCATTGTGCCTACATGCAGCTATGTATAGGTAGTCTGGATTGACAGTGGGTCCCTTATATGGTCCCTTTCTTGATCATGCCATGAATCTCTACTTTATAGCTATCTGCACGTATTGAGAGATCATACTCCACCAGTTCAAAACCTGGGAACTTTTGGATGCGACTGAAGTGTGTACCATTGAAAACAGTTCTTGCTTTATTCTTAAAGCTATTAAAGGGGTACTGTATACTAATTCGGCTATTTGTGGAACCATAGTTTATACTCAACAGAATATATGCAACAAATGAATGAATTTGAGCCATGGATTAGTGCAGAATACACTTGTGTGCTCTATGAACGATGCAAACAACATGGTAATTATAATGAAAATGAATTTATGACTCCAGCCATTTATTCATTTTCAGTATAATTACCATGTTGTTTGCATCATTCATAGAGCATAATGGGGCATTTTGCACTAATCCATGGCTCAAATTCATTCATTTGTTGCGTATATTCTGTTGAGTATAAAAGGAGATGGTCCCATAAATGACCGGATTTAGTGTACAGTACCCCTTTAAGGTAGACTGCTAAAAGCTATGTGCTTGATTCTGTCTGGTTACTTTGTTGTCAAATAAAGCTAAGTTGCTATCCTGATTTGAAGTGATCATATAAATGCGATTCCTTAAATGAATAGACTTTTATTGCCTTAACTGTTCATAATTTGAGCTTTAAGGGGGGGCCTGTACACTTAACTCAGCCATTTATACTTTATAGGACCATCTCATATTCTATTCAAAGGAATATATGCAACAGATGAATGAATTTAAGAATGGATGAGTGCAAAATACACTCATGTCCTTTACAGTGTAAAACTTGTCAATCATAATAATGAATATGGCAAGGACACTGTAAATCGCCTTGGGGAAGGAGTTAATTTTCTGTGGAGCAATGAATAGAATGATAAAGGAAAGTAAACTAGAGGTCACCCCGAAAATCCATATGACGTTTGGTGATGATCTGATGAGGTATGTAGGATGCGCCAAAGGATTTAGTTCTATTTTGACCTAAATTTGTTTAAAAAATGGCCACCAGCAGCTAACTTGGACTTCAAATTTGAACCCATAAGAACAACCTGCATTTATTGGAGAATTGATTTGAAAATTTACAGACATGTTTAGAATCGCCTATAGGTGGGAGCTATCAAATTTTAAAACATTTTTAGCTCACCTGAGACGACGTCTCCGGTGGAGCTATAGTCATCACTTCTCGTCCGTCCGTCCATCCGTCAAGAATCATCTTCTCCTCCAGAACCGTAAGACGGAATGGGTTCATATTTGGGGTGGATGTTCCCTAGGTGAATCACATTCAGATTTGTTCAAATGAGGTCACCCGGTCAAATAGTTGCGAAGCTAGGACCACAACTCTTTCCCACCATAGTAATTCTTACGACTTCTCAAATTTCAATGGGCCGAATGGGTTCATATTTGGTACAAAGGGTCCTTGGTGGGGCAACTGATTCAGATTTTTTTCAAATGACGTCACTGGGTCGAATGTCGGCGGAGCCAGTGACATAACTCAAAACAATTATTTTTTTGTTAAATTCAGATTTTTGGAATTTTCATCTTGCTCAATTTAACAAACAAATTTTTTTTTTTCTACATGTTATAAAATTTGAAAAAAGTGACACCATTATAACATATGCAGAGTTATGAAACTTTAATCTTTAATAAAATTACGGAAACATTCCATTACCCATCCCCCCTCCCAGACCCAACCCCACCCTGCACCCAACCAATATCCCTTCTAACCGATATCATCTCCAACTTCCAACTTTAATACCTGTTCTATCCAGAAGCAGATATATCTCTGCAGAGAGACACAGGTCATTAATCTAGATTATAATAAGATATGTCATCTGGCAGCTTTGTGTAAACAACACTGCTAGCAAATTAAAACAAACTGAATTTAGTGTGTCTGACATTTTCAGAATAAGGTCCCCAGAGGGAGGGTGAATTTAGTGTTGCTACCCCGTACAGCAGGCTAGCTTCACCAAATACACCCTCCATGGACCTAATTCTGCTTATGCATTATCTTCTGGGAAGTATCTTGAGTATCAAATTGAAATTTTGTTTTAGTTACTTTTTGACTTTCCCTTCTGTTCAGTTTCTATGTCCCCCTAATTTGCAGAAGATAAAATGCATAATTGAGGTGATCAATGGGTGTGCATTACAAACTTCAATCTGTTCCTAGGTTTCCCATGGCTGTTGAGGCCTAATCAAACTGAGGATGAATCCGGTGATGCTAGCCCACCTTGTGGAATAGTGTCATTAAATTCACCTTTTGGGGACCTCAGTCTGCAAATGTCACACACTATATTCAGACTTGGCTGGCATATTATTTTCTTAACCACCACTTATCCAGATGAAATCATACCCTGATTTTTCAAAGAAAAATTGGGAGTATATTGGATTGAATTTGTCTTCTGTCTGACAGGCGGTCCTTCCATCCGTCTGTTGGGATTTCTATCCATCCGTCTATCAACAATTGTTTTCTTCTCCATATTAAAGACCAAATATGTTTATATATTTCAGTGTGCATGTTTCCTAGGTGACTCACAATCAGATTTGTTCAAATAAGTTCATCGGATCAAATAGGTGCGAAGCTAGGGCCATAACTCTTTCTCTCTTCTCAAGAACCATTGAGCCTATATTAGCTTTATATTTGGTATGGATGGGGCCTTGGGTGACCGGGTTCAGATTTGTTCAAATAGGGTCATTTTTTAGAAAATGAGGTCCCCAGAGGGTGAATTCATTGATGCTCTTCCACCTTGGGGAATAGAGTCATTAAATTCACCTATTGGGGACCTCATTCTGAAAAGGTCAGGAACACTAAATATAGACTTGGCTGTTCCAATATTATTTTCTTAACAACCACTTATCCAGGTGAAATCACACCCTATTGGGGGGTATATTGATATTACTAGATGAATGGATCTCATAGATGGAGATTCACATTTGTTCTAATAGGGGCAGAGATAAGAGATTTAACTCTCCTCTATCCTATTTGGTACTGGTATAATAATATTGATTTCTAGGCAGCCTGGGTGGGGGCAATGTTTGAGGCAATGGGGAAGGAGTGTGGAGTTTTGACCCCCTACTTTGATCAAAATTTAAACAGTTGAAAATTTCATGCCTGATACAACATTAGATGTAGATTAGATGTTCACATCATAAATAGGTTATAATTGTTCTCATAGTTTGGTTTGATTTTCCAACATGTATGTTTTTAAACCAACAGTCCATATTGTCCTACTTCAGGTTAAACTGTTGGACCAAATTGGCCACAAATTTTAACTGTATGGGGTTGGTAATTTTCAAACATTTGAGAGCTTGAAGTACTGGTACCAGTTGTAAAATTCAACCTAAGAGGGATGTGCAAAAGGATTTTTGTGAACTTAGTACTGTGGTATGGTTGTCTTCTTTAAGAGGTTGGAGATTTGTCAGTGATGTGCAATTGGAAATTTCAAGTTGAATAGCCTTGCTCATCTGAGAACCTCCAGCTATGTTGATGTTTAGAACTACTTGTCTTAAGTGATATTGTCACGTACTGACTCTTGTAGTCTTCTGAGTCTCAGTCTTTACAGTTTGGTGAGCGACCCACAGTCATTGACTGTCTTGTTGATGAAAAACATGGCCACCAGCAGCCATCTTGGATTTTACTCTTTGCATGACTAAATCTGTTGGCGCACCCGACAGACCACATCCCTCATCTGATGATCACCAAACTTCATATGGATCTTCGGAGTGACCTCTAGATGGGAGCCTCACATTTTTACATAAATTCGTTGAAAAACATGGCTGCCAAGCCAATGGCCATCTTAGAATTTACTCATTGTATGACTAAATCCTTTGGGGCACCCTGCAGACCACATCCCTCATCCGATCATTACCAACCTTCATATGGATCTAGTGGGTGACCTCTAGTTTACTTTCCTTCTAGATCATTCTATTCATTGCTCAGCAAAAAATTAACTCCTTCCCAAGTTGATCTAGAGTGTCGTTGTTGTTGTATCATTTATTTTCGTGACATGTGCATGATTACAAATTATACAAATATTATACATCAATATCAGTGAAAGTTTCATTATAAACTTGGCACAGATGTCAACCAGCATGGGAACTGCGCACCTGCGATTTGAGTTCGGTCTGACTCATTTTGGTGGATTATTGCCATTTTTCGACATAGAATCGTACATCCTGGGATGCATCTTTTTCAACTTAGAATTTTGTTGATTTTCCAATTTGAGATTCTATTTCAACTTTAGAAGAGTTTTTTCAGATTTGGTTATTTGTATGCAGCTCAGTTATTAAACAATGCACAAGTATTGTATCCACATAATATATTTATAAAAAGGCCCCATTCCAAACGAAGTCAGTGTTGGGCGACATTGGCCGAGCGGCCTTTTATTCATTTGTTGCATACATTGTATAATCGTTTGAGCATAATAGGAGATGGTTCCATAAATGGCTGGATTTAGTGTACAGTCCCCCTTTAGATTTGGGCTGAATTACTACTATTAGATATTTGCTGTTGGTTGCAAGTACTGTGATCTTACCCCATCGGCTGTAGTGGTCCCAATCCCTGGCGGAAACCCTGGGATTGGACTCGGACTGCCACACCAGTCTCTGTAGCAAGATTAATCATATTTTCCTTTTAACACATTTACTATCATTTTGTACAAATAAATAAAAATCAGGCAGCTCCCTTCTCGCCAAAAAGAGGGCCCCCCCCCCCCCCCAAAAAAACATTCATTTGTAATTTTATCCAGAATTTGAGTTCAAATCTCATTTCCAATTTATCCACAATTAGAAAAAAATAAACGGTTTCAGTTAAGTCATAATTTTCAAAAGGCATTACAGTAATGCCCTAATTAATTGACTGCTTAACCACAGCAGAATTATGGGTAACTGGGAGAGCTTTCCAATGAATGGCAACAAGCCATATTTCCGACTAAATCCTAAAAAGTTACCCATAATTCTGCTGTGGTTAAGAAGTCGATTTCTTAGAGCATTACTGTATGCATTGCTCGGAAAATTGAATTTTTTACTATAAAATTGACCCATACATCCATTAATTTCTAGAATTCTTGGATAAAGCAAAAGCTTCCCTCCTCATCCAATATCCCATATGTAATTGCATGAGAATACATCTATTTATTTTTAACGGCCTTAGATCATTCCAAGTTACCAATCGAGTGGAAAACAATTAATACATCCTACCACCGCCTGAAAGTTTATAAGTGCAGGCTCTAAATTTCAAAATGGACTGGATTTCAAGATTAAACAGCATTGTGCTAGCAGGTACGTGGGAAGAGGGTCTCGTTGGGGAGATGCTGTCCAGCCTACAATTGCACCCCATTTGTCATGCCATAATAGGAAAGCAGATATACATAAAATGATCTGAAAACTATCATTGCATGGTCAGTTTCAGGCCTCAAAATATGGTGCTGGACATATGCAGAAAGAGGTCCCCAGAGGGTGAATTTAATGATGCTAGCCCACTGTGGGGGGATAGTATCATTAATTCACCCTCTGTACCCCCCCGCACAGCAGCACCCTATTTTGACTTCCAAAACTTCAAATGAACTGGTTTATACTTTATAGGCAAGCCATGAAATAGTGTGTCTTGTCATCTGCAGAATGAGGTCCCCAGAGGGTGAATTTAGTGAAGCTACCCTGCACAGTGGGCCAGCTACTCTAAATTCACCCTATGGGGGCCTCATTCTGCAAAGGACAAGACACTATTTCAAGATATTTCCATATACAATTGATATTCACATAAATCTGGGTATTCCATGGACATATTACACAATGTAAAATATCCCTTTTCAGGAGTTGAGTCTTGAAGTGTCTGTCATTTGCAAAATGAGGTCCCCAGTAGGGCCATGCGAATTGGGTGTTTTCATTTCGAATCAAATCTCGAATCGAATCAGGCAAACATTTGAAATCGAATCGAATCTCGAATTGAATCATTGTTACTGAGCCAATCAAGTTCAAATACATAGAACTTCGAAGAAACACCTAAAATTGCCTGGCGCAAACCTTCTGGTGATCATCAAAGTAGTGCAATATGCGCAGATTATGCGCTTATCTACACACTTGATTCATTTTCTGTGCCTAAGCAATAGTTGAGTACAGATAAGAGCATACATGCATGAGAGAACCAATGTCGACGTAAATATGGACAAGCATACCATGTGATTCCTGTTTCATTTCGTTGAATAGCTCATTATTTTTTGTTACACTTGCGATGATTGTGTTCTCTGTCCATTGAATTGACAGACTTACCAGACAATGTTTATACAAATACTCAGGACTTAGATTCAGACTCGCATTTACGCAAATCAAACAAAGATCTAAAATCTGGCATCCATGTGTGTTATGGAATTCCCATGATTCCTGGAATGACACTAGCACACAGCCATGTTTGGCAATTTTGTTGTTCACTTATGTCATTCTTACAGATTGGGTCCATTTGTTATAGATTAGTTGGCGATAACACTACATGTCCTGCCATCAGACATAACGGTACGTGCATATGTTTATGTTGTTTACTATGTTATTATAGTGAATGCTCCTTTCTGGTAAGAGCATTGTGGTCTGTAGAAAGCACGAAAATGCACCTGTCACCAAAGATTCGACAAAATCCAAAACATGGTAGCCGATTTCGAATTGAATCAGACAAATGATTTTGAATTGCAGCGAATCAAATCAATTTGCAGGGCCATAGTCCCCAGAGGGTGAATTTAGTGACGCTATCTCGAACAGCGGGCTAGCATCACCAAATACACCCTCTGGGCACCTCAACTGCTATGTTAGACCTAGGATCAGATTGAAGTTTCCTAGTTGCATGTTGGTGATGTTCACCCATTAGTCACATCGATTAATATGCATTTTATCTTCTGCAAATTAGGGGATATAGAAACTGAAAAAAAGTAACTAAAATTTTTTTAATTTGAGACCATAGATACCTCCCAGAAGATGAGGTCCCCCAGAGGGTGCAAATGGCACACACTATTTCAAGCCTTGTTTATTGGGATAGCGGGTTAAATTTAACTGTGAAATCATTCCATTGCATGTAGAAACCAACCCCTGGAAAATCCACCAGGGGAAATTTGGCCCACCCCTATGACTCAATTGGTGCACACTATTTTCTGCTTTAACCCTTCCATGACTGGAGCTTTTCCTGAAATTTTGTGAAAACCCTGTGCCAATGCATTCTCTTATATATTTGAGGTTGAAGTTTAGAAAATTTGCAATTTTTTTTTCTAAATAAATTTTGTGTTGGTGAAAAATGCAATTTTGTTGAATTGAAATGAGCAATGAGGGTCCTCTTGGTGCATTTGATGAGAAATTTTGTTGAAAATGAGGCAAATGTGCACTTTGGAGCAGAAATTACAAGAGAATATAGGCGTACATGTATGAACAATTTATTTGGTGAAAAAATGAGACAATTATGCATGCATATGTACGTAACCATCCACCTTTTTTCAATTAAATCTTTCAATCACAGGAATATTGAGACTAAATATTTGATAAAGGCTGATAGTGTCAATAAAAATGTAATGACCTGTTTTTCCTTCAAAATGTGAT
The DNA here is from genome assembly GCA_032622095.1 of Siphonodentalium dalli. Lineage (NCBI taxonomy): Eukaryota > Metazoa > Mollusca > Scaphopoda > Gadilida > Siphonodentaliidae > Siphonodentalium > Siphonodentalium dalli. The sequence goes on from CP136069.1 coordinate 71,709,760, forward strand.
ACCAGTATTAAGGCTGATTGGGACATTGTCACAAGGCATCGATCACATTCGTAGCCGGCTTTTTAAATCAATCACAAATATAGCAGCTTATCTATGGCGATCACATTTGTAGCTAGCTTTTCATATTCAGGTAAGCCTCGTGCAATGAACACGATCAGGTTAATTTAATTTTTCTGAGTTGATGGATGAACAACAACTTGAATTTCATTTTTATATTAGTTCATCTAATAACCTGAGGTTTCCGAGCAATGTCGTTTGAATGCTCGAATTATATTCCAATATAAATTGATAAACGAAGTCAGTTTTGGAGCATGACGTTGAAATTTTAGTCACGAATGCGATAACGTCATATTTCGCGCCATATAAAGCATGGAATTAGAAAAGCTGTCTACGAATGTGATCGCCGATGAAAAAGCTGGCTAAATTTGTGATCCATTTAAATAGCTGGCTACGAATGTGACCGGAGCCTTGTGACAATGACCCCATCGGCAGTATTAAGTATGAGTAAGAATATTGTCCTTATGTACATGTATGAAGCTAGAGCAAGTCTTCTCGGTCCACAACAGCTTTGGATATCGGTCGGAATAATACTGTTTTGGTCCGAGTACCCTCCCGTTACTCTTCTATAACAGACTCTGCGCCCAAAATCATGGGCGGGAGTTATCTTTATCGTTATGCTTTCCGTATATGAACATAGAGGGCACCCTTTCCTAAGCATTGATATCAAACATGCAGATATCAGAGATCCATTAAATGTCAAAGCAACAAGATTTATAACTAAACAAAGCTTGTATTCCAGATAATTTAGATTTTTCTCGCTATCAGAAAATGCATGTAAACAATACATTAACCTCTTCGCTACTAAATGACGTTATGATGTCGTGTGCTGGGCTGTTGGATGTTATTGCCATTATCCAGTGGGAAAATATAACGGGAATATCACAAGAACCATAAAACTGACTCAGTTGAAAGGCTATTATCGTCCACAATCGTGAAACATCATACACTGTTTGAAACTTCGAGAGAGTCATTCCGATGAGTTCCAGTTATGTATAGTGGCCTACTGCTAGTGTGCTGAAGTAGGTCCGTAGTACCTACGGAAACATATAGCACACGGCATGCACTTTTACGTCCGTAATAGTTACGGACGTCATAGTAGCGAAGAGGTTAAATGGTCGTATCATCACTATACCTTTTTCTATTATGATAAACAATATATCATTTTGAAGATAGATTAATCGCGGATAAGTCAGATCATTAATCACATTCAGGGGTTTACGTGAATGCCCGGGCTCCACATGTGCATGTAGTATGTCTTTTGAATGAAAGTCCATTGTAGAAGAGCAATGGGGCGGGTCTCGGTCCAAAAACAGCATCGTCCAAACTGATATCCCAAGCCTTTGTAGACCGAGAAGAATTGGTGTGTAGTATGAAGCTGATGTACATGTGAAATAACACTAAAACGTAACAATATGATGGTATCAACAATGTAGCTCAACTAGACCATAACATGTCAGTGAAAAGTGACTTCTCTTCTGTCCAAACAAAATAGAAACAAAGTTATATCAATTAAACTAAACGATTTGAATGTGTTTATAGGATTATCAATTGGTTCTTGCATTGCACAAGTCTTATTGCATCATAAGAAGGCTGAACTTGAGGTGTAAATTAAACTTCAGTCTTTTCAATGTCCTCTAACAAACCACTTCTCCTTAACCCTTTGAGTGCCAGGGGCCGATCTCATCGGTCCTAAACCTACAAAATAAGTCTGTTAAAGGATATAAGAATAAATTATTAAAATTGTAAAAAAAAAATAAAAAAAATTTGTTTGACCAATGCATTCTCTTATATATGCGAGGCGACCTATGGTCGACTCGCATATATAAGAGAATGCATTGGCACAGGGTATATGGGTTGATACAAAAATCAACCTGGCACTCAAAGGGTTAAACGGACATGGGTTATTCAAACCCCCCAAAAAAATCAACAGACCATGACCAAATCAAACTCAGTCTGTGTCTTCTCAAATGTCGACCAGAGAGCAAATATGGAGAAATTCTGTTGAATATTGCCCAAATTATCATCCGGAAATCCAAAAATTAAGACAACCAGAAAACAGAGGTTTCTAATTTAAAAAAAACTACGTAAAAAATCATCAGATTGTGACCAAAATCGAACTTGACCTGCATCATATACCTAATATTAAGAAATTCTGTTGAATATTGCTCAAGTTATCATCCTGACTACCTAAAATTGTGATTTCTAAGTAAAATAAGTGGCATAACTCCGACAAAAATCATTGGACCATGACCAAAATCGAACTTAGCCTCTGTCTTCTCAAATGAGAACCAAGTACCATATATCAAGAAATTCTGTTGAATATTACTCAAGTTAACATCCGGACAACCCAAAAACTGCGATTTCTAAGTAAAAACAATTGGCATAAATCATTGGACCGTGACCAATTTGAACTTGGACAAGGAATCTGACACACAGACGGATGCGGCTGATTACAATAGTCCTCCTCCGGACTAGTATGTATACATAATTTGGTAAGAGGTATCTCATGGAACATTTCAAAACAAATTCATTGATATAATGCGGAAAATATGTGTTTTGTTATTATTTTCGACCAATTTGAGATCGTTTCGTTTGTGCCAGTTCATTTTTTTAGTCAGTGGCCAAGTACAGTAATGCTCTAAATAATCGACTCCTTAACCACAGCATAATTATGGGTAATTTTTCAGGATTTAGTCGGAAAAAAATGGCTTGTTGCTATTCATCGGAAAGCTCTCAGTGAATGGCAACAAGACATATTTCCGACTAAATCACTGACTAAATCCTGAAAAATTACCCATAATTCTGCTGTGGTTAAGGAGTCGATTATTTAGGGCATTACTGTACCAATAAGTTAGTATCCAATCACCATCACCAATGGAAGAATATAGCAATCAACTTTTTCTAAAATTCCAACCAACAACGTTCCCCAGTTTACGTTGGTGACGTTCACCCCATCAGTCACCTCGATTATGTATTTTATCTTCTGCAAATTAGGGGAAATAGACACGTCCCAGAAGGGAAAAAGTAACTAAAAACAATGTTAATTTGAGACTATAGATACTTCCCAGAAAATGGGCCTAAGCAGAATGATGTCCGCACAGGGTGAATTTGGTGAAGCTAGTCCACTGTGCAGGGCAGCATCACTAAATTCACACTCTGGGGACCTCATTCTGCAAATGTCAGGCACTCTATATCCAGGTTTGCTTGGTGAATGAACATTGCGGTATAAACTGACCTCTGCAATTGTTGTGGTGACTCTTCAGTCTGTGTTTTGGCTTCCACACAAGCCTTGAAATAGTGTGCCTGTCATTTGCAGAATGAGGTCCCCAGAGGGTGAATTTAGTGATGCTACCCCGCATAGCGGGCTAGCATCACCAAATTCACCCTCTGGGGACCTCATTCTGCTTACACCTCAGCAGAATGAGGTTCTGCTTACACCTCATTCTGCTTACACCTCAGCAGAATGAGGTTCCCAGAGGGAGAATTTGGTGATGCTAGCCCGCTATGCGGGGGGGGGGGGGGGTAGCATAACTAAATTGACCCTCTGGGAACCTCATTCTGCAAATGACAGACACACCATTTCAAGGCTTGCTTCCACACAAATACTCTTTTTGAATAGACTGGTTCTTCAAAACTGCGAATGTATCAAGCGTAGTAACGTGGCCATATAAGCAACAGTGCATTAGTTTGAGGGTTTGACAGTTTATAGATCACCAATCAATGCCATTCAGAGTTGTCTCTGTAACATACATACACAGAACGACACAAGTGTGTTAATGGGTTTGTTGATATTGTGGCGTGCTGGGGTACCTATATAAATGTACTAAATAGGCTGAGCGGAAACCTGACATAATATATACCCCAATGCCACACGTGCCATACCATGGACCACTGGTCAACTCACTACATAATTACCATATCATTAATATGCATAGGCCAGTTGGTAAGTGTACCTGCATCTGTATTGGATTGGATTGGTAGCGGTAGCTGATACTGTGACCTTTGACCTCATTCACTACATGACCTATCTACATATAGGCTAGCTGGTAGGTACCTGTATACCCATGTCTGTATCGGATTAGTAGCGGTAGCTGATACTGTGACCGTGTTCACGACCTGGCCTATCTACATATAGCCTAGCTGGTAGGTGCCCATATACCCAAGTCTGTATCGGATTGGTAGCGGTAGCTGAAACAATGACCTTCGACCTGGTTTACGACCTGACATTGCTGGTTACGGATAGGCTCGTATGCATGTTATTAGCTGGACTGACAGTAAAGTACAACGACCAGATCTGACATCTCTGAATGGATGAGTAACATGTCAACCAAGACATCTGACAAGCAGTGGATAGGGCGGTACAGCGACCGGATCGTCGCCACTGCATGGCTGGATGACGACATTAATATTCATAAGTAAGCTGATGGACATGCACACTATGCATCCAGTACACATAACACGTCCATACTTTATCAGTAGATGCTGCAGTACCATTCGACGATCATACATACATAACAGGTTTATCCAGGTCATATTATTATTCCCCACAGGTAGTTCAATTACTATGGTATATGCAGGTTCAGTCATATTAATAATCGCACTAATAGAAGTAATTTACGAGTATTCCATCCCTGCTTTATGCTATACTTATTCCCATAATATAGTGCGTACAGATCGTCCATATTGTTGTCATAGCTTTAAATATACAATATTATTCTGGTCATTGTAAATAAATCATAGCATTTTATACTGGTCTCTACTCTTGTTAGGCTGGTCAACTCAGATGGATTTGGGTGTTGTATTTATCATGCTCACAATGTAAGTTATAATCTGGTTTGTCTTGGTTGACATGTTACTCATCCATTCAGAGATGTCAGATCTGGTCATTGTACTTCACTGTCAGTCCAGCTAATAACATGCATACGAGCCTGTCCGTAACTAGCAATGTCAGGTCATAAACCAGGTCGAAGGTCATAGTTTCAGCTACTGCTACCAATCCGATACATACTTGGGTATACAGGCACCTACCAGTTAGTCTATATGTAGATAGGCCAGGTCGTGAACACGGTCACAGTATTAGCTACCGCTACCAATCCGATACAGACATGGGTATACAGGTACCTACCAGCTAGCCTATATGTAGATAGGTCATGTCGTGAACGAGGTCAAAGGTCACAGTATCAGCTACCGCTAATCCAATACAGATGCAGGTAAACTTACCAACTGGCTTATGCATATTAATGATATGGTAATTATGTAGTGAGTTGACCAATGGTCCATGGTGTGGCACTTCCTCAGTATAACTATATAACGCTACCACTTGTAAATTGGGAAACTGTTATAGTTTCACGTGTGGCATTGGGGTATATATTATGTCAGGTTTCCGCTCGGCCTATTTAGTACATTTATATAGGTACCCCTCCCCCCAGCATGCCACATAATGGAGGCAGCGGTGGGATTTCCCGTAATATTTACAATTATGAAAGTGCCAGATCAGCAAAGCGATCTGTGAAATCAAACTGATGAAATAGTATGAATACAACGAATAGATTTACGATATAAATCGCGATGAACATTACGAAAGTCAAATTATGTAAAATAGGGCGAACATAGAATGTAATTAGAAAGATTTTATAATTAGTTAACCCTCTCACGCTACAATATGGCATGCACAAGTGTTAGCGCGGAAGATAAAACGAGAGGCGCAGCCCCAAGTATCATCCTTCCGCAATAGCACAAGTGCCGCATAAATAAACCCATTAACACATGTGTCGGTCTGTGAATATTACATGTCACCCAGTCTAGAATTTGTGCATTACAATTACAGACTTACAAGGTTTATTTAGGTACATAAGGACTTGTTGTGTGATGTGTGATAACGCTTTTATTTTATAGTTTCATGGTTGAGGCGAAAGTTATGTACGTCATTTGATGTCAACGAGATACATACGTTCCATTCATATTTATAAATATATATAAATAAACAGCAATCACACTGTACTTCTAGAAACAAGTGTGTAAAAAACATAAATGAAAGTGTCAATGACACTGTAGCTCAACTTAGGTAGGGGAATAATTTAATGGTCGACAGTAAATGGAGGAATAGGAAAAGTGCTAATTGAAATATCTAAGTAAGACTAGATGTACATGTCAATATCAACATTCATAACAGGTTTCATAATGATCGGATCAGGGATGTGGTGATTATGGTGTGCCAAAGGATTTATTGATGCAAAGAGTAAATTCTAAAATGGCCACCGGCAGGCATGTTTTTTTCCGAATTACCCCAAAATGACTTGTTCCCATCTACAGCCTTTACAAATCTCATAATGATCTGATCAAAGGTATGACCTGTAGCCTGTGCCAATGGATTTAGTCATGCAAAGAGTAAAATCCAAGATGGCTGCTGGCGGCCATGTTTTTCGGCTGAACGACCCCAAAATGACTCGTTTCCCATCTACATTTCATTGTTAACATACATGACAAATTTCTTGAATTTTCGACCAAAGCTACGACCTGTAGCCCCCACCAAAGGATTTATTCATGCAAAGAGTAAAATCCAATATGGCTGCTGGCGGACATGTTTTTTAGCCAAACGACCCCAAAATGACTCGTTCCCATCTACATGTAAATATTAACATCCATGATAAATATCATGATGATCAGACAAACAGTACGACCTGTAGCCCGTGCCAATGGATTGAATTTTGAAATCCAAGATGGCTGCCAGCGGCCATGTTTTTTGGCCGTATGACCCCAAAATGACTCGTTCCCATATACATGTCAATATCAATATTCATGACAAATTTCATAAAGGTCAGACCAAAGGTACGACCTGTAACCCGCGCCAAAGGATTTAGTCATTGAAAGAGTAAAATCCAAGATGGCTGCTGGCGGCCATGTTTTTTCGCCGAACGACCCCAAAATCACTCGTTCCCATCTACATGTCATTGTTAACATCCATGACAAATTTCATGTAGTTATGACCAAAGCTACAACCTGTAGCCCGCGCCAAAGGATTTAGTCATGCAAAGAGTAAAATCCAAGATGGCTGCTGGCGGCCATGTTTTTTGGCTGAACGACCCCAAAATCACTCGTTCCCATCTACATGTCAATATTAACATCCATGACAAATTTCATGATGATCAGACGAACAGCACGACATGTAGCCCGCGCCAATGGATTGAATTTTGAAATCCAAAATGGCCACCAGCGGCCATGTTTTTTGGCCGAATGACCCCAAAATGACTCGTTCCCATCTACATGTCAATGTCAACATTCATGACAAAATTCATAAAGATCAGACCATAGGTACGACCTGTAGCCCGCGCCAAAGGATTTAGTCATGCAAAGAATAAAATCCATGATGGCTGCTGGCGGCCATGTTTTTTGGCCGAACAACCCCAAAATGACTCGTTCCCATCTACATGTCAATATCAATATTCATGACAAATTTCATAAAGGTCAGACCAAAGGTACGACCTGTAACCCGTGCCAAAGGATTTAGTCATTGAAAGAGTAAAATCCAAGATGGCTGCTGGCGGCCATGTTTTTTCGCCGAACGACCCCAAAATCACTCGTTCCCATCTACATGTCATTGTTAACAACCATGACAAATTTCATGAAGTTCTGACCAAAGCTACAACCTGTAGCCCGCGCCAAAGAATTTAGTCATGCAAAGAGTAAAATCCAAGATGGCTGCTGGCGGCCATGTTTTTTGGCTGAACGACCCCAAAATCACTCGTTCCCATCTACATGTCAATATTAACAACCATGACAAATTTCATGAAGTTCTGACCAAAGCTACAACCTGTAGCCCGCGCCAATGGATTGAATTTTGAAATCCAAAATGGCCACCAGCGGCCATGTTTTTTGGCCGAATGACCCCAAAATGACTCGTTCCTATCTACATGTCAATGTCAACATTCATGACAAAATTCATAAAGATCAGACCATAGCTATGACCTGTAGCCCGCGCCAAAGGATTTAGTCATGCAAAGAGTAAAATCCATGATGGCTGCTGGCGGCCATGTTTTTTGGCCAAACAACCCCAAATTCACTCGTTCCCATCTACATGTCATTGTTAACATCCATGACAAATTTCATGAAGTTCTGATAAAAACTACGACCTGTAGCCTGCGCCAAAGGATTTAGTCATGCAAAGAGTAAAATCCAAGATGGCTGCCAGCGGCCATGTTTTTTGGCCGAACGACCAGGAACGACCCCAAAATGACTCGTTCCCATCTACATGTCAATATTAACATCCATGACAAATTTCATAATGATCAGACGAACAGTACGACCTGTAGCCCGCGCCAATGGATTGAATTTTGAAATCCAAAATGGCCACCAGCGGCCATGTTTTTTGGCCGAATGACCCCAAAATGACTCGTTCCCATCTACATGTCAATGTCAACATTCATGACAAATTTCATGAAGTTCCGATCAAAACTACGACCTGTAGCCTGCGCCAAATGATTTAGTCAGGCAAAGAGTAAAATCCAAGTTGGCTGCTGACGTCCATGTTTTTTGGCCGAACGACCCCAAAATGACTCGTTCCCATCTACATGTCAATATTAACATCCATGACAAATTTCATGTAGCCCACGCCAATGGATTGAATTTTGAAATCCAAGATGGCCACCAGTGGCCATGTTTTTTGGCCGAATGACCCCAAAATGACTCGTTCCCATCTACATGTCAATGTCAACATTCATGCAAAATTTCATAAAGATCAGACCAAAGGTATGACCTGTAGCCCGCGCCAAAGGAAATTGTTGACGGACACACGGACACACACGCACACGGACGACGGACGCCAAGCCATGGCAATAGCTCAAACTTACAAAAGTAAGTTGAGCTAAAAAGACAAACATTTGTACATGTTCCACGTTCAGTATGAAACGACGTCTTTGATTGGTCAGAAAGTCGTGTAACAAATCCCATGTTTAGGTCTCGAGTTGCCAATATAAGGGAAACCAAGACAACTGTTACATCAACTCCCTCGCCAGACTGCTTATTACCAAGTCTGCTGTACGGGATAGTATCACTAAATTCACCCTCTGGGGACCTCATTCTGCAAATGACAGACACACTATTTGCAGGCTAGCTTATCACACCAGTTACGTCGAACAACATTTATATGGAGAGACCGGTTGGAGATTTTGACACTTTGAGCTGATCATAAATGTCAAATTGCTGTGAATGACCAGGACTGTCAGCAGAACATATATACTATTGTGGTTGGTTGATGCTAACATGGTGCAACATACAGTAATGCCCTAAATAATCGACTCCTTAACCAGAGCAGAATTATGGGTAACTTTTCAGGATTTAGTCGGAGGAAATATGACTTGTTGCCATTCATCGGAAAGCTCTCAGTGAGAGCATTCCGATGAATGGCAACAAGTCATGTTTCCGACTAAATCCTGAAAAGTTACCCATAATTCTGCTCTGGTTAAGGAGTCGATTATTTAGAGCATTACTGTAGACCAAGTCTTCTCAGCCCACAACAGCTTGCAATATCGGTTGAGTTGATGCTGTTTTGGACCAAGGCCCATCCCGTTACTCTTCTATAACAGACTTTACACACAGAATCGTGGGCAGGAGTTATATTGTTTTTATGTCTTCGGATTAGGTCAAATAGACGCTTTGTGTATATGATTCATATGATCACATTACCTTTTTCTATCACGGTAAATGATATTTCATTTTGGAGACAGATCAATTGCGAACATACTAGATTATTAATCACATTCAGGGATTCATGTGAATGCCCAGACTCCACATGTAAACGTAGTATGTCTTTTCAATGAAAGTATGTTATAGAAGAGTAATGGGATGGGACTCGGTCTAAACAGATATCAACTCAACTGATATCCCAAGCTATTGTGGACTGAGAAGACTTGGTATAGGTGCGAAAATGAATGACAGCTTATGTTCAACATCACACTGCAACTTGGATGAACATACTCTCCATTCCGTCAATGTCATAAAATGTTATCGTCAATCCACCACAATAATGTGTGTATAGAGAAAGACGTAGATGCACACCCCAAACTAAGCCTACAAATAATGTGTCTGTCAAAATTACCCTATGGGAACCTCATTCTGCTGAGGCCTCATCTTCTGGGAAGAATCTATAGTCTCAAATTAACATTGTTTATAATAACTTTTTCCCTTCTGGGAAGTTTCTATATCCCCTAATTTCAGAAGATAATATGCAAAATCCAGGTGACTAATGGATGAACATTACCAACTTCAACTGGGGAACTTCAATCTGATCCTAGATATCCCCTAGCAGTTGAGGCCAAAGCAGAATGAGGTTCACAGAGGGTGAATTGGATGATGCTAGCCTGCTGTGCTAAGCTTAAGGGACTCAGTCTTCGAAGTGGGTTCATGCAAAATAACATAAAAGTCTGTATAATAACTATCGTCAAAAAGTACATTAAAAAAGATTTACTTTGTTCTTATTTTCACTATTGATAACTCGCCAATAATGAAATTTCGAATGTGAACACATTCGCCATGTAAACATTACTGTTACAGTTGAATTATCAATAAAAGTCCAATTAGTCCAAACAGATACCAAAGTTTAATCAAAAGATGACACTAAAAATTGGAAAATGTCAAAGCATTGAAAAAATAATCTGAAAGTCATATTCAGACTTAAATATTTGAACTTACTACATGATTAGCGAGATTTGTCGACAAATCACTGTAACAGTTTTGTTTATTTAACAATGGTTTCAATACGCAAAATTTTATTGTTGGAGAACTATCAATATTGAATATAAGAACAAAGATTATCTATTTTTCCATGTTCTTCTTAGAGGTGATGTTTTTACATACTTTTAATTTTTTTGCACATTTACCCATAGAGTGCATTGGGTCACTCTCATTAACTACAGACCCACATATAAATCGTGGGTCTGAATACTATAAGAGACTTTCTATGTCCTGAACCACGGGATTCCATGTCAGTAGCACCAATCAGAACTCGTTATCAGTAGCCCCAAGATAAAAGTGTCCAATTGAAGCAATTAACATAATGCGATGTGACGTAATTTGTGGAAAGCCTGCACGCTTGCAGGAAATGACATTTCGATGAGACTACGACAGACTGTATGATTCTGAGTGTTTCAAGCCTTGAAATAGTGTGTCTGTCATTTGCAGAATGAGGTCCCCAGAGGGTGAATTTAGTGATGCTACCCTGCATAGCAGGCTAGTATCACCAAATTCACCCTCTGGGGACCTCATTCTGCTTAGACCTCAGTAGAATGAGGTCCCCAGAGGGTGAATTTGGTGATGCTAGCCTGCTATGCGGGGTAGCATCACTAAATTCACCCTCTGGGGACCTCATTCTGCAAATGACCGACACACTATTTCAAGGCTTGTCTGAGTGTATATTTACACAGACTGTGCACACCCCAGCCAACATATACAGCACTTTGATTCCAGAGTCAGCACATCATTGGTCCAGCATACATCTCAGAGTATCAATCCAACCATATCCTGGTTTTTTATCCACCCAAAGGAAGGCATTCTTCTCTTTTGTGAGTGTTATTCTGTCTTCCTGTATGAAGTCACATGTTGCATTGTCAACCTGAAAGGTGAGATTAACAAGCCTTGAAATAGGGTGTCTGTCATTTTCAGAATGAGGTCCCCAGAGGGTGAATTTAGTGATGCTACCCCGCATAATGGGCTAGCATCACCAAATTCACCCTCTGGGAACCTCATTCTGCTGAGGCGTAAGCAGAATGAGGTCCCCAGAGGGTGAATTTGGTTTTATTTACAACATGGATTCTCCCATTCAGTTATAAAAGTACAGTAATGCCCTAAGTAATCGACTCCTTAAACACAGCAGAATTATGGGTAACTTTTCAGGATTTAGTCGGGGAGAGCTTTCCGATGAATGGCAACAAGCCATATATCTGACTAAATCCTGAAAAGTCTGCAAATGACAGACACACTATTTCAAGGCTTAGAAATTAACCTTTTATTTACAACATGGATTCTCCCATTCAGTTATAAAAGTACAGTAATGCCCTAAGTAATCGACTCCTTAAACACAGCAGAATTATGGGTAACTTTTCAGAATTTAGTCGGGGAGAGCTTTCCGATGAATGGCAACAAGCCATATATCTGACTAAATCCTGAAAAGTTACCCATAATTCTGCTGTGTTTAAGGAGTCGATTACTTAGGGCATTACTGTATATATTGGCCAATCTCCTTATGGTATGGATGGCCTTCATGGTGGGCATTGCTGTTAAAATAGTCACATCCATTAAAACCACCATAAACGGAAAGAATATTAAAATACAGACAGACTTTGTTCTTACACAAATCATAAATATTGCATAAATAGTATGTTATTGGCAAGTTTGTATGCTGTGTTATGTAAAAGAAAGCCAAATTATATTACAGAACAGTACGTAAAGAGTATGTGATAAGCTAAACACTCAACACCAGGGAGACCCCAACAATGAACTTTGAATAAAACTGCCACCAAGTTGGTTACAACATACCGGTATAGTGCTTGCTAATCCTTGCCACTATATATTTCGGTGTTGAATGGGTCACAGTGAATCACTACCCTAAAATATTTTTGAGTGTTTGCTTGTCGCTCACTCTGCATGCTGTATATAAACAAATTGTGTTTTGTGGATAATATCCCATTCATACCAGTGTTCATACTATCATTATACTATGATATTAGTATATTCTCAAGGAAATTTTCATAATTTTGTAACTGTAAATTCCAAATTACAGTAATGCCCTAAATAAACGACTCCTTAACCACAGAAGAATTTGGGTGACTTTTCAGGATTTAGTCGGATATAGGGACAGTCAGGGAGAACTTTCCGATGAATGGCAACAAGCCATATTTCTGACTAAATCCTGAAAAATTACCCATAAATCTGCTGTTGTTAAGGAGTCGATTATTTAGGGCATTACTGTAAATATTTACTACTTTATTGGGGACGCACTATTGGACATACACTTTATGACAATGATTGTGTTTATAACAATGATGCTGTTGTCTGACTATTTGGATATCAAGCTTATGAAAATAATTTAATTGGTATACATGTACATGTAGTTAGAGAGATTCCGCTTCTAGCGATTGTGCGTGTGCAGGTGATTGTAAATCTAACATCACAGGTAATGTGATTCTACACACTTGTTGTCTGTAAGTGACTGATTTGTGCAAGTACGACTTTCTTGGATGGGAGATAATTACAGGCCTTGCAGTCAATAGAACAATTAGGAATGCAGAAAGTTTAAATGTCCTAGTAATAATAAATGTCAAAATGAAGAGATACTAGTATATCGTCGGTTGGAATCAAAGAAGTCGTAAAACCGATAAAATCTCATTTTGGCGCGAAAACCTTTTAATGCAAATTCGTAATCTACGAGGTCGATTACATCAGTAAAATTCTTATCCTTGCTCTAATCCAATGAAAAATGAGCTTTTAGACCATGTGAGAAAATTTTTATCGCTGGTTGGACAATATTCTTTGTTCAAAAATGTCGTATAAAATATACGACGTTTTTGAAGTAATAATATGTGATCTTAACGTCAGCTATATTAAAAGGTCGTATAAAACTGCAATTCAGAACACGGAACCCGGAAATTCTTTCTTTGTGACTACTTATTATGAGGTGATCTGATCCCATCATTCATTAAAATGGTACATGTACGTATCGAACTCTATCAGGAACTCAGTCAGCCTACAAGTGAATCATATTCCATATTCAAAGCTACATTCTGACCAGAATGTGTGACATGTGAAATGATACTTAGTGAGCAATTGTACCGAGATCCACATGCCGTCCTCAAGTGTTGGCAACTGTATTTCGATTACCTTTATCTACCAAATGCCCATCATAAACCCGAAGTTAATCTACATATCGGTGCTAATATGGATGCAATATTAAGTGACATGCATATGGACTATATTAGTCACGTCATTTGTGACCTCATTTTCAATTATCATAATACAATCCGCTTTGAGATTAACGGGAATGTCAGTCTGTGTCAAAGACCAGATAGTATCTTAACAAATCAGATATGCTCCAGCCTCACTATATGCATTGGTGTGTGTTTTTCTTTATGACAATGTTGACTTTTAAAACCATTCCAGGGCCAATGAAAACTGAACTGATAATCTTACTCACCAAGGGAGAGCCAAAACCCATGAACAAGCTACCGGATCACAACGCTTTATGTCAATGTTATATAAACTTGTTGAATGCGTCCTGGTGAACATATTCTTTAAACGCTTTCCCGGTAACACTACAACACGGTTTTCAGAAAATGTTGGATGCATCATGACATCGTTTGTTATATTGGAAGGTGCATCATATGCATAATACTGTGACTCAAAAGCTTGCGTATGATTTGCACGAATTTGCATGGTCTCTTAAGATCATCAATGGCATGTATCAGAACTGTGCAAGTCATGTCATGGTTAATATGTGGATATCATATACATTGCATGTATCCATTGGAACGGGAACAATGCATTCAGGGGGGATTTACATCCCATTTACTAGCAGTCCTTCGAATTTGGAAAACGTAGGTGCGCGATATATCGCTCGGAGCTTTTGGGATTTGCGCGCGCCTTTTTTGAGGGAGCACAATTAAAATTAACATCGATGAAATGATTACTGAATAAAGACAAACACAAGTATAATGATACACACGTATTATTCCAAGTGTGGCAACAGAAACAGAATTAAAAACATATGTTTATATTGTACAATAGTCCACTCCACATGATAATAACATCAACAATCCGGCAATCCCGATGAATCTTATTACGGTAATTAGTCGACTTCCACGTCTGAGAGCCCATGCCCATCAGACTCGCTTAAAGTTTCAAACTCGGAAGTGGAATCCTAATCGTTACCGCAAGCAGATTCACCGGAATCCGACGAGTCAACCCTCTTTCGCTTTGATAGTATCGTGGTTTCGTTACCAGTCTCGGGATCCAATAAGCGTACGGGTACGATTAATTATTTTCAGCTAAAAATCCCTCCTGTACGAGATTATTAGGGACCGCTTCATTTATTAATTTTCCACACAAAAAAAACTGCATGTCCCTTGAAAAAACTAGATTTAAAAATGCGCAGATAATAATTTGAAACAAAGTCGCCTGAATGAGTTGTTCTGAGGATTTTCCAATTCTATTTTTAATCTGGGACAATCTGCTGATCACGTGTTATTATAAATAAGTTTCCGATTTCGTGATACTGCTCATTCGTTGGCCGATATTATTAACTGTGGCGATTACGTGACGCAACACGGGTCCTCATTGGTCGATATTATTAGCTGCCTGTTTTTAATGATGACGCTTGATTCCTCTTCTGACTTCAGTGTTCCGACTGTCCCATTGGTCAATATCATTAGGTGCCCAGATTAAATGACGCATTGTCAAGAAGGTGGCCGTTTGTTTTCATTCATTGAGTAATAATGCGATCACAATGTACAATAGTTACCATGCATGTTCGTAATCAGCGTCATCACTGCTGAGAAAGATACATGGTGAATAGCCTTATCGGCGTTTGACCATTAGTGTGTTGTTTGTTAAAATCTCGTCCACCGGTTGCAAATTCTGAGGTGCGCATTCAAAATTTTCGGCGCGCGCATTTAATAACTCGCAGGTTTTTAAATCCGCGCGCCTTGGCAGGCGCGCAAGCGCAATTACGCGCCTCAAAATCGAAGGACTGTACTAGTTATTCTACACAGACAAGCTTTTGAGACGGCTTTCTCGTTTTGACGGAAATTGTTGATTGATGGACATCGACCAACCCATGGCAATAGGTCAAACTGTACGAAGGGACATACTAGTAACTCCATCAAAAATCATCAGACCATTACCAAATTCGAACTTTATATGCACGGTCTAAAATCATAGGTAATTCTAAGTAATATATTTGAATTTATGATCCGTACAACCTGAGGTATGCACGCATCACAGACATGTTGATTACATGTATATGGTCCTGCAAAATTGTTCGGGAAACAAATAATGAGGCCCTTATGTCATGGCAGAGACACAGTTTTTTTTACTATTGTCCATGTAATGCTGCTCACCATAGCTGCCCACAATTTCTTTCGTTCTGGATTATACATGTGGTAGCTGCCCAAAAGTTCATTACATAATGCTCCTAGTTGATCAAGCCCATCTGTATCCTGGCAATATGTGTGACTGCCAATGTCACGCAGGTACCCATAAACAATACGTTTACCATTTACTCTGAAAACATAAATGTATGTAAGCAATGAAACATCTTCAATTATCACTTGAATATTGGTGCTATAAAGTATGGTAACTCATGTTATTAAACTCTTTCTATACTAAATCGTTTATCCCAGTCAGTTAGAGGTACTCAATCCGATTCGATGGTCCCCATATAATCAGATTCCAACAACAAAACATGTTTAGAAATACCGCTTCAGTTATCAGAATCGATTAATTGCCCAAAAATAATTGATTTAAAAAATTGATATCTAATAACTCTGAGCTTTGAAATGTGGGTTCCTAGACTCGAATCAAATATTTTTTATCCAAATAAATAGTAATTGAGGATTATGAATCTTTAAAAAGTGTAAACCGGAATGGTTCATTATTATGGTCATTTGTTGAACTGATTATCTGAACATTTCCTATGGGATAACTACTCATTAATGATACTTTAGTTTGAAAGGGGTTAATGTCCAATTCAATTACAAGTAACATACTATTAAGCTCTTGTTTCTAACTACGTCATGTATCAAAAACATTTAGCCTCAAATTTGAAATGTAATTTATTCAATTTTGTTTTAACTGTGAAAGTAAAGTAATAAAAGATTGATACTACAACAATTTCCTGATTTCCATGCACTTAGCAATTATAATTTTTGTAATGCTTAGACATTAAAGGCCCACTTAATTTTCGAACCCCCAGATTACTTTATATAAAATATATGCCATATTATATACCATTTGAAAGTGGAAGCTCCAAAACATTGTATTATCAACTTATCCGGTGTAATAAACTGTGGACATGTTGTTTTTGTTGAGTTTTGTCATAAAGATTGAAGTAAAAATCAGTATTATTTTCAATACAGGGGGAATAACTCTATATATTAAAGATAGAGTTCTTCACCTTCCATTGAAAAAGTTTGAATTCTATTGCATTCTGGGTGTGAGATGGGGGAAGTGTTCAGCAGTTTTCTATTTCTCTGTGGGCATCTTCTGAGACACAGATGTTTCAAATAGTGATGAATTATAGTATTTTAATCTCATATTTTATGGCATAGATTGTTATTAAAACTGTATATGAAGTCACTATAAAAAAATAATAATCGGAGACTCGAAAATTAAGTGGGCCTTTAACCCTTTCATTATGGGAGCTGCGCTGGTGCAGCAATAAAGATCCTGTGCCAGTGCATTCCCTCATACAGGTATATATGTGAGTCTCTCCTAAGGAACCCCGCATAAGAGAATGCACTGGCGTACAAGGTCAAGTTAAATACTGTCAGGCCAATGTAATCTCTTCTATATGCAAGACTTCCTATGGGAGACTCGCATATATAAGAGAATGCATCGGCACAGGGTTTTTGCTCTTCAGCGGAATTACGGCATTCAAACGTGGGTTGTAGGAGAGGGCCAACGGCCCTTTCAAATCTTCCCGGGTATCATCCCCAAACTCCATACTTTCAGGGTTTTTGAAAAATTTCAGGAAGCTCCACTCATGGAAGGGTTAATTAAAACTGTCGTCACCATTTGATGATGGCATGACCAATTATCAAAATCTTTGAAGGTATGAAGTTTTAGTCACTTCATGAATTGACAGACCCTCAGTTAGAGGCTTTATGCAAATACAGTAATGCTCTAATTAATCGACTCCTTAACCACAGCAGAATTATGGGTAACTTTTCAGGATTTAGTCGGAAATATGGCTTGTTGCCATTCATGATGAATTCATTCGATGAATGGCAACAAGCCATATTTCCGACTAAATCCTGAAAAGTTACCCATAATTCTGCTGTGGTTAAGAAGTCGATTACTTAGAGCATTGCTGTACACTGACAATATAATATCTGCTACACAGTCAACTGAGTAATAACAATCTGCATCAAATAGTCTATCAAAGAGAGATTTGTTTTTGAATGTTCCAATTATCAGCTTACAAACATTGGGAGTTATTTCTTTTTTAAAAGAAGTTATAAATGTAAAAATCATGGAAAGAGTGGGGTGGGTCCCAAATTTGTCAGAGGAAAACATTTGTGCACGTGGGGGGTCCCTGGTTGGGCGAAATATATTTTCTCAGAACAGCTCCCCCTCCCCGGATTAGGAAATTAATCTATCAGAACAATTTCAACCCATCTATGGTCCGAAAATTCTTTTCAAAATTGTTTGAAAAAAAAAACAACTTCACATCATTCCACACAAAATGTCAGAAATACATGTACTTCCATCAAAACTCCATGGAAAGCAAGCGATTCATTTAAATGAATAGAATATGAAATTCATGATGATACCAACCTCATGTCTTTACATGCCCAAGTCATTGATGGATAGAATCTGTTTTCATCTCTGTCTACACATGTGACATTAGCACCGAAGACTTCGGTGTAATTTACAAAACTTTCAGCTGAAAAAACAAAGAGAATCATTATGTTGTGAGCAAGCCTTTAAATAGTGTGTCTGTCATTTGCAGAATGAGGTCCCCTGAGGGTGAATTTAGTGATGCTACCCCGCATAGCAGGCTAGCATCACCAAATTCACCCTCTGGGGACCTCATTCTGCAAATGACAGACATGCTATTTCAAGGCTTGGTTGTGAGGGTTCCTGATGCCTTTTATATTGTTTGAGGGCCGGTACTCACTCCCCAAAATGTTTGCAACATCAAATTTTGAAGATATGAAGATCACATATCAATGAAATAGCATTGAAATTCACTTATATCGATTTGAAATGATGACGGATACATTTTGAACAGAACTTCAATGTTCAACCATCATCCATGCACCAATGCTCATGGAATTCAAGAATCTTGTGGATTTTTTCACTTCATTGAGTCACAGTCTCACAGAGGCTTGGAACACGCTCCACTGCAGTACAGACAGCCAAATCATGGTGAATGGTTCAAACTGAATTGAATCATAATAGTTTTTTTTTTAATCAAGTGGATCGCAGGGCTCTATATGGAAATTATTTGTTTGCATTTTTCTTGTTAGCACAAAGCTTTTATGATACTGTTCTCACATGCAACACTTTTCAATTTCACTTATTAGTCACCTGCAAATTAGGGGATATAGAAAACGAACAGAAGGGAAAAAGTTACTAAAAACAATGTTACTTTGAGACCTTAGATACTTTCCATAAGATGAGGCCTAAGCAGAATGAGGTCCCTATATTAAGGCATGGGCCGAACATGTGGGTCGAACATTTATTCATGATATGATGAGATATATAGAACCATATTTGACGTTCGAAAGAAAAATAAAAACATATCGGTCCATGAACAACATCATTAAATTATCGACGGACTGAAATTTTTTAGAACTGCCAGATCTAACATCGAACATCTTTCTTGACACAATGTTTCTGTATTGTGTATTCGTGTCATAGGGTGCCTTTGTGCAATGCGTTCTCAAATAACTCGACAATCTCGAAAACTAGAGGATCAAAGCCGCTCTAAGTACTATGTGGGCAATGCATAGGCCCTGTGACTATAGGCAACAACTTTAAAGCTGCCAGACCACGTCTGTCGGGCCAAAGCCCAGATAAAAGCTGTAGGGACTATTCTTTTTCATAAAAATCTATTATGACAAATTAGCAAGCTTATTTAATAACGTGTTCACACTCTTGTCAAACCGAGAATACACTACAAACCGAGAACAAGCTTAGTTAATTAATCACTACCCTCAGCCGCAGTTTTAAAATTTTCTAGTCTGTCGATAATTTTGTTTGTTTTTAAATACATTTATTCATTAACTCTTGAATGAATTGGACCCAAAACTCAGGCACAGCCTATTTTATTGGGTCCAAACAGAAAAATACAAAATAGACAAACAAGGACACATGACAATTTAATGGTGTATAATCTTGTATCATGGAAATTCCTAATAATCATTAAGTATGAAGTCACTAAATAAAACAAGGTTGTCCTGAAAATACTATTGATGGCAATAAGTACAAATTTAGAGTTTAAAATGTTTCATTATTCAATTAAAATTATGATGATATAATAACCATATAGATTTGAATGATGCGACACAGCCACTTGTATCAATCTGCAAGTTAAACTAAGGCAGAAAGGATCCAATTTCACTTGCTGATTTAAGAAGAAACACCTCTTTGTATACACAACTTAATGAATTTTGATCACCAATCAGACCCATCATGCAGCTAGTTCTTAGTTAATTAACACCTAGGCACGACTCATGCCTCTGTGTTACTGCCAACCGAGAACAAGGCGGCTGCGATGTTTCAGGTTATTGGTATATCGATACCCATAATATTTACATATATGTCATTTAAAAGGTCAAACATGGTATGATATTCACTTCAGATTGATATATCTCCTATATATTTTGAGACTTCCGTAAATATATGTGTGTGTAAATATATTTGTCCTCTATACACTCGAATACGGCTGGACCGATTGGGCTCAAACTTCCCATCTAAGGGTAAAATCCCACGGGAATCGTCGTCGCGGCGTTTTGGAGAAGCTCAGAGCACCCGTTCTCCACTCTCAGTCACAAAAAACGGCACTGCGGGGGTTAATCACGTGATAACTTAATGAGCATTAGTATATGACGCCTCGCTATAAAAGAGCGTTTGTTTACAATTCAACGCAACGTTATATAATTTCTTTCATCAACAACATAATTACATGTTGGACTGTCATTTTAAGAATATGTAAGTATTACACACAGACACACCAAGTCTCAGTTTACGTGTCTCGGAAGCTGTTGCAATTGCTTTTTCGAACAAAGCCATGAGACGAACCACGCCAGTGGCGGGCTAACCTGCTAGTCTATCTCATATATATTTTGAAGACCTCTGTCTGTCTGTTTGTCTGTATGTATGTTTGTCTGTCATTAATACAAATCTACGATTCTCGCCCGATCGGGACGAAACTTGGTACGTGTGTGTAGTTTGACCAGGCGGTGGACGTTGTCGTATTGGCGAGCCCGTGCGGCGCCCGCTTCGCGCATGCGCAGACGAGATCTCGGAAACGGGTGGAGCTATCGACTTGAAATTTGGTATGTGAATGTATCTTGCCCCGGATACGAATTTTATCGGGTCGTCGAGCCCGTGCGACGCCAGCTTCGCGCATGCACAGACGAGATCTCGGAAACGGGTGGAGCTATCGACTTGAAATTTGCTATGTGAATGTATCTTGCCCCGGATACGAATTTTATCGGGTCGACGAGCCCGTGCGACGCCAGCTTCGCGCATGCGCAGACCAGATCTCGGAAACGGGTAGAGCTATCGACTTGAAATTTGGTTTTTGAATAGCCCGGACAACGTCGGGCTGGGTAGAGCTATCGACTTGAAATTTGGTTTTTGAATAGCCCGGACAACGCGAAGACGAGATCCGAGACCCGTTTCCGAGATCTGGTCTGCGCATCTGCGAAGCTGGCGTCGCACGGGCTCGGCGACCCGATAAAATTCATATCCGGGGCAAGATACATTCACATAGCAAATTTCAAGTCGATAGCTCCACCCGTTTCCGAGATCTCGTCTGCGCATGCGCGAAGCGGGCGCCGCACGGGCCCGCCAATACGACGTTGACGACCGCCTGGTCAAACTACACACACGTACCAAGTTTCGTCCCGATCGGTCAACCCGTTTTCGATTGTATAAATGACATACAGACATACAGACAGAGGTCTTCAAAATATATATGAGACTAGCCGATGAGCCCGACGTTGTCCGGGCTATTCAAAAACCAAATTTCAAGTCGATAGCTCTACCCGTTTCCGAGATCTGGTCTGCGCATGCGCGAAGCTGGCGTCGCACGGGCTCGGCGACCCAATAAAATTAGTATCCGGGGCAAGATACATTCACATAGCAAATTTCAAGTCGATAGCTCCGCCCGTTTCCGAGATCTGGTCTGCGCATGCGCGAAGCTGGCGTCGCACGGGCTCGGCAACCCGATAAAATTCGTATCCGGGGCAAGATACATTCACATACCAAATTTCAAGTCGATAGCTCCACCCGTTTCCGAGATCTCATCTGCGCATGCGCGAAGCTGGCGTCGCACGGGCTCGGCGACCCGATAAAATTCGTATCCGGGGCAAGATACATTCACATACCAAATTTCAAGTCGATAGCTCCACCCGTTTCCGAGATCTCGTCTGTGCATGCGCGAAGCTGGCGTCACGGGCTCGGCGACCCGATAAAATTCGTATCCGGGGCAAGATACATTCACATAGCAAATTTCAAGTCAATAGCTCCACCCGTTTCCGAGATCTCGCCTGCGCATGCGCGAAGCGGGCGCCGCACGGGCTCGCCAATACGACGTTGACGACCGCCTGGTAAAACTACACACACGTACCAAGTTTCGTCCCGATCGGTCGAGAATCGTAGATTTGTATAAATGACATACATACAGACATACAGACAGACAGACAGAGGTCTTCAAAATATATATGAGACTAGCCGATGAGCCCGACATTGTCCGGGCTATTCAAAAACCAAATTTCAAGTCGATAGCTCTACCAATTCCGAGATCTGGTCTGCGCATGCGCGAAGCTGGCGTCGCACGGGCTCGGCGACCCGATAAAATTTGTATCCGGGGCAAGATACATTCACATAGCAAATTTCAAGTCGATAGCTCCACCCGTTTCCGAGATCTCGTCTGCGTATGAGCGAAGCTGGCGTCGCACGGGCTCGGCGACCCGATAAAATTCGTATCCGGGGCAAGATACATTCACATAGCAAATTTCAAGTCGATAGCTCCACCCGTTTCAGAAATCTCGTCTGCGCATGCGCGAAGCGGGCGCCGCACGGGCTCGCCAATACGACGTTGACGACCGCCTGGTCAAACTACACGTACACGTACCAAGTTTCGTCCCGATCGGTCGAGAATCGTAGATTTGTATAAATGACATACATACAGACAGACAGACAGAGGTCTTCAAAATATATAGGAGACTAGCCGATGAGCCCGACGTTGTCCGGGCTATTCAAAAACCAAATTTCAAGTCGATAGCTCTACCCAGCCCGACAGTGTCCGGGCTATTCAAAAAACAAATTTCAAGTCGATAGCTCTACCCGTTTCCGAGATCTGGTCTGCGCATGCGTGAAGCTGGCGTCGCACGGGCTCGGCGACCCGATAAAATTTGTATCCGGGGCAAGATACATTCACATACCAAATTTCAAGTCGATAGCTCCACCTGTTTCCGAGATCTCGTCTGCGCATGCGCGAAGCTGGCGTCGTGCGGGCTCGGCGACCCGATAAAAGTTGTATCCGGGGCAAGATACATTCACATACCAAATTTCAAGTCGATAGCTCCAACCGTTTCCGAGATTTCGTCTGCGCATGCGCGAAGCTGGCGGCACACGGGCTCGGCGACCCGATAAAATTTGTATCCGGGGCAAGATACATTCACATAGCAAATTTCAAGTCGATAGCTCCACCCGTTTCCGAGATCTCGTCTGCGCATGCGCGAAGTGGGCGCCGCACGGGCTCGCCAATACAACAACGACGACCGCCTGGTCAAACTACACACACGTACCAAGTTTCGTCCCGATCGATCGAGAACATACAGACAGACAGACAGAGGTCTTCAAATATATAGGAGATATGCCATATTTATGATATACCATGCATTTGAAATAGGAAGCTCTCTAACATTGTATTATCAACTTATCCGTGTGTAATAAACTGTGAACATATTTTTGTTGAGTTGCTGACGTGTTTTTGTGCTAAAGTTTCATCTGGTTTTTGTTGTGCAAAGTGTATTATTTCCAATGGAGGGGGAATAACTCTATATTTTAAAGATAGAGTTGTTCCCCTTCCATTGAAAATTCCTTTTTCTAGCTTGAATTCTTTTTGCATAGCTGGCGTATTCTTGCCGCCTCTGAGATTATTGAGATATAACGCCATGGAAACATAGCAATTGTGTGGGCTGCGTGACGTGACATTAAATTTCAAGGAAAGCCGCGAAGAAAAAAAATCACATTTATTGTTTTAATGTTTTAAGTTATTTCCTTCATAAAAAGAGTCTTATGATAAAGAACCCTCTCAATACTTTAGAATATAGAATTAAACTTCAAAATAACAAAAACCTTTCGGAATAGAGAACCATCGGAGTAGTGAACATTCGGAATAGTGAACATTCGGAATAGCGAACCTTCAGAATAGAGACATGTCGCTGTACTAACGTGATCATATCTCCCAAGTTGGCCGGAAATACAGTCACTCCCATGAAACATAAATTTATCATTTTATTGATGGGCATATGTGTTTTGGGTTGTACTGACGTAATCATATTATTAATAATAACCTGTATGTGGCGTTTGTGAGTTTTCTGCAATGCTTGTTCCTGATGACACGAACAAAACCCATAGAGTCGATAGACAAAATGACACGCAAAACTGGATCTTATTTTTAAATAATAAAGACGCAAAGTAACGAAATTCGGTGATGTCCATTTTGAATCGGCTGAAATCGTAGACAATGAACAATTTCGCTGGAAATATAATCAAGATTAAAGAATCACATATTCGCTATTCTACTGTCGTGATATTATGTTTTTGTGTCGGTGATAATGCGATAATTTCAAACAGTTCTCATGAAATGATTTTGTTTATTTTCTAGAAAACGGCCTTGACCTTTCTCAAATTTGTTGTTGTATTCTTTCGTTAAATGTAGGTTGATGCACGTAGCGGTGACCCACTGAGGCAATCGGTTTCGTAGTAAATCGTATTGTTGTAGTTATGTACGTATACACTGATGACTATTTGATCATAGTAAGGTACATATAGTTCCATTATTATGCTAATTAACTTAGGTAGATATTAAAAACTATTTCTGGATGAAAAGCAAAATCAATCCTGTTGAAAAATCACTGCGATTTCCATATGTCACGTATTTCCTCCGTTCAATATAGGGTCCCGATGTGAACAACCACTCCTGCGATCAAATTAACTTCCGGGTATAAATAAGGCGACAAAAATGGAAATTTGTTAGCTTTTTAACGAATACAAAGTAAGTTTTCCTACTAGTCTAGGTGATGTATTTTGTTCGGAATGTATATTATTGATTCTTGAATCTTCGACCCTGAACGATATTTATGTTATCCACAAATATTTTATTTTATTCTATTGATACAATTTGTCACAAAAAAATTTCAAAAATGTTTCAATTCACATTATCAGGTTATGATTGAATGAAAATCATGCCATGGTGAATGAGTCATCTTTCTAATGAACCTTTTATGCTGAACTCTTGCATTACAAATTCCAAATTTTAAATGAACGTTCAGTTGCACTTTAAATACGCTTTGTGGGGAAGGGCAATATCATATGACTTCCCCGTCGAGAAAATTTGTCGCCCAATGTTTTGAGTCTTTCAAAGAAATGTAACTCTAACAGTAACATACCCGTTATTCAGTAAAAATTCACCTTTACTAACTAACGGGCATACCCAAAGAAGCACACCACAGAGAGACTACGTTTCAAGAATACTATAGGAAATAAACTTGGCAGGGTGGGTTTGCTTGGAGGAGGCGGGCGGTACTGTAACTGTCTAACAAACTTCAGCCCAAAATGTTCTCGACAGGGAAGTCGTATGAGATTGCCTGGGGAAGAAGTGTTTTGGGCCGATATTCGTACTTTTTTCGTAACCTAATTTATTTTCACCAAGTTTCATCATCTGTACTCAGTACTGGTATATGTATCCATGCAGGATCTATTTGGATATATAAGCGCGCGGGATGGAATATTTTAGGATGATTTGATTCCTGCTGGGTCTCCGCCCAGTGTAGTTTGGAGTATATTGCATGCTGTCTTCCTCCAGGCCTTGAGTGTGGAGTGGGTCTGTGACTACCCGCCCTTGGCTTGAGATAACCTGCCCATTTTGCTGTGGGACAACCCGCCCCAGGACAATCCGCCCAGCTAAAAATTATAATGGAAATTAGGAAGTGTGAAGGGATTATGAGATGGGCAATTGGGTCAATTATGCTATTATGTGGTCATTTGTTTAAAGAAAACTAGGCGCTTTATAGATTTTTATTTGATGTTAAGATAATAGTAAATAACATACAATATACATGTACACATGTAATAACAACAGTTAAACACAATGTATAAACGATATTAAACGATCATCGAAGATTATAAAAGAACATTTATATTTAAATTACATAATTACTATTAACAAATTCGGGACAACCCATCCATGCTTATCGGGACAACCAACCCCGAAAAGATCAGAAGGGCAATTGGGTCAACTCAGGGGCGGGTAGTCCTGTTCCCGATTTAGCCATGTTTTTTTCGGTCCAGGGAAGATTTGGCCCCTATTTAAGTCGGGTAATTAGGAGCATGGGTGTTAATTAGGTGGCCTTTTAATATTTTAAATCTTGGGTTTTAATTGCCTTAAATTTGGGACCTGTCTTTTCATTTGTCAAAAAATTAATTCAATGACAAAAAAATTGCCAAGTGGGTTTTGAATTATGTGATGTGAACTACAGGGCTCGATTTAACTGGATTCGCATTGCAATTTGCAATTGCTGCTAAACAATTTACATTGGAAAAAAACATGCATTGGTAGGGAATGCTATACAAAATCTACCCAGTGCTGCAAAATGCTATGCAAATTAAAAAAATAATTAATTGACCCCTGGACTGAACTATCTAATCATAAAACACCATCCCGATAAACAAACCCGTTCAACAAATCTATCAAGCTAGTGATGTCAGCAGTGATAATGTCAAAAGTTATATTTAGTTTTCACAAAACGGTAATATTTTCTTCAAATAATCAAACTTTTATCAAACAGTTACATGTAATCGACCATGATTAAAATATGATGGTCAGAAAAAAGCGATGTTCTGAAAAAAGGATATATCGCTTCAAAGCATGTCATGTCGATAAAAAGTGCTTTTCATGCAGCTTCTTTTAAATGTTTTGATGGATTGAATTAAAATGGAGATAAACATACCGTATTCAGTTGGATATTCAGGGATTCGTGCATGAAACAGTTTGTGAATGAGCCGGCATGCTCGAATCCCTGAATATCTATCTTAACAGGTTACGTCTATCTCCTAAATATTGAATAATACTAGTTGACCGTTGATCTATTGCATGGAAATTAAAGTTGATCATGAAAGTGTGTTGTTCTGTGTTCTGGTACCGGTACCAAAGTTATATGTTTTTATAAAAATCCCCAGATGAAGACACATTAAGTAATAATATGGTATGTCCTTTTATTGAATGTTTTGGAATGGCTTGCATTTTTCTGTGTTTCATATATAACTATACTAGTAGCCTCGGGTTTGCAATACATTGCATGCATTTATATTAGCCTTCATAGGACCAGTGAGTACCAGTATGATGAAAATTGACTAGACTGCAGTAATTTTGGGTTCTCTGTATATTTTCAGATAAGATGGAGTTGTGCTGAATATTGTTATCTCTACATTATCAGAGTTATTTTGGGATGAGTTAAGCTCTAAGTAAGTCTAAATCGGGGTTCTCACCAATCCCAAATTAACTTTCTGCAAATGTTTTACCAAATAATTTTTTTTTTTAAATCCAATCAAATTTTTTTGTGATATTACCGGATATTCATCCAGTATTTGTCGAATGATTTTTGACCAAAATCAAGGGGAATCATGGAACAATGATTGATGATTCTTCTGCTTAACGATATTTGTTTCAAAGACTTTCGTTATGTTTTAGCCTCAGACTTTTCTGTTATTATACATGTACTAGGGGGTTGCCCGTCACAAAATAACGGGTGTACAAATTTATGTTCTTTGTTACTTTCTAGTGTCCGCGGCCATGAACAAATTCTCATTTCTATATAAGAAATGGAATGGTCATGCTTCTCTTTTTTGTCACTCGATGCGCGAGGGAACACATTATTTCACTAAAACTGTATTTCTACGCATACCCACCCCACATATGCGCATGCACATATTGAACGAAACAAAATCAGCATATTACTTTAAATATTAATATATACTAACTGAAACATACTCAATTCGGGAGCGTTTATTCAGCGACGAAAGGAGCTTGTAGCACATTTTGATCTTAAACGGATCCCCTTGGAGCCTGCATTCAGCATGCAGCCTAAGGATCACAGGCCCATTTGTGGGAACACTTTATTTGAAATAAAACTGTATTCCCCCCCTCTCCCCAACCTACATGTATATCATGCACATACAGAACGCAACAATCAATATATTTGCAGCCTAAGGATCACAGGCCCATGCACTGCGCCCCAATTGTGGAAACACTTTATTTCAATAAAACTGTATTTTCTACCCCCTCTCCCCAACCAACATATATGTACGCACATATGAAACGCAACAATCAAGATATTTTTTTTTATTACTATATACTAACTGAAACAGGCTCTATTCGGGGGCCTTTATTTAGCAGTGGATGGGCCTGTAGCCCCTTTGTGCGCTTTGCGCACATTATATGATCTTAAACAGCGCGCGCTTCGCGCACATTTTGATAATTTTTATCTTTGTACATTTGTACTATAGTATTGGCATTTATACTATATTGTTGGCATTTATACTATATTTCTGTTGTAATTATACATGGATGTTGGCATGTAGTTTTCTACACAAAGTTTTAATGCATGCCTTATAATGAATGGCATAACATTAGCGGGGGATATACCAGTAATACAACATCATAATACAAGGCAAATAACTCTACATTTAGTAAACATGTACAGTGTACAGTGTACATCCGGTACAAATAGAGTGACTGAAATACATTTATACATACACTATTTACTATTTACTACCTGTATTTTGAGAGACTTCATCTCTCGTAAATCTGATAATTATGCATGGTAGTTTCACATGAATATACATTACATGTATGGTGCCAGACATTTGCATAATGAGGTCCTCAAAAGGTGAATATAGTGATGCTACCCTGCCCAGTGGGCTAGCTTCACTAAATTTACCCACTGGGAGCCTCATTCTGCATAGGCTTCATCTCCTCTGGAAAGTATCTTTACTATCAAATTAAAATGGTTTTTTTTAGTTTTGTTGTAAACTTTTTTAGAAAGATTATTTTCTTTTTTAGTACAGTTTCTGTATCTCTCCAAATTGGCAGACGACACAATGCATAATCAAGGTGCCCAATGGGTGCTCATCACCATCTGGGAACTTAAATCAGTGTTTAGGTTTCCCATAGCAGATGAGGCCATGCAGAATGAGAGGTTCCAGTGAATGAATTTTGTGATGCTATCCTGCTTATTCTTCAATTAAAGATCTTTCTTTTCATTCCCTTTTTAAAATTTGAAATATTTATAAACATAGGATGTTTTTTCGTGATACATGTACCAATAAAAATTGTTTTCAATACAAGTTTTGATGAAAAATTACCATACATTGTATGTTTTTAAAAATGTGGTCTTGGAAGTACTAATACAAATGTTCTTCTTATATTAGACAATATTAGATGTCTGCCCATAGGGTTGCCTTCCTTTGTAATGAAATATTGATATGGCATCCAGATGTGAATTCATGCTTTGTTTTTACAGATTAATGGTAGACACCATGTAGACCATAAGGATGGTACAGCATGTTTTAACCCCCACACTGTCAGCATCCTTGGCAGTTAGTATCGGCGGACTCTTTGTTGTTGTGTTGCTGCTGATAATCTGTGTGTGCAATGATTCGTAAGTTATTTTGTTGTTACTTCTTGAATACTACCGATACTCGGTGCCCAATAAGCAAACTAGTACATGTATGCTTATGCCTAAAAAAAAAATACATTTGTTTCCGCTAACGAGCTGAAAAAAATTAGGGTAGGTAGGTAGGCTTAACTTTTTTTTTTTTGGGGTTAACTTTTTTTTTTCAGTATCTTTAAAAATAACTGTATAATACTTGTCAATAACCCAAACTATGCACTTCTTAGCCCCAATCTTGTTAACCCAGATAACAGAGGAACTAGAAATTCCAATTCAATCTTACATATATACTAGTCTATAAACTAATATAGTCTTTGATAATCCTAATATTTCCCATATGGTCTGGTGACAACTGGAGTCAGTCCAGCACCAATGCACTGTTCACATATTGGAGTGACCGTCTTGTACCGATCTCTTAATGATGGCTTCATAACACTACATTCTCCTCTGCATTCAGTGAATGATCTAGGTATTTTTTGGCGACACCTGCTTTCGGGCAATGATATGCCAAAGTCATAACCTGAAGGCCTGAGCGGAGGAAGGTTTGGGAGGGGTGACCCCTGCTGATGGTGGGGGTTCTCCCCCTGGAAAATGTTTGAAAATCCATTGCATTTAGAGCTAATCTAGGGCACTTTGAGTCAGTATTTTGAATTTTACTGAGAGGTCAATTTGATCAAGTTTCTCAAGCATAACTTTCAAATTTTTATATACTAGCATGTAGGGATCAAAATGCTTATAAGTTATTGTCAGATATCTTTTGGTTCAATGGATTATGCTTATCCTGCTTGAAATGAGACTTACCATTATCACTCTAATTCATATAATAGGCTATTTTATAAAATTCAAGTGAGACACATACATAATATACTACATGTAGTACAGAAACAATGTCTATTAAGTTAGTAATTACTATTTATAGTACTAATCTCTATATTAATCTTTCATTTGGTATTATGAGATCCCACCTGATAACCAGGTTGATTCGATCAAATTGTTAATATTCCTGTAATGTATTTGATTGAAATACTGAAGTCTGAAGGCTGAATGATAACAAACCTGAACTGAAACTATTTGAAGTTTTCACAGATGAAAGCTAGATAAAGCCAAACATACTTTACAGTATGATTCCAACTGTTAAACTTAAATCTTTTTTTAAACTTAAATTTCTTATGTCAATATATATAAATGTTTTGCATCTTGTTATGATATGAATTGGGACCTAACTTGCAACAACAAAAAATTAAATAAAAAAGATTTTTTTTTTTTTTAATTTGTTTTGGTCCAATTTTTTTTTTTTTGTGCAATGGCAATAAAAAGTTTAGGGTCGGGGGTTTAAAATAGGGTCAGTCGGGTTAGCGGAAACAAAAGTCTTTTTTTTTTAGGCCTTATTAATTTCAGGGTAAAGTTCCCACATGTACTGTCATTATTTAGCTCCGAACATTTGTTTTTATTTTTGGTCGATAAAATCTGCGAATAAATCTTTTCGGTGAGAGTGAAAGGTCTAAACCGTGACCATCGAGACTGAAGAAACAAATTGCCAGAGTGTCATTACTAAAATGAACCACTGCACTTTTATATCCATAGGGGTAATAGTAGTGTGGAATAAAATAGTTCCACCCTGTACTCTATTCCACCCTCCACCATTACTTAGTTTTGCAAAATGTTTCAATCTGTACTGCTATTTGGCACTCAAGAGTACAGTAATGCTCTAAGTAATCGACTTCTTATACACAGAAGAATTATGGGTAACTTTTCAGGATTTAGTCGGAAATATGGCTTGTTGCCATTCATCGGAAAGCTCTTGCCGAGAGCTTTCCGATGAATGGCAACAAGCCATATTTCCGACTAAATCCTGAAAAGTTACCCATAATTCTGCTGTGGTTACGAAGTCGATTAATTACAGCATTACTGTAACTGGATCATTAACCCTTCCATGATGGGAGCTTCCTGGAATTTTGCGATAACCCTGTGCCAATACATTCTCTTACATACATGTATGTCAGTCTCCACTGTAGCGGTAACATTTACATAACAATGGTTTTGGTATGAGAAATCTCGTTATTAGACAGTTATATTAGAACAATGTATCTAGATCTATTTTTACATGTACTTGTTAATGACAGTTGTTTTACAAACTTTTATGAAATTTACATTATTATACTTGAACCTAAACCAAAGGCCTTCAGTGACTTTTAAAAAAACCTGTCCTGTTTTCTCAGGCTAATTATTTCAGTCCTTTTTGCCATCTTCAAAAAAAAGCTTATAGATTTCTTATCATGGAAAAAATGGGAAATTGAGTTATATTAACAATGCCATTGACTTATAGGGCTAAAAAAAAATATTTATTTGGGTAATTTAATACTGACATTGTGGTGATTAATAATGATAGATGTGGATATATTTTTTTTTATTTTTTTGCAGGAAGAAATCTCCAAAGCTACAGTCAGTCAAGAGAAAAGATGAAAGAAATTTTTCCCACAGAACATCGGTAAGTGAATGAAATCTTTGCATTTTATATTTCACTTTTCCTTATAAATTTGAGCTCTCTGGTTTAAATATAGGCCTTAAAAAAGACTTTTTTCTGCTAACTTACTAAAAAATAATTGGGTAAATATTACAGGTATTATTCCCCTGGAATAATACTTAGTCGCTCCTATAGCCTCTTGCAGGTAAATACATCAAGAAACAATCAACTATTTCACAAAGCAATTTGTCTTTATTTGGAATAACTCAGTTGTAAAATGAAGTAAGGACATACATGTACTCACATGGGAAAATTTAAGTCATATCATACACATTATGATGTTTTATTGAACTTGTCACTCCCTTTCACACAATTCAATGTTCCAAGTTTAAATAAACTACATGATCCCATTTTAAAGAGTTTATATATGATGCACAGCAGTCCTAACGCATCAAAAGACGTTTGTAATAGACTTATTTAAAACTTATCAAAAATAAAAATAAAGAATTTACAATATTAAAATGTAGAAACAGGGATTCAAAATAGGGTCAGTCAGGTTTGTGGAAACAAAGGTCTTTTTTGTTAGGCATTTTATTTTTTATTACTTAATTTACGGATTTCCCTACCTACCCAAAAAAAAGTTATTTGTCAATAAAAAATTAAATTATAGTTTTCGGTTTTTTAATTTCCGCCAATGGGAATTTTAATCCAGACATATAACAAAAATTAGAAAAAAGTATAAGTTTATGTTATAGGTACAACAACATCGATTTAACAGCGAAGCCTTCTGGTGATGTTTATGGTATTGAATGTCACCGCCAACATGGGGGGACCTCAGTGATATTGGCATTATTTTTTCGTCTATCCATATCATGCTTTAAAGAAACATCCAAATAAAAAAATATATTTGCCCATGCTTGTTTTAGATGAGGAGATTATTATACAGCAAATATTTTATTTCTCCCGACCCTAATTTAAATAAAAAAAAAATATATACAAATTTTATTTTTTATTTTTTTTCCTCCCACCTCCCCTACCTTTGAGCCAAATAAATCCATAAACCAAGTAATAAAGCATAAATTGCCTTAGGCCTTATGATTATGCACGCAAAGTACTGCAGGCTAATTTGCTGCACTTTTGTTTTATATTGCTTTTTTATAAATTATAGAAGTTTAATAATGGATGTATTAATTTGGGACAATATCATTCTATTTTCTAATACCGGTAATCCATAGCATTTATAGAGCTATCTGACGCCCAGATCCTTTTCGTCATCTTCAACAGAAGTGCATATACAGTAATTCCCTAAATAATCGACTCCTTAACCACATCAGAATGATGGGTAATTTTTTCAGGATTAAGTTGGAAATATGGCTTGTTGCCATTCATCGGAAAGCTCTCACTGAGAGCTTTCCGATGATGGCAACAAGCCATATTTCCGACTAAATCCTGAAAAATTACCCATAATTCTGCTGTGGTTAAGGAATCGATTATTTAGGGCATTACTGTACTTGTGAAAACCTTGTGCCAATGCATTCCCTTATATATTTATATATGTGAATCGTCCATAGGGCGCCTCACATATATAAGAGAATTCATTCGCCTAACAATATTTACCTTGATCTTGTAACCAAGCACATTCTCTTAAATATGTGAGGCTCCCTATGGGAGACTCACATACATTAGAGAATGTACTGGCACAGGATCTTTAATTTTGCACCAGCGCAGCTCTCGTCATGATAGGGTTAATAATACCATTGACTTGTAGATAGAGGTTACCTATCATTATGGCTTTTGACTCAATGCGAGAATTATCATGTGTGGTGCAAGCAATTACAGGTTTTCCACGAGTGCAAAATCAGTGTTTACTTGTTCCCACGAATGAGAATTCTCGTATTCAGTTAAAAAATGTAGTTTTTTTTTATTACATGTATATGCATTTTCAATATTTCAATCTACATTTTTTCTCTGAGTCACTTGTTTTGTTAAATTAAATGTAGACGAAAATGGATCAGCTGATTGTCAACAGACTACCTTCAATGAAACTTCTGCATAACAAAGTAGTCCCCATTTCCCTGCCCATTAATGTTTGCCAAAAGTGTCTTAATATGCAAGTTTAATATAAATAACAACAAAGAGTGTAATGATTAATCATCTGTCCCACTTTAAATAACATTAATAACATTTTATGACATGAAATAGCTCTGAAATAGTCCGGTGGCTTCATGACGTATTCTTTTAGTAAGAGCGCGTGACCATGATTCGCTATTAGTAACACTATGAAGGTAAATAACAAAATCGTTGTTGCTTGCTTGGACAAGCAATTTATGCACCATTTAACTTCCGGCCATTTAGAGCTATCTCACTGTAAAGCATATAATAGAATTGAATATTTGTGGTTAGTCTGCAAGTTAATGGCTAACTTAACGGTGTATCCAGGTGGATTTTCATGCCTTGATCTGATTACTAGATGCAGTTAATTGAAGTGTTCGTACAGGTACATGGTGATACCCCCCCCCCCCCCCCCCCCCCCCAATTTCGTGCCTTATACAACAATAGCTGGAAACTACAAACCAAAAGTAAGTTTAAATAAATTGCTCTGATAATTTGATATTCCAACTGGTAGTTAGTGTGAAATTTGTTATTTTACACCAACATTGTTGGTGGGGGGATGGGTGTCAAGTTACAAATTCCAACAGTTGGAAAGATTTAAAAATTGCAACCCAAGGGAGAGGGGTCCAAACGGAATTTCTCGAACATGGGGAGTCTGGTCTTGTTCAGGGGAAGGGTGTGCAGTTGGATACTTAAAGGTGGCCAGACACCCCTCCCCATTGAAGGGCCCACTAGCCACATCCCTGTGTTTGTAGCTCAGATGCTCATTTCAGTTCATCTGATTACATTTTAGGATGGTGCGGAATCGGATGATAGCTTGGTAACTATTCCAGAAGCCAGTCTATATATAGCTTCAAACAGCTTCTGCTTCATTCATATATCTCATTCTATTATCTTAGTTAAACCTCACAAAATGTTCATTATAGACCAAGTTTTCTTTATGAGAAACCAAATTCACATTTATTAGTAACTTACTCGAAGAGCCTAATTTATTCAAACATAATGGATTGTCACATTATGTTGAATTACGCATAACCCTTCCATGACTGGAGCTTCTTGAAATTTTGCAAATACCCTGTGCCAATGTATTCTATTTTATATGCAAGTCTCCCACAGGGAGCCTCGCATATATAAGATAATTCATTGGCCTAACAATATTTACCTTGACCTTTTAAGTCAGTACATTTTCTTATATATGAGAGGCTCCCTATGGGAGAGTTGCATACCGGTATATAAGAGAATGTACTGCACATGATCTTTAAAGCTGCACCAGCATAGCTCTCAATGCCTTTGAAGATGGTGCTTGCAGCATATCATCCGCGATTTCTACGTCTGATGCTGTATTAAAACAAACAATGTCATTGAAGCATGCATGCGACTCACATGGAGAGCATTGCAGACTTCACAATGATGGTGACAAAAGCATCAAATTAAAGAATTGCAGTGTTGTAATGGACCTTTCCACGGCTGTCTATCAAATAATTATTAGCAGATATTTTCTACCATTCAGCGACTGAGCTGGTCGCTTGATGCAATGAAAATGTTTCGTTTACCTTACTTTTGATATCCGCGCAAACTATCAGTGTTAAATTCCCTGTATACAAATCATAATATACTGTATCCTCCCACTAGTGAATATATAGAATATACGCATAGTGTTTCTGAATAACAAATTTAATCCACTAGTGGGATTGGCGATTTACACCACGAGCTTCAGTGAGTGGTGTAAATCGCCAATCCCACGAGTGGATTAAATTTGTTATTCAGAAACACTATGTGTATATTTTGTTTATGCCACGATCTTTACAATGCGATGGATAAACACTTTTCCGTTCAAATTGTATGGAGAAAGTTTAATCCACTCTGCGAAGTTTATGCCACGATCTTTACAATGTGATGGATAAACACTTTTCCGTTCAAATTGTATGGAGAAAGTTTAATCCACTCTTCGAAGTTTAATCAACAGTAGGCATGTTTAATCAACAGGTGTTGATTAAATTTAAAATTTAAATAGCTGGCTTTATTTATATAGTAAGATAGGCGATCGTGGTATAAATGTGTGGAAACATCCATTGGATGTCACGTGCAGAACGCTTACTTGGCAGTTCCTGTTTATACGAATACAGAGCGTCACAGAGATGCCGGAAATGAATTGCACATGTCAAGGCAGTAGGCTGTTCAATGTAATTCAGCAATAATAAATTTAATGTTCAGACGCCAATAACGCATATATATTGGGCCACTGGCAGTAAGAACCATTAACTGTATGGCCTTTAGCATCTGAAACAAGTTAAAGGCCATACAGTTAAAGGTTGTTACAACAACAATAAAACCCATTAAACCATCCAGATGGTTTGGTGATTAGTCACTTCCAATGTCTGTCATGCCTGATGTCTCAGTTTGGTTCAGATGAAGAAAACTTGGTCTATCTCATTTTAAATTAACCCTTTCTATACTAATTTATGAACACTCGGTTATGAACAATGAACATATACATTGGAATGGCCTATGTTTCTTCTGGAGGGGTTTTCAGGAAAAATAAGCAGACAACAGATAATACAAGTACTAGTGCAGAAGAAGTCCTATTTGTTGGAGGGAAATGTTCAGATAATAATTTCAACAAATGACTTTTGATCGTTTGTTGAACTTATTATCTGAACATTTCCTAAGGGAATGACTTGTCCATGAGTCTTTCGTAAAGAAGGGGTTAAAGAAATCATTTCACATGATAACCATGGTGGTGGGACAGATTTCACAGCACTGTAGTTCAGAATATTGTTGAATAAAATTATCTGCTGTTCATGAAATCTTTTATTCCATTCTATCTACACACATTTGCAGCATATATAATTGGTCTGAGACAGAATTATTTGTTTGAATATTTCTCGGGAGTTCAAAACACTACTGAGAAAACAATCCTATTCAGTCAATTTTAGTAACTTAATTCCATGCCACTTAATAGCATATCGATTAACCCTTTACCCAACAATCCGGCCAAAACCGGCAAAATAAAGCTTCAACAGCCTAAAATATCTTCGGTCTGTCTCAATAAAACCATACACATATGGATATCATTGCAACCGGCTCATTGACCACATTGTGATGGTTATAGTTATGCCCTATGCCAATGCATTCTCTTATATATGCGAGTCGACCATAGGTCGCCTCGCATATATAAGAGAATGCATTGGCCTAAAAAAAATCTTTTTTTAACACTTTTTACCATTTTTTCTTACATTCTTTAACAATTTTATAATTTTTAATGTGTTAAGCCAATGCATTCTCTTATATATGCGAGGCGACCTATGGTCGACTCGCATATATAAGAGAATGCATTGGCACAGGGCCCTTCTGTTGGGTAAAGGGTTAATTGCATATTTTGGATATTTGCATAAAATTAGCTTCCACCAAATCATTACCTTCTATAAAGTCTATTTTAAAACTTTTTTTTACTTGCATGGAGATCACAATTGGAAAAAATTGTCCAGCTCATGAGGTGGATCAAATCCTGATAGTCATATCGATATTGAACCTGAGGTGGAGCAAACTTGTTCACAAAGAGGTTTACAGGCACCAAATCTCCTTGTACCCCATGATGGTACTGGGGGACATAATTTTGTCCCCTCATCAATGGACAAACAACCTCAAGTTTATTGTGTTTTTCATTGGATCCTTAAATTTATTCATGTCAATAAGATGAATTCAGTTGCAACAGCTGAATGTGTTATGATCTGTTATCCCTACAACTACATGTAGATTTTCGTCTTAATGTCCCCTAAATTCAAAATGCATACGTGAATGTAAACAATTTCCTGGAACAATCCCTGACTAAAATCCAAGGCAAAAATTGTCCTAAACCAAAAAAAGGTCCCCAAGAATTCTCACCATAAGGCATAAGTTTTCACTTGGCAATATTTGGGTACACGATGATTTTCTACCTGGATGTTGATTTTTAACATTGAGGTCAAAGGATTCTAAATGAGACATGATCCAGGTTTCAATCTTCATATACTCCTGATGTTTCCAAAAGTAATGATGTTGTGCCCAAAATAATAAGCCTGCATTCTGACATTTTATGTGTTTTTTGGCAAATTCTCACATTCAAATTAACATGAAGAATTCAAAAGCCGATCAGTGGATTTGATGTCAAATCCAAAATTCTAGAATGTTTAACGTCATGATTACTATGTACTGTCAGTGTAAAGCTCATCCACGTATCGACAATGTTTCTCATGTGCTCAGACCCATGATTTCATGCATGTGAACTTATACCGCCGCCTTGGGTTACGAAGGGCATGGATATGCAATATGGGTGATCAGATTGTATATTACAACTGGATGTGAGGGAGCCGCATTAGCACAGTCGTTAAAGCGACATTTCGACTACCACAGAGAGGCAGTGAAGTGGAAACCTCTCCGCGATAATTTCTGCATGAGATTGAATCCACTCTGGGTTGCAAAACTCAGTTTACTGTGTCTAGGCATACCACAGCACTTGTGGGAGTGCCTCCTCCTAGTGCTGTGTGCAGTATGGTGCTAGAGTCTCACCATTGGATCGGTATCCAACGATAATGGCTGTCCCATGTATAAACTTACCTGAGGTATTATGTGCTCATAAAAGAACCCTATATTGGGCAGGATATACAAAGCGCAGCAAAATTGTAAAACAAAAACACCTGCAGAGGACCACAGTGGAAATGAGGTCTACCCTTTACTGTGTCATCCCAGGTCAAAAGGCAAAATAATCTCACTCACTCACATTTTAAATTTAATTCATAGAGGTGTTTAGCACCAGTCTCACTCAAGCTAGACCAAGATCTCATTACAATCAACTGGGTCTAGAGACTCTGGTACTTACATTGATTTCAGCTATGAAAAGGGAATCCCCAGCTCACAACAGCTCATTAATATTCATGTTTCCAAATAAAGCACTGTTTTGATTGACATGCGACAATACCCACATGTGTTGGTAACAATGAAAATTCGCTTAAACCTCCATCAAGCCTGTTTTGTCAAAGAAAACGGGAGCAAACTGCGCTACACGATTTAGCCTTCACAGGATTTATCATAACCTCAAAAGGAAATTGTGAGGTAGCAACAAAATGTATAATTATTAATAAACAAGAAGGAAATGGTGATATAAATCATTAATGATAAAACAAGCTATCTGTACTTTGTCATCTCCTTATTTAGAACATGAAATCACAATGTACTACGATTTAGAATACAACTGTAGTAAAATCGTTATTTAGTGTGTGACATAACGATATGTGTTAGGAGATAATACAGACTGGATAAAAAAGTTTTAATCTCTTTGCAAAAACAATTTTATCAGGTACACGATTTCTGTCTGACGATTTTCCAATTATGAAGTAAGTATACATTTATTAGCTGGTTTTTGAACCCACAATGGGTACAATGGGTAAATTTGTCGACGTTTGATCAGTTAATAAGTGCGATGTAACACAAGGTTTGCAATAACTACCGTTAGACTACAGTCAAACACTCTGGGTTTGAATGAGTGAAAAAGTGTGAATATTAATTGCCTTTTGCCAGAATTAAGCTATGATCGGTTGAAGCATCGCATTCTTTGATACCATGGCTCTCTGTGAGATTACTATTCCATGGGGGTCGCTAGAACCAGTTGATTGTTATGAGATATTGTCCAGCTTGAGTGAGACTGGTTTAGCACCTACATATCCATGTAGGAGATTATGTTTTTATGTTTACACATACCATAGTATGGTAAACATAGTGTCGTTGTCCGGATTGACCACTCGTTGTTAGTCCGTCCGTCTGTCTGTCTGTCTGTCTGTAGACACTTTACACATGGTGCGATAAATATTTTCTATCTGATCGGAACCAAATTTGGTATGTGAGTTTCTTGGCCCAAAATACAGATCGAGTTCGAATATGGATTTGATCGGAGTTTTTTTTACAGAGTTATGGCCCTTTTTCGACTTAGAATTAACAAATTCTACGATAACTAAAAAAGAACTGATCAGAACCAAATTTGGTATGACAGTTTCTCCACCTAAAATACAGTTCGAGTTCGAATATGGGTTTGATCAGATTATTTTTAATGGAGTTATGGCCCTTTGACAGAGAATTCATGCATGCTTCAATAAATCTGCCAGTTTTCATCTGATAGGAACCAAATTTGGTATGTGAGTTTGTCAACTCAAAATACAGATCAAGTTTAAATATGGGTCAGATCCTGTTTTTTATACCAGAGTTATAGCCCCGTTTTAACTAAGAATTGAACAGATTTGAGATTTGCTTACAAAATATAACCAGAAGCAGCTTACAATGGACCTATCCATAGGGACCGCCCCAATTTCAATTATAGCCAATGAGCCGATAGCTCAAACCCGGAAGCTACTTGCGCCTGCCTAGTGATATTAATCGCACCACAAGCGGATGGTTAGATACCATAGTAAGCTATAGGGAAATTACGAACACGAGAGCAAAATATGTCTTAAAAAGCTACAATGGTGTTGAAATGTGCATGGGGAACATGTCCGGTTGACGAACGATATTTATACAAATATCCCGGAGTGTTTTTAGTTCGGTTTCCTAAACCAGGACGTACTAAAGACAAGTGTTTACGCTGGATTTTATCACCTTCAGATAATGTTATAACTTGCCATAGGGGAAATGGGAAGTTAGCAAAACAAACCATAACACCTCAGCTATGGGCTCGATTACAAAATACCAACAGCCCCTTAAATTTTCACACTTCCTGTACTGAGTGGGGTATGTTGTTTCAATGCTTGTCGGTATGATAAAGGTGATGACAGGAAGTATGATACTATTAATTTCACTGTGTTTGCGTAAATACTAATCACTGGTGATAAAATTGAACAATGACAACAAATGGGTCATTAATGATACTTGAATAAACGTGTCAACTTATAGTTACCCGAGACAGAGATATTCACTATAACATTTTGTACGAACAAAATAAATAAGGATAACTTTTACCGATAATCGGAGGACATGTTCATGTGAGTATTAATTCTATACTTTTCGGAAATACTTGCCCGTGCACTAATATCATTCACAAAAATCATCAATGCATGTTAAATTTGTCTATTGCCATGTTCATTGACTACATTTACACATGTAGCGTACATGTATGGGACACTGGGCGGACCAAATCATTCGAAGATACTGAGAGCACCAATTTAACACAAATATTATTCATTTTATTTAGAAAAAACAACAAAACAAACATGGCAACGATTAACATGATTTTGTCAAGTGAAACTAGATGGCGTGTGACTGATTAGAAATAATATTACATGTATAGTAGATGAAATATGACAGGTCAAGTTGATTTGGAGATTATGTTGCCTATTTTCGTCATAACCGAAATTACGAGGATATATTCCATATATCTAAAATTCAGAAAGATAAAAGAAAAAACTTACCCGGATTTGCAGGAGCACATCGATTCGATAATTGTCTTTGTGATGACGCAGATTTCTATATGTATTCGATGTGGTGGTTGTGACTTTGCCATCGACCTATAACACTTCGAGTCAACCCTGATGCATTGGTTAACTTCACTCGTTCTAATGTCATGAATATATCCCTGGGTATAATAATTAAGCCCCTTTTCTTGTGCCTTTTTTGATAATTTATCAATGTCGGGTAAATAACAAATGTTGATATCGTCTGGAACATTTAAAAGCGTACTTGAAACACAAGATCCGTTCTCATCGGAAGCCATTTCAGCACTGAGATATAGTGAAATCGAGGTGGCTTGTGGTGCGTAGTAACAGTAACCATGCAGTATACTGGTGGGCGGTCCCTATGGATAGGTCCATTAATTACCTGTGCTACAGTGAGAAAGAGACTAGAGCTAAACTCTATTATTGATAATGAAATCTGATAGTCACTGCTGCTAGCCATCTGTTGTTTATTGCATTTCCATAGTGTGTGGACCCTGTTGGCTCAGGACTCCCACACACAGCTCTCTGAATTAGCCTATCAATGCAGTGTTCAAGTGGCATACCTGGTACAGTCTCCTAATTTTATAGAGTTAAAATTGTTAACCCTGGTCATCAATTTTATGCTTTTGTATATTTTTCATATAGTCATTCTCCTATTATATCCCCTTCACTTGTACGGTATGGACTTTTGTAGTTAGAATGAACTCCTCTCAACATTCCTGATACCATGTAGATAATACCTTTCATCTGATATATCTCATTTTATTGAGATGTATGTAAATTTGGTATGTGAGTATCTCAGCCCAAAATACAGATAGAGTTCAAATTTGAGTTTGATCCATTTTTTAAAACAGAGTTATGGCTTATGGATTTTCGCGTCCAGACTGAAAATAGCTGATCACTATCGCCAAGGTATGGGTTAAACATCTGCCGATCGTGATCGGCCTCTCGTTTATTTCACATACATGTATGTGCCTTCCACATTCACAACATTGCATGCTTCATGGCTGGATTGTGATGTTTACAGTGAATCAGTCATTATATATTTATGTTCAGCCAAACAAAGTTATTGTCTGTTTCTCAGACTTATAAGGGAAATATAAAAAAAAAAATTAGAAATCATTCTGTCGCTCGGCTCCACAATGCGATGTCCACAATCGCTGTCCAATACTAACCACAAATTTAGATGGACACGTTTCAACTTCTATTTGTTATTTCTCTTTTTTATTTACGATAACATTAAAGATTTTTTTGGTTTGTTTTAAGCCAGATTTCTACGAGCATTTACTGAAGTAATAAAAAATACAACATGAAGCACAATTTATGGGCCTCGTAAAAAAACAGTGCCTTTTGTATTCATCAGAACTCTGGAATAGGAAACGGAATGTCCGGAAAAGGTATACATGTACTACATTATCTTAACATGAAACTTTTAAAAAAAAGTTCATGCACTGTTTTCTCCTTGTTTTAATCATGAAAATTATGTAGTCCGATAAATGTTTCAGAGTAACGACAACTCTGGATGTTGTTACCGTGGTCTCCAGTTGCAATTTTTATGCGACCGCTGACTAGAAAAATATAAGAAACAACACACATATTTTCAGCGCTATATCAACAAATTTGTTCTGAAATCTACCACGTACCCGTTGGTATTTTTGAGATACATGTACATTTTACCAAATTATGTATACATTATTTTGGGGTTCGAACAAGCCGTGTCCCTTTAAACTGCATGTACTTTTGTAGTACAACAGACTTGTATATTAAGATTGCATTAACCCTCAATCATGAAATGTAGTTTTTCACACCCAACCTGACCCAACAATGTTTTTTGATAATTCGGCTGTAAACACATAAAAACCTTCCTGTATGATTTTTTGCTCATAAAAGTGTAAATACTCAATAGAAACCTACCTGCTGGGTAATTTTGTGGGTAAAAATAAATATAATAGGCTGCCTGCCAACCCATTCTGAAAACAAAGTGTCCGAGAAAGAGATAATCAACTTTGTGTGGCCTTATGATACATTCATGTCATTTGATACATGTACTTACAATATTGAGTAACCAATGCTAAATTTATTCATGATATCTTATATGGACATGTGTTTCTATGGCAGTTCATATTATTCACTTACTGTACTAGTATTATGATTTGTTACGCTTCTAAGATCTTCAATAGACTCAAGCCTTGAAAAAGTGTATCTGTCATTTGCAGAATGAGGTCCCCAGAGGGTGAATTTAGTGGCGCTATCCCACACGGTAGGCTAGCATCACCAAATTCACCCTCTGGTGACCTCATTATGCTGAGGCCTCAATTGCTATGGGAGACCGAGGATCAGATTTTAGGTTCCCCATCTGAAGTTGGTGATGTTAATCCATTAGCCACCTTGATTATGCATTTTATCTTCAGCTATATACATGTATAGAATATACCGGTAGGTACTTAACAGAAGGATATAGAAACTTAACAGATGTACCTAAATACAATACTATGTTGAGACTATAGTCTATAGATACTTCCCAGAAGATGAGGCCTAAAGCAGAATAAGGCCCCCAGAGGGTGAATTTGGTGATGTTAGCCTGCTGTACTCACTAAATTCACCCTCTGGGGACCTCATTCTGCAAATGACAGACACACTATTTCAAAGCTTGGTCAAGGTGGACAGTCACATCTCTTAATATTGTGGTTTAGTACACTCACTCGTTTCTCAGTTCAAATAAATTAGTTTTTTGTAGAATTTTGTTATTGAAAACAAGATAGTTTTG
Source organism: Siphonodentalium dalli (assembly GCA_032622095.1). Classification (NCBI taxonomy): domain Eukaryota; kingdom Metazoa; phylum Mollusca; class Scaphopoda; order Gadilida; family Siphonodentaliidae; genus Siphonodentalium; species Siphonodentalium dalli. Next base: position 71,754,520 of record CP136069.1, read on the forward strand.
AAAGAAGTGTGAAAAATTGCTCCACCTGTTTTCTTCCAATAAAAATACCTTACTTTAGTTCAGGCATCGCCCTACAGGGCGACTTGGGATATATACATGCATCTTCCCTAAAATGTGCCACTTCTCCCTAATTCTGTCATAGGGAGAAGTGAATTTTATCTCATTCGCCAGTATGAATACATGTACATGTATGTTCTTACAGCATATTTAACACTTCCATGACTGGAGCTTTCTGAAATTTTGCAAAAACCCTGTGCTAATGCATTCTCTTATATATGCGAGTCTCCCATTAGCCTAACAATATTTACATTGACCTTGTAAACCAGTGCATTCTCTTATATATGCGAGGCTCCCTAAGGAAGACTCGCATATGTAAGAGAATGCACTGGCTCAGGATCTTTAATGCTGCACCAGCTCTGCCCCCCCCCCCTTCATGAAAGGGTTAAACTGTATTTTTTTATTGTTTAGTACACTCATTGGTTTTTCAGTTCAAAATAGATTGTTTTTGGTAGAATTTTTGTTATTGAAAACCAGTTACCTTAGTTTTGAAAGAAGTGTGCAAATTGCTCCAACAATTTTTTCCCAACAAAAATAGCTTAAAGACATATTATGTACTTGTTATGGTGCGTAAAACTGATGACTTAGTATCCAGGCACTATCAATTGGAGGAATATAGCATTCGACTAATATTGCAAATCGACCGTACCACTCCATAGAAAACATCGTCTGAACTACGCTCAATTGTAAATATTTACTACTTGATTCGGGACGCATCTATCGGTGATAAACTAACGAAAACGATTTCGCCATCGAGAGTCATTGCATTTAATTAATATATAAGAATGACGGTGTTTGTTGTCAATTTGGAAATAATATTTGTAAAAATTACTACTTTGAACAAGATTATTCTCTATTTATATTTGATCACCCTACCGGAGTGTTTCATATCACTTTAAATTAGTTCAGGGATCAGCAGACATGGGAGATATCTTCCCTAAAATGTGCCACTTCTCCCTAATTTTGTCCTAAGTTCATTTCTCCTATATACTAGTATGCATATGTTCCTATGGCATATTTAAGCTGTATTTTGTTATTATCATAGTCTTTACTCATTATTATAACTTTATAAATTGTCTTTTGTATTGCATAATAATTATTGGATCATAGAATGGTGGTGTTGTGGTGTAAATTTGAGCCATTATGACATCGCCTTAATAACAGTCCACTTCTCTCTTATAATCAAATATAGAGAGAGAGAGAGAGAAGTGAAGTTTCACAATTTGACACCTCTAGGCTGATCCCTTCATTAGTTACTAGTATGCCCTCTAGCTTTCATGAACTAGTTGCAACAGAATTTTTCTTTACAGGAATAAATACTTCAACCTGAGTGAACCCAGAGTATTGAACAGTTCAGCCTGAGTGAACCCAGTGTATTGAACAGTCTGCATTTGAGAGTCTGAACCACTCTGTTATCCTTCACATTATATTTCATATTATTATCCATCCCTTAACTAACACTCTTTCTGATTGGGCAAAAGCCGTCACGTGATAATCTGGGAAAAAGTCATATTGGACTCCCGAAAGTCATATTGGACTCCAGAGTGTTCAATATAACTTTTTTATCGGGACTCCGTGACGTCACGAATTAACTCTATTGCAAAAATGAATCGGTGAAATTGTGATGCGCACGCAACACTGGTGGAGTTAGCAGACGTTTCACTTCCACATTGAGTTTTTTTTTCACCTCCATGTTTACTGTTCCAATCAGACTTTCTGATGATCAAATACAGGCTTTTATAGAGAATTAAGTGCCGACAAAAACCAAAAATAACCACAAAAGTTATATTCCCTAAATTTGGATAAACATACAGATGGATAATAAAAATGTCATTATACAATGTAGTGTACAGTATGTGTTTGTCCAGGTTGTGGTGAAAAGTCATATAGGACTCGACACTGCGTTCAATATGACTTTTCACCACAACCTGGACTTGTAAAAGAAAAACACATACTGTACACAACATTGTACATTAACTTTATACTATCGAACGCGTAGCTGTCCAATAATAAGGGATCACTCAGACTGTAAATACAAAAACCCATTATATGGATCTTCACGGTGACTCTAGAATCTAGATGTAATGGGAGTTATTGAATTTTTCCGAATTTCCTTCAAATACATTGCCGCCAGCAGCCGTCTCAGATTTCACATTTGAATTCATCAGCACACCTTGCAATCAATATTTATTGGAGAAATGTTTTGAAAATTTACAGGCAGGTTTTGGATTATTTTTTGATTGAGCTATCAAATTTGAAAGATTTTCAATCAAAAACATGGCCGCCGGCAGCAACCTTTAAAGTTATTCTTTGCATGACTAAATCCTTCGGCACACTAACATTATCCATCCGATTGGTTCCAGACTTCATGTGTAATATTGGAGTGACCTTTTGATAAGAGCTATCAAAAACATGACCACTGGTAGCCATCTTGGATTTTACTCTTTGCATGACTAAGTTCTTTGGCATGTCCTACAACCAACATTTTTTTATCTGATTGATCCCAAACTTCATATGGCTCCTCGTGTTGACCTCTAGTTTTACATTTCAACCGCATTCCTTATCGCTCCATTGACTGTAATGTATGACATTATCCCCTCTTCAATTTGAGCTACAGTATCTTCGACACTTTCATTATACAACCTTAACCCTTCCATGACTGGAGTTTCCTGAAATTTTGAGAAAACCCTGTGCCAATGTATTCTCTTATATATGAGACTCTCCAACTCCAATAGGGAACCTCTCAAACATGTATATAAGAGAATACATTAGCCTAACAATATGTACCTGTACCTTGTAAGCCATTGCATTCTTTTACATATGAGAGGCTCATTATGGGAGACTCGCATATATAAGAGAATAAATTGGCCAAACAATATTTATCTTGTTAGCCAGTGCATTCTCTTATATATGAGAGGCGCCCAGCTCCCACCATGAAAGGGTTAATACAAACAATTTCTGTCATGATTGATATTACCAAGGACACTTGGTTATAATTGGAAAGTATGTACATGTAACTGAAATTATTTTCAAGGTTTTTTAAATCTTGTGTATTTCACAGTGTGTTGCATAACAAAGGCAATTAGATGTCCAACAATTTAATGACCATATTTGTTATTATTCATTAGATACAGGGAGATAACCTGACTCTAAAAATCAAAGATAGGAACGGTGAATCGAGAGATGGAAATACAACTGACCTCAACAGTAGCAGGTGAATATAAATATAAACAAGTCTGGATAAAGTTTGTCTGACATTTGCAAAATGAGGTCCCCTGAGGGTGAATTTAGTGACACTATCCAGCACAGTGGGCTAGCATCACCAAATTCACCCTCTGGGAACCTCATTCTACTTATACCTCAACTGCTATGGGTGACTAGGATCGGATTGAAGTTCCCCAGTTGAAGTGGGTGATGTTCACCCATTATCCACCTCGATTATGCATTTTATCTAAGGGATATAGAAACATGATAGAAACTTAACAGAAGGGAAAAATTAACTAAAAACAATGTTAACTTGAGACTATAGATACTCCCCAGAAGATGAGGCCTAAACAGAATGAGGTCCCCAGAGGGTGAATTTGGTGATTCTAGCCCACTGCGTGGGATAGCATCACTAAATTCACCCATTGGGGACCTCATTCTGAAAATTTCAGACACACTGTATCCAGGCTTGAATATACATACATTGTACCACTATTAAAAATATATGTGTTTACAGGGACCCTACCCACTTTACTCTATATGGGTACTGCCATTGGGTAGGTACAGCAGGTAGGAACTTTTTGGCTCACCTGAGACGAAGTCTGCGGTGGAGCTATAGTCATCACTTCTCGTCTGTCGTCCACCATCGGTCTGTCCATCTGTCCATCAACAATTCTTTAAACATCTTCTTCTCCAGAACCATAAGACCAAAGTGGTTCATATCTGGTGTGGATGTTCCCTAGGTGACTCACATCTCACATTCAGATTTGTTCAAATGAGGTCACCCGGTCAAATAGTTGAGAAGCCAGACATAACTCTTTCCATCCATAGATATTCTTAAAACATCTTCTTTTTTGGCATGGAGGGTCCTTGGGTGACTAGGATACATATTTTTTCAAATGGGGTCATTGGGTCAAATAAGGCGGAGCCAGGGACATAACTTGTCCATCCATTGTATTTCTTAAAACGTCTTCTTATCAAGATCCATCAGACCTATTCAGCTTATATTTGGTATGGAGAGTCCTTCGATGACAGGGATTCAGATTTGTTCAAATGGGGTCACCAGGTCAAATAGGGATAGAGCCAGGGACACATCTTGTTCCCTCTCGAGTATTTCTTAAAACATTCTTCTCAAGGTACATGTAACTAAATCGGATTTTTGGTGCATCAGATAAGAATGGTTTTTAGCTCACCTGATTGTGAGGTGAACTATAGTCTCTGGTGGCGCTATAGTCATCACTGTAATTAATTTCCAAAACCTATTAGAAATACTGAAATGAATATAAAATTATAGACCATTGATCAAGAGAAAGGGGGATCCCAGTTTAATATTTACCCAATATTTATTATTTTATAGCACAGTATCATGGGGTGGTTCCAGTTTTCTTCCAACACATGTACACATATGTGGCACATAACATCTGAATCTCATATGAGGCTTGCTCGAATGGGATTTGTTATTCAAGAAGGAGCAGAATTTGCAGATTTAATACTCTGCCCCCAAATTATTTGAGTTAAGAATGTGTATGTATGTCAATGTGAACACTTTAAAGGTACTCAATCCGATCAGACGCTCGTAAATTACTATTTCTTTGGCTTCGGGGGTAAAAAATATTTGATTCGAGTCAAGGAACCCACCCATCAAAGCTCAGAGTGATTAGATATTGATGTTTGAAGTTTACGATTTCTATTGTTTGTGGGACAGAACTTGCCGGTCAAACCACTTGATTTTAGAGTTATCCATCTTTATCTGCAAGACCGTCCGTTTGACGGGCAAGATCTGTCACACAAACAATAGAAATCGCAAACTTCAAACATCAATATCTAATCACTCTGAGCTTTGATGGGTGGGTTCCTCGACTTGAATCAAATATTTTTTACCCCCCAAGCCAAAGAATTAGTAAATTAGGAGCGTCTGATCGGATTTAGTACCTTTAATTTCTAAGCTGAGTGTATAGTTCTAACTACTTATTTTGAAGTAAATTTGACAAGTGCTGACTGTTGGAGTCTTCAGAGTCTCAGTCTTTACAGTCAGGTGAGCGACTCCAGTCATTAACTGTATTGTTCATCACAAGAACATACCGACAATGATTGGATTTCCAGACAATTTAGTAATGGTATTAAACTTCATAATTTTACGGGTGTATCAGAAATTCAGAATATGTTGATGAAAAACTTGTCTTCCCCATAACCATGCAAGATTTGCGATCGAAAACTCAGAAAGTTTGTGCCGATTGTTTAACGTGTGCGGGGCATTGTATTATGATCGCTTGCTTGTGAATCACAATTTACAACAAATTTAAAACACAAAATGAAGCCAATGAAACGACTTTGAATGAAATAGATGTTGTATTGTTGTATATATTACATATAAAATATGTTTACTCTGTCCGTAGTATGCATCAAAGGCTAGAAAATGCATTTGTTTTCAATTATTTGTTTACATTGAGAAGGAAGTGCACATTTTGTGCAGCTTTATTCGTGTTCTTCGCCTCATTTTTTAACTAGGGCCCTATGGGATTATACTTGCCATGCATCATTAACCCTTTGAGTGCCAGGTCCAATTTTTGTATAGACCCATATACCCTGTGCCAATGCATTCTCATATATATGAGAATGCATTGGCCTAACCCAAAAAAAAAATTAACAAAAAAAAAAAAAAGTTATTTAAAAAAAAAAATTTAGGGCACTCTACAGACCATAAATTAGGACCGATGAGATCGGCCCCTGGCACTAAAAGGGTTAACGCAACTAACTGATAAGATTCATAGTATGATATAGATACCAACACTTAACTAGTAATCAACAGAAAACCATCTCACCACTTCGAATTTTCTGGTTACAAAACATCGAACCGGACATTGAAAGCGGAACAGGATTGTTTCATACTTTTATATCAGACAGTTGATCCGAAACAAAAAAAACTTTCATGAGAAGGCCAAAACAATTATTTGAGTAAGTGCCTTCATTAGGCCAGTAGGTTGGGGTCGAATGACTGCAAACAAACCTTTATCCCACAGTGTTAAAATGAAAGACAAACAATGGAATGCGTTTAGCTACCGGTATCTATTTAGAAAAAACAATTAATTACAAGAAGCCAGATACAATAGATGGTAGTAATAACAAAAACAAACATGTCATATACAATTTTTTTAGGAGCAATAACTGCCTATAAACGAAAAGGCAAAGACATCAATCATGTGTGAACTCCAACAACACAAACAAAAATAGGAGGGACGGAGGGTTTTCAAAATTCGTGACCGTCTTCACTGGTCAATTAATTGGAAAGAAAGTTTAGCACCAACCGTATTGCTCATCCCTACCCGTAAAAATATAGTTCTCCCAATTCTTGCTCGAGAATTATTCCAATTGATTCATAATATAAATAACAATATTTCCAAAATTCCTGTACTTCATGATTATGTTGTAATTTCATCAAAGTACTTCCCACATCATTATATAGCTTACTTTTGTGGAATTTCATGCGGTATGGCGTAATGATCTATGTCGGTGAAATATCTCGCTACCAAACATGTTTGCGTTTCTACAAATTTCCTGGTTTAAATTCATGCATCTGGTTAACCCTTTGGGATAAAATAGGTTGCTCTTATACGACTATGTTTTATTATGGCCCAATTAGTAGGCAAATCACAAGGTGGTTGGGGGGGGGGGGGGGGGGGGGGTGTCCAACTTGAAATTTCCAACTACACTCTCCCCCTTGATCCAAACCCAATTTCCCTTGTTCACTAGCATTCTTTTATATTATATATTTTAATATACTCCCTAAAGGGCTTCTTTCGCATCTATTACAGCCTCATTTCACCATTACATCTAAAAATAATTAATTATTAACACGTTCACTGCTGAAAACCAATGGTAATTCCATCTGTGTGCCAACATGGGATTGCATGTTTTGCCGATAGTAGTTGATATTTCATGTATGTATAGGTGATGAACTCGTAGTCGGCAACTGGGATAGAATTTTACAGTGTTTCATCGCTGGTGCTATGAGTTATCCCGTAGGTAAATCAAATTATGTTTTCTATGACTTAGATGATAAAGAGTGATTTACAGGTGCAAGCATTTTGTAAATGGACACGGTAAATTAATCTATTTATATAAAACCCATGGTCTGTGTATCTGTGTGTGTATAACTCGATCACGCTTTTGGCGCATTTATAACTTTTCAACCATGCGTGCAATGTTGTCCAAATTAGTACCACGGCCTGTATTGTGTCCTAAAAGATGACTCACCAAATTTGACACCGATTGGTCAAAGCAAACCTGAGATCTAACATGATCCCCAAATGCAGTATTCGCACTGATGTGGACACTATTTCTTATAACGTTGGTTAAAATGACGTCATGTGATGTAAATGTAGCACGCAAACCCACAATTGCTTTGCTATTGTAAACGAATCTTCCATGCGCTCTACCAAAGCGTTGCTGGAAATACAGTAATGCCCTAAATAATTGACTTCTTAACCACAGCAGAATTATTCACATGTATTCTGTTGAGTATAAAAGGAGATAGTCCCATAAATGGCTGTATTTAGTGTACATTCCCCCTTTAATTGATCACCTACATGTATAATGTGGTGTCACCCTGGTAATACAGTGGTAACATGCCGTGGTAACCAGTAGTAGCTCAGTAAGGTTACCGCGTCAAAACCATGATTCAAGCAGGATTTAAAGCAATTAAAAGCAAAATTTCAAACGGTTACATGTATAACAGTAAACACCTTACTAAAAAAAACACGTGCACTTTTTGTGAATGCAACATGATTGGTCTTCATTGTAATCTTCCAGCTGAGTACCCCACAATTAATGTACATGTTGCACACCGTGAACTTTACACGACTTTGAAGTTGTGGATATTGTTTCGGCTGTCAAATTATAAACTCCACCCATCACATGGTGTCAGGCTGCATTTATTGGCTTTACACATGATTCTCCTTATATCTGTGGAACTTAACGAGATCCTCGTGGACATATTCTTTTTTCAACTTTTGGTGTGACGACCCGCTAATAGACCACAGTATCATAACCGCATGGTAAGGTAACTTCACCACCGTGACCGCCTCGTTACCGCTATGATATACTGTATACTATCCGTAATACCGCAGTCATTACAGGGGTACCACCCCATTTTTCAAATCAATTACTTTGAGGATAGCAGTACATGTACATACATACTGGTACATTGCACAACTCGTATTAATTAAATGTGTCATTAAAGTATGATACATCTACATGTACCTGTAGCTGTAAGTAAACCTCAATAGATTTTATTTTTATTGTCTTATTGTTGTTTGTAAACATGTTTTAACATGAAGAAAGTTTAACATGGCACACAAGTAATTAAATTGGTGTCAACTTTTTATTTAGTTCCTTTGACCTGTGTTTGAAGATCCTGTATATACACTGTAACAGGTTGGAAATTGGCTTAGAACAACCCCTGGCTGGTATAAAGACGAGATTATGCCAAAGCAAACAGTTGGTTACACATTGAGCAGCAACAAACAGGTCTATTGCAAACAACTTTCACTTTCCCCACGAGTTTGTTCTGGTCTGTTATACCGATTCATAGTACAGTGAATTCCTCAGGAATACATTCCTGCCAAGGCAGATCAATGCAGCACTATGGCTACAAATTCTTAGTTCCAATATGATCAACACACTACCGGTAGATGGTGTTACTGGTGCAAACTGCTGCATGTTACAGTAATGCCCTAAGTAATCAACCCCTTAACCGCAGCAGAATTATGGGTAACTTTTCAGGATTTAGTCGGAAATATGGCTTGTTGCCATTCATCAGAAAGCTCTCAGGGAGAACTTTCCGATGAATGGCAACAAGCCATATTTGCGACTAAATCCTGAAAAATTACCCATAATTCTGCTGTGGTTAAGGAATCGATTATTTAGGGCATTATTGTAGGTGCTAAATTTATTTGTCAGTTCAGGTTGAGTGTGAATATAAGTAACGAATGTTGATTTTGCAGTAGAAGTTCATGTAGTGGGGTGTAGAGTCGAGACTCGAATGCTCTAGCATCATTGGGAATGGGTGCTAATATGGTATTTTAATTTGCCAGTTTGATGTGAACATAAGTAATGAATGCTGTCTTTGTTATGAATGTTGTGCATTGAGTGTGGAATCGAAGGAGTACCGGTATACCCGGAAGATAGCGAATGGATGCAATCTGACCTCCCGCCAGTGGGTACCATTCAGTAGATTCGCCGTAACTCGATTAGAAAAAAACACATTCCCGCGTCGGGACTAATACAGTGTAAACAAATTAATTAATGCTCTTTTAATCTTTCAGTTGAGTGTAAATCTGATATAAGATTTTTTTTATAAGATCAAAATGTGCACGAAGTGCGCGCTGTTCAAGATCATATAATGTGCACGAAGGGCTGCAGGCCCCTCCGCCGCTAAATAAAGGCTGTCAAATGGAGCCTGTTTCAGTTACTTTAGTAATATTTAAAGTAATATGCTGATTTTGTTTAATTCAATATGTGCATGCGTATATGTGGGGTGGGGGTGTAGAAATACAGTTTTTAGTGAAATTAAGTGTTCCCACGCGCATCCAGTGACAAAAAAGAGAAGCATAACCATTCCATTTCTAATATAGAAATGAGAACTTTTTTATGACCGTGGACACTAGAAAGTAACAAAGAACATTTATATACCTGTCATTTTGTGACGGGCAATCCCCTACTTTATATATAAACACTGGTACACTCTACGTCATTGTCATCTAACACATTGCAAATGTAATATTTATTTACCTACGAGATAACTCGTAGCTAGCACCACCGATGAACGATAAATTCCGTCCCAGGTGCTGACTACGATTTATCTCATAGTAGATTTATAACATGTTTCAGCATCATATAACCTGATACTACCCGGTAAATTTGTATGAAACACGATAAATGAAATGAACTAATCTTATATCTTCAGGAACAGTCATGTTAGTATGGGATCAAATTCGTCCAGACCAACAAGTACGTTAATGCGGCAGCTTCCAGAACCACCGAAGGAACCAGCCTATCACCCAACGACCCATCTTAATGGAACTGTTCCTTTAGCAGATGACAATTATCCGGATGATGATCCATATGACCATCTCGGCAAACCTCACAAAAGTAAAGGAGAGAAGAAGAGGAATTCTGGGTATGAGCATGTTGTTCTTGATTCCGAGGTGAGACCGGATGGTGTAGAAGAGGAAAATGAGTATTCTATTCCGAAGGGGGAGGTGCAGGAAATTTATGAGAAGGTCGAAGGTGACGAAGTTCCTCCCCAAGTTCCTATCAATCGGCAAAGAAACATTATAATTGATTCAAATGATGGTTACTCTTTTGTGCGGGAGAGACAAAAAAATAACAATGACGTGTTGAATTCACTGGACGAATATGCTGTCGTTCAGGACAGAACTAGCATAAGACGGACAGATTCGCTCGCATCTGATGATCCGTATTCAAGAGTTTTAGGAGATGATCTACTGCCGAGTCAAGGAATATCAAGGTCGAATCAAGGAAATCCACAAATGGCCCACTCCGGCTTACAGCCATTAGGGTTACCTCCTCTAGGAGTGAGAGACAGTGATTTCACTTCTGATGTGATCGATGAATACGCCACAGTGAACAAAATCCCGAATCTCACATCAAATGACACTAGGGGCGGTCTTCTGCCTGAGCAACAATTGACTGACCCCTATATGACCCCGCCCGAGCCTCCTCGTGGGTATGGTGAAGACGAGGTTAACGGCCAGTCGTTTTCATCCTTCGGCCAGGCTTCACCAAGTACAAGTAGAATGTCATCTACCTCGCAGCAGAGTGACTTGCAACCCACTGCTGATGATCAAGGTACCGGTATTTATCAGGTCTCAGAACATTCTAAAGTCAAATCTTGGATAGTTTGTATAAAGGATGTAGATAATAAGTTTCTTATACTTTTAAAGTGACTTCAAACACTCCCTGGGGAGTTCAGAAGGATATAGTGAGTATGTAAAGTAAAATTGGTCATTTGTTGAACTTATTTTCTGAACATTTTCTATGGGATAACAACTCATCAATGAAGCTTTAACCCTTTGGAGAGTATCTATAACGTCATATACATGACATCATGAGTAAATTTAACGTCATACTCATAGCAAAATAATTATTAACAAGTTTGGGTCAAAAGTGTCCAATAATTCGTTTTAATTTATGTGCATTTTTTGTTAACATGTGTTATCATAATCATTTGCACTTATACATTCGGGACATTATATTAATCAAAATAAGTCCTACACAAATCATTTATAAATCATATGATTTATTGAAGTTATGTCTACATAAAATAACACTTCCTGAAACGACATATATGTCGTTCTACTCATCCGATAGACGACATATACGTCGTTCTACTCGCCAAAGGGTGAAAGGGCTAAAGGGCTAAAGATGGTCTATCTCTCCCCAGCAAGTTTTATATAGATTCCGAGGTATAAAATAATAGATATGAATCAAGGACACCTATCTGGATAAGCCTCTAATAAATTTATTTATAATTTTTAATGACATTAGTGCGACACTTTTAGGGGCTATTTTTAGAACAGAAATCCGTCCCGAAAAGTTTCGAACATGCCAAGAGAGAGAACTCTATCTTGTTAGCACCCTTAGCTAAGAGATTTACTGCAAACTATGATAAAAATAAATATCTTTATTATGCCTTTATAGATAAATAATATACCACGTCTTCAGTTTTATCTCTAATTTATTCACAAAATAACAAATATATATGTAGTCTTGAAATCGCAATTTATTAAAATTATGATGTTGTTGTCATTGTGGTCCTGAAGAGATAGACTAACTAGGGTTTTAACCCTTTCAGTGCCAGGGGCCGATCTCATCGGCCCTAATTTACGGTCTGTAAAATCGGCCCTTTTTTGGGTATGCTTAAGCATGCTATAGCGAATTTAAAAACAAACTAGATAAAACCTTAGGGGGATGTTATAACTCCAAACTAACACCAAGTATTCATAGTAATAATTTTGATGCCCATGAAATACGTAAGATTCCCTGGCACTAAACCTACAAAATAAGTCTGTTAAAGAATACAAGAAAAAAATATAAAAATTGTAAAAAATTGTAAAAAATAATAACAAATGTTGAAAAATTGTTAGGCCAATGCATTCTCTTATATATGCGAGGCGACCTATGGTCGACTCACATATATAAGAGAATGCATTGGCACAGGGTATATGGGTTGATACAAAAATCGGACCTGGCACTGAAAGGGTTAAATAAGGTCGGTAGAGAATCCCCATTGAATCACAACTATATTTTCTTTGGCCTAAGCATCTCAGTTGCTCAAATTGAGCTCTGGTGGTTATAAATCATATATTGTTATGATTCTATTTTAGAATTTTATGACCGTTGGCACGATAGTTTTAAAAAACATCAACTGATTCCATTCAAGTTTTGTATATTGATCGCTCACAACAATATATATCGATCGAGTTCGATAACCAGGTTTGTCCGACTATTTTTACCTGAGTTATGGCCCTTAGTTTGTCTATTTTTCAAAATTTAGCAGCTAGTTAAAATGATATATTAAACATATGCCAATAATTTTTAAATTCTTTTCTGACAGTCAGTCTTTTAATGCAACAAAAGCTTGATGCGTGCCATCTTCGATGTGCAACACTTGTTTTTAATTATATTCTACATGTACCTGCATGTATGAGTGTATACAAAGTGGTAAAAATATTTATGAACATATGACCAGAAACAATTATAAAACATGTGCATGTTCTGTTAGATTCAATACCCAACACAATGAAGATAACATTAAGATTTATTTGATGATCATCCGTTGTTAATCCTAATGAGCATTAAATTAGGCTTAACTCCATGGGTGCAGTAAATGACAAACCAGCTAATTAGGTCTACTGATGTACTTCACACCTTCTTTGTTCAGTTAATTAGCCCTATTGTACCAGTGTGACTTTACAGCCATTGTCTGCAGCAGTCCCAATTCAATTTAATCTTAATTGAAGTTGGCTACCCTATTTATTCATATTAGAACATTTCATTTGTCTGTATCACAAGTTTATTGCTATTCATGCTGTATTCAACAATTGTGTGTTGTTATCTGTGTCCACTGCCAGCATGTACATACACACTGTACCACTAACATAAGACATGACAAAATTATATTAACTTTCTAATATGTTGTATGTATCTTTGCACACTCCATAGTACCACAGTATGAGACTATGAGTATTCAATAGCCATCAATATGGATATTTTAGTAAAAGTAATCAAAATGTAATCATGATTACAGTTACATTTGAAAGTAATCGATTATGATTACGATTACTTGTAATCAAGAAATGTCATGATTACTGATTACAGATGGTTACTCCATGTTTTGTAATCGATTACTTTGATTACAATTACTGATTACGATTACCCCAACCCTGATTGCCTCAAAATTTACATGGCTCTATATCTAGAATGTTTTTCAGATCTGGTCTGGATATTAAGTAGCTAAGATGAGATAGATCAAACAACAGAAATAAATCTATGAAAAGCTGATTAACAAACTTTAAATTATTTTCTTATTTCAAAACCAAAAAAGTTGAATCAGAATATTTATCACAACTACTGATCAAGAGAAACAATTTCAACAACATGGTAAACATAATGTCGGCTAGACCAAGTCTTCTCAGTCCACAATTGCTTGGGATATCGGTTGGGATGATGTTGTTTTTGGACCGAGTCCCGCCCCGTTGCTCTTGTATAACAGACTTTCATTCAAAAGATCTACTACATGTACATGTATATGTGGAGCCCGGGCATTCACAACACCCCTGAATGTGATTAATCATTTGACATGTCCGCGATTAATCTGCCTTCAAAATGATATATTGTTTACGTGATATAAAAAGGTATAGTTATGATAGAATCGTTTAATGTATTGTTTACATGCATTTTCTGATAGCACGACAAATCAAAACGCACTGGAAGACAAGGCTTTGTTTACTTATAAATTTTGTTGCTTTGACATTTAACGGACCTCTGATATACGCATATTTTATATAATCATGCTTGCGAAAGGCTTCCCTCTATGTTAATATATGCAAAGCTTCCATTTTACCTAATCTGAAGACATACAAGCACTATGACTCCCGCCCATGGTTCTGGGTGTAAAGTCTGTTATAGAAGAGTAAAGGGATGGGACTCGGTCCAAAACAGCATCAACCCAACTGATATCCCAAGCTGTTGTGGACCCAGAAGACTTTGTCTAAATGTAGGCGAGATACAGTATTAACAGCTTCAGTTGGAAGAAGTTCTAAGAAAATCTGAAGAAAACACGTGCTTCCTGGTCACCAATGATAGTTATTCTGAGCCACATAGTCATATTGAATGATAAAATGAGACAAGCTGGCCACTACATGTTAAGGTAAGAAAAACTCAGGCGGGGGGAGATGATCAGGGCATAGGGGGGAGATAATCTAGGGGGAGATGTCATAGCACACAGGTACATATATTAAGACACATCTATTGTTTGAAGCTTGAAATATGCATTGTGTATTTACATGCAACAAATTTTTCATTTCAGTTGAAGATGGGAGGTCAAACAGAAAACTAAAGCGAGAGCCATCATATACCAAAGTAACTGCTCGAGAATCGCTATCCAGCATGGCTGCCAGATATGCATTTAATACTTACGAAACTGTGTCTGATGTCGAGAACACATATGCTACTGTATGTTAGCATTTCTCTTATTCTCACTACACTAATGCTATAAATAATCAACTCCTTAACCACAGCAGAATTATGGGTAATTTTTCAGGATTTAGTCGGAAATATGGCTTGTTGCCATTCATCGGAAAACTCTCAGTGAGAGCTTTCCGATGAATGGCAACAAGCCATATTACCGACTAAATCCTGAAAAATTACCCATAATTCTGCTGTGGTTAAGGAGTCAATTATTTAGGGCATTACTGTATTGTCAACTGATTATGAAAGGATGCTATAATAGCACCTAATCATCATTATTTTGATAAGAAAGCATGGGTGACTTCTTATAAATAGTTATCCAATCATTCAGGGGCGAATAGGTACTGATTTGAGAGGTAATTGCTGCATAGGCTTGAAACTTTTGGCCACCGACAGCTGCCGGGAGCATTGAAATGAGCGGTATCTGTCAATTGGCCTTATCAATCATCCATCTGGAACTCTTGTTTTCCAGATAATAACTCAAATATTATTTAACACATATTTTGTGTAGAGTTTTTACCTACAGTTTGGTGAGGTCGGGTAGTGTGCAGGCCGCGAACTGATATAGATTGGGATAGCACGATAACATAAACAAATATCAACAGATTTTTTTATATTCGGTATATGAGACTTGTTCAACAATGTCTTCATCGGGTTTTGAAAATTGGCCAAGTCCGCCTACTTTGGGCAGAGTTACGGCCCTTAATTAGTTCATTTTCGTGAATTTGTATTGCAATAGCATGATGACTTTAACAGATATCAACTGATTTGTTGTTATTCAGACTTGCTTAACAATTTCTTTATTGAGTTACGAAAACGAGTCAGGTCCACCTATCTTGGGCAGAGTTACAGCTCTTAATTACTTCATTTTTGTGAATTTTGATTGTTATTGCACAATGACTTTTGCGATGTCAGTTCGCAGGTGAATATTTGGTATGTCAGACTTGTTTATAATAGCCAGTTACAATTAAGGCATTTTCAATCCAAGCCCATGTTTTTTGGCATAGTTACCACAACTCAACCCCACATCCAAGCCTGCAAATAGTGTTCCTCTCATTTGCAGAATGCGGTCCCCAGAGGGTGAATTTAGTGATGCTATCCCACACGGCAGGCTAGCATCACCAAACTCACCCTCTAGTGACCTCATTCTGCATGACCTCATCTTCTGGGAAGTATCTATAGTCTCAAATTAACATTGTTTTTAGTTACTTTTTCCCCATCTGGGAAGTTTCTATATCCCTAATTAGTAGAAGATAAAATGCATAATCGAGGTGGCTAATTAGTGAACATAACCAACTTCAACTGGGGAACTTCAATCTGATTTTAGGTCTCCCATAGCAGTTGAGGCCTAATCAGAATGAGGTTCCCAGAGGGTGAATTTAGTGATGCTAGCCCACTGTGCAGGATAGCATTACTAATTTCACCCTCTGGGGACCTCATTCTGCAAATGACAGACACCCCATTTGCAGGTTTGCCCGCATCTATGATGCAATTCTTGGTTATCAAATAATTATAAGTCTATTAACAATATCTACCATTCAAATTTGAGTTCTATTTATCCTATAATTTTTGCTAGAAAATAATCATCATGTTTCAACTTCTAAAAATGCTTGCCTTACAGTTTGAAAAAAAAAATCACCATTCACTCTCTCACTAGCACTCAACTGGTGTCACACGAGATATCAGACCTTTTTATTGTTAGGCCAGTGCATTCTGTGTTATATGCAAGGTTCCCTATGGGAGACTCACATATATAAGAGAATGCAATATTTCAGAAGCTCCAGTCATGGAAGGGTTAATGGCCTGAATCCTCATTCTCTTATCTTACAGGTGGAGGGAGGATCTGGTGATGGCATTGTAAAGAGATCTGTACAGAGAAATAGCCTCACGAGTGAGACGTATGCTGAAATAGAAGGATCTGCAGGTTAGTATAGTTGAAAAGTATAGATAAACATATTAAGTATGTTGATTAATCGCATGAACATACAGGTCAAGTTCGAACTTTGTTTCAGTCAAACCATTTCTAATGGAGTTGTGCCCCTTTTTATACACCCAATTTAAAAAACAAATGAGACGTATTATGTTATTAGTCTGTCTGTCCGTTCGCTTTTGGTTTCCAGATGATAACTTTAGATAGTCTCGACTGAATGGAATTAAATTTAGTATGTGGGTTTAAAGTACAAAATACAGGTCAAGTTCAATTTGGGTTCCGCCCGCCAATTTTCACCAGAGTTATGGCCATTTTTGTTGGAATTTGCACTAAATGTTCATTTTCGGATGATAACTTTGGTAATTCTGAATTGATTGAAATGAAATTGGTTTGTAAAGTATACTAGCCCAAAATACAGGTCAAGTTTGAAGTTTGATTTGATGATTGTTCCCAGAATAAATTTTTCATTTATGAGTAGGCACTGGTCAAATAAAGCCACCTTATTCAGGGGATGTGTGGCGAGTCGCCTTTTTAGCTCAACTTGGCAAAGTATCCATCATCAGTCCGTCCATGATCCGTCAACTATTTCCTTTAGCACAACCTACAGGTCACATCTTTCATCCGATCGTCACCAAACTTCGATTGGTTCTTCAGGGTGACCTCTAGATGATAGCCATCGATTTTTTCCCAAATTTCCCAGCAGCCATCTTGGATTTCAAATTTGAATCCATCAGTGCACCCTCCAGCCTGCATTTATCAGGGAATTGTTTTTTAAATTTACAGGCATGTTCATGATCACCTCTGGATCGGAGCTATCAAATTTGAACAATTTTCAATGAAAAACAGCCATCCCGGTTTTACTCTTTGCATGACTAAATCCTTTGGCATGCATGACTAAATCCTTTGGCACACCCTACCGACTACATCCCTCATCCAATCATCACCAAACTTCATATGGATCTTTTTCATGACCACTAGACTGGAGCCATTGAAATACTTGGCCGCCAGTGGCCATCTTGGATTTTACTCTTTGCATAACTAAATCCTTCGACACAACCCTACAGGCCACATTCCTCATCCGATTGTCACCAAACGTTATACAGATCTTCGGGGTGACATCTAGATGGGAGCCACCTATTGTTTCCCATATTTGATAAAACAATATGGCCTATCGTCTGGTATGTACTATATAATAAATCAATCATCTGTTAATCCATCAATATATTTCTGTCAGAAAATTATGAATTTAAATGGGAATCAGAATGCATAATCATGTGCCATGAATATTAACTTTGATAAAATAGTCCCGTTGACAATTTCATAAATAGTAATTCTGCGTTCCGGATAAGATTGATCTAATATTACCATGACATATATTATGACCAGGGTATTATTTGATACAGCCAACATTCTGTTCATACCAGTAGATGATAAATTCCGTGAAACTTATAAATATTATGGAAATAGCATGTAACCAGGTGTTATGTGGTGTTGTTTTCATATTACGGCAGTAATTTTATAGCCCAATACAACCAATTACCATCCAGCACTATTCTCAGGTTTTATTTTTGGACATGGAATTTAAAATCTGCATATGATGGACCAAAACCGTGGTTGGCCCATCCTATCCTAGGTTTTATGGAACCAACATTTTAACCCAACCAAACCCCTGCCTTAGCGACCTAATTGTCAATGAATATTTAGTAAGAGATGGTTAAAATGTCAAAAATAATTTTCATGTTCACGTCTCTCATACTATGCTTAACATCATATCTGAAGCATTCAAAATTAAGATTTCATGGGCATTCCCTCTTTTATCTTCCTGATGCATCTCTTTATTTCATCCAAAATCATACAAACATGTACTTTTATATTTTTTATTGAGATTTCAGTCCTCTTTTACATGTTTGAATGTAGTTACAAATTAAAGTATTGAATCGGAAATCTGAACTGGGAAATAGATCTGTTCAATCTCACTTCCGTCTATGTACTGTAATTATTTTTTATCGCAAAGTACCTCTTAAAATTTTCCCCGATGTAACCCTTACTATATTAGATGGATTCTCTCACTCAGTTAATATATAGAGGATCTAAAAGCTCGGTCCAGCCATAATTTACTGGACGAGTTTTGTAAATTCTGCTATAAACTGGGGACGACTTGTAGATTCTATTTATTACATGATCCAAAACCTCGACAAAACATACTTAAATCAACAAATGGGATGCAAAACTAGCATCGGCTTCTATAAGGCATGCGATGACGTTTCACGAAACTATGCGTTGTTTGCCCGCGTGAAGAAATAGTCCCAGATAAATAAAGACTCTTTGGCGTATTTAATGGCGTATATTTAATGACATAACTTTTCAGACTCTTCATTCATTATTGTTTGTTGGAAAAATATTGGAAGCCATAGTATTTTTAGATGTAACGCACGGATTGTAAACAGACGACAAACCGGAAGTCAAAGGTCACCTGGCACTATTTCCTGTTATTAAACAAACGTTTAATATCACAATTTATAGAATGGGTTTATTGAATGGAATAAGGGTAGGATCATGTAATAAAAGAGTATACATTGGAAATGGTTCATTATTCATCCAGATAGGTTTAAAAAAAAAAATAAGCAGATGACAGATAATACAATTACAGAAGGTGTCCTATTTATTGGAGAGAAATGTTCAGATAATAAATTCAACAAACTGAGCAATTGACCTACATGTATGGTCATTTGTTGAACTTATTATCTGAACATTTCCTAAGGGAACTACTCATCAATGAGTAATTAATTTAGAAAGGATTAATAGCATGAATGAAAAGACTGCACAGGCATGGTTTCATGACCATGTGTGTGGACCTAAGAAATGGGGAAAATACCTTTGCATGGCCTTACAATATATACAGTAATGCCCTAAATAATTGACTTCTTAACCACAGCAGAATTATGGGTAATTTTTCAGGATTTAGTTGGAAATATGTCTTGTTACCATTCATTGGAAAGCTCTGAGTGAGAGCTTTCCGATGAATGGCAACAAGCCATATTTCCGACTAAATCCTGAAAAATTACCCATAATTCTGCTGTGGTTAAGGAGTCGATCATTTAGGGCATTACTGTACTTTAGAACTAGATGAGTGAATCCATTCAGGAATCAAGAGGTTAGTTACAGCAAATAAACTACAGTTACTTTAGACCAAGTCTTCTCGGTCCACAACAGCTTACTCTACTCTAACAGACTTTCATTGAGAAGATGTACTACATTTACACGTGGAGCCCGGGCATTCATGTGAACCCCTGAATGTGATTAATCATCTGACATGTCTGAGATTAATCTGTCTTCAATTTGATATATCAATTACCATGATAGAAAAGGGTGCAGTGATGATACAATCGTTTAATATATTCTTTACATACATTTGCTGATAGCGCAACAAATCAAAATTCTCTGGAAAACAACGCTTTGTTTACTTATAAATCTCATTGGATTGACATTAAATGGACCTCTGATGTTCATACTTTTGATATCATGATTTGGAAAGGCTGCTATCTATGTTCATATAAGCAAAGCCTCCATTTGACCTAATCCGAAGACATACAAGCAAGATTTATAACTCCTGCCCACGATTTTTGGCATAAAGTCTGTTATAGACGGACTCAGTCCAAAACAGCATCAACCCAACCAATATCCTAAGCTGTTGTGGACCGAGAACACTTGGTATATAGTTACTTCAGATACTAAGGCCAGATATATATGAAAAAATGTTTGTTTCTCCGGAAAAACCTCATCCCCAAAAAACCTGCTACTCGAGCATATTTATGACCTGCCATAAATAAGTAAATACATACGGTAAATTATACTGCACATCCTTATTCATCTGACAGAAGTCTTTATGACAAAAGTTGACAACACACAAAATGCACCAATGCCTTCAATTCATGTACAGTAATGCCCTAAATAATTGACTCCTTAACCACAGCAGAATTATGGGTAATTTTTCAAGATTTAGTCAGAGATATGGCTAGGTTACCATTCGTCGGAAAGCTCTCACTGAGAGCTTTCCGATGAATGGTAACAAGCCATATTTCTGACTAAATCCTGAAAAATTACCAATAATTCTGCTGTGTTTAAGGAGTCGATTATTTAGGGCATTACTGTATATTGCATATAATCACAAACCCTGTTTGAGGTTTATAGATCAAATTATACAGATGAAGTTCCATGTTTTAACCCTTCCATGACTTGGAGCTTCCTAAAATTTTGCGAAAACCATGTGCCAATGTATTCTCTTATATATGGGAGTCTCCCATAGGGACCCTCGCATATATAAGAGAATACATTGGCCTAAAAATATTTACCTTGACCTTGTAAGCCTGTGCATTCTCTCATATATGCGAGGCTCCCTATGAGAGACTCGCATATATAAGAGAATGCACTTGCACAGGATCTTTAATGTTGCACCAGTGCTGCTCCCGTCATTAAATGGTTAATGAGTATCATTGTATCCGCACAACTTTTATTACAAATCTGTGAGTTTGAAATTAAGGATAAATTTTGATGGACATCAGTCCTGTTTCGATACCTTGTCCACATTTAGTGTCTTAGGTGAATATGGGACTAAAATAAATATTTTTTATATAAATACTTTCCTCCTTACAAAAATAATTTTAAATAAATAATAAATAGACAATAGTTAACTGTTCTGAGTAGCATACGTTTTTTTTCCTCGAATGAGATGCGGAGGATTATTATTCCGAGGCAAAAATCCATACGCTACTCAAAACAGTTGACTGTTGTGTTTATTATATTTTCTATACCAGTTTGTTATGACCCAGACCACAATGAAATGCACAGTTAGACATAATACATTCGTAAATCTACAACAGCACCAGCCATTTCTGTTAATATATAAACTTGCAAAGATACCAAATGATGCAAAAATTTACGTCATGACACAGTGCTGAGAACAGGGTAACATCTTGAGAGTAGGATAACACATTAGGTCTTCATGGAAGTGAGGATATGATTTATATTTTGACGTAAAATGTTGATGAAAATATAATAAATAAATATATCTGCCTCCCTCATCACTTAGAAAAAGATATTCCCTGAGAAATGAAATATTTTATTTTATCTGGCCTTAGTTACTAATCTAACCTACGGTATCATTCTCCTGATTTTAGGTCAGTTCTCACCTGTTAACCCTGTACCTGCTCCACCTTCGATTGACACGTTACACATGATGACCAAACAAAATCCAGATCCCAGAATGTCGACTTCCACAACCTCCGTTGAAGGTCGCCAGTCTCTGGGAAGTCCTGTGTTTCAGCATGCCTCGCCAGACCTTCCCGATCAGTCCATATCCCCAAGTGCCTTCAGAGACCATGAATACACAAACATATCAGAAAGACCTCAGGGAAGTGGTGGTGCTCGGCCGAAAGAATACTCAAATCGGGACGGATGCAATGACTCAGAGGACATTGTCCGAATTGGATCAGTTTCACTGAATCCTGATTATCAGACCGTTAGGGATAGTATCCATAGCGATATAGAGGCAGGATTCGACCCAAATTATGAAAGTGTTGACGAAGCCAACAGAGACATGAACTATGAAGTTGTGGCGGAGGTAAAGGCACAGACCCCAGCACATTTAAAGCCACACCAAAAACGGCATCACTACGAGGAGGTGAAGCCTGTTCCAGATGAAATTCAACAAATGAGGGACAAGGTATTACAGCAACACATGTACGAGGATATCACCGACGTCAAGGAACAAACACAGGAATTAAAAAGGAAATCTGGTCGAATTTAAATAAAGTCATCTTATAACTCAAGTTTTCAGGAGACCTTTAGATTACCTTAAAGGGGTACTGTACACTAAATCCGGCCATTTATGGGACCATCTTCTATTATACTCAACAGAATATATGCAACAAATGAATGAACTCATTTTCATTATAATTACCATGTTGTTTGCATCGTTCATAGAGCACACGGGTGTATTTTGCACTAATCCATGACTCAAATTTATTCTTTTGTTGCATATATAGAGGATCTACAATGAGTCCCCAGTTGATAGCGTAATTTAGAAAACTGGTCCAGTAAATTAGGTCTGGACCTCGCCCTATACACTGGGTACGAGTTGTAGATTCTATTTATTACATGATCCAACACTTCAATAAAACATACTTAAATCAACAAATGGGATGTGAAACTAATATCGGCTTCTATAAGGCCTGCGATGACGTTTCGCGCAACTATGCATTGTTTGCCCGAGTAAAGAAATAGTCCCAGATAAATCAAGACTCTTTGACTTATTTAATGGCGTATATTTAGTGAAATAACTTTTCAAACTCTTCATTCATTAAAGTTTGTTGGATAAATATTGGAAGCCATAGTATTTTGAGACGTAGTGTATGGATGTATACACAATTTATATAATGGGTTTATTGAATGGAATAAGCGTAGGATAATGTTATAAATAAAATTATATGAATGGCCGAATTTTCAGTACAGTAGCCCTTTAATTTTGGAACACCAGGGCCATCGGGCTGGTGAGATAATTTTTAAATTTGAAGCAATTTCTTCACTTCTGGAGGCTCGATTTCTGATTCAAGGAATCTTTAAAAATCTTTTATTTCTGCTTGAATGAAAAAGTTATGAAGTCCTACATTCATATTCAGATACACAAAGAAAGCTAGTCTTCATCTGGACTATTTTGGGCAAAATATTTTGCTCACTTTTCCGGCTTTTCCGAATTTGGGGTGATTTAACCCTTTCATGATGGGATCTGCATTGTTGCAGCATTAAAAACCCTGTGCCAGTGCATTATCTTATATATGCGAGTCTCCTGTATATATAAGAGAATGCACTGGCTTACAAGGTCAAGGTAAATATTGTTAGGCCAATGCATTCTCTTATATATTGCGAGGCTCCCAATGGGAGACTCGCATATATAAGAGAATGCGTTGGTACAGGGTTTATGCAAATTTTCAGGAAGGGGAGAAATACATTTCCTACAGGTTCATATATGAGAAAAGATTTCAATGTAATTGTTTTGCGATATGTTAAGCCTTTTCACACATTGACATGTGCAGATTCATCATTTTATAATATATTGGGATTGGGCATTATGAGTAAATAGAAAATTGAAATATAATAGCTCTGAGCTTTGAATGGTGGGTTCCTCGACTCAAATCAAATATTTTTCACCCCCCACCAAACCGAAGAAATAGTAATTTAGTGTGTTAAATTGGACAACGGCATCTTAAAATATAGTAAATATCATACACCTAAACAAACATTGTCATAAGAGGTACATTTGTATGTCTAATGAATAGGGCTGTAATGATTCATCATGAATTCAATGTATCACTATACACTTTCAAACGATGTGTGTATTGTATCGTCACGATACTATCCTGTTATGTGTATTGTGATATACAGGAAATCATGTAATTTCTCATGGCTTAATTTTCTCTACTTAAGGCCTCCATGTGGGTTCATGTGAAATAACATCAACTTCTACAAAACAACTATTAGGCCAAAGAAAATTAAATGTTTGGTTTGGGTTACAAGCCGGGAAAAAAAATAGGGTCGGTAGGTTGGCCTGAAATTTTATTTAATTTTTTTTTTTTTGGACATATTCTTATTACTTTTCATGTGCGCATTTTACTCTCCAAGATTGACATAAAACTACTTTTGATTATTTTTGTATAAATTTTAATATTGCACCATACTTTTACTAAGAAATCAACCTATTCTGAGATGCTGAAATGTGTTTTTTGTGTTTTATGAAATTTTTTGAGAAATAAATTCAATATATTTTCTTGAAAACCATAAAAAAACTTTAGGGTAGGGGGTTTAAAATAGGGTAGGTAGGGAAACCCAAACCACAAATATTTTTTTCTTTGGGCTAATCAACAAGTACATGAAAAAAGATTTGGCTTTGATGTTATTTTTCCTTATTTAATAACCCTCCAATAATGAGATTTCACATATCAAAACCATACTCAGACTAAAATATTTGAACTTACACGATTAGCAATGTTTGTTGACAAATCACTGTGACAGTTTTGTTTACATAACAATGGTTTCACCACTCACATTTAGTTATTGGAGAACTAATGATAATTGATATAAGGACAAAGTTATCTATTGCTTTTCTTAGTGGTGATGTTTTTACAGAATTTTATATTATTTGTACATTTACCCACTGCGAGAGTGCCTTGAGTCCCTTCAAGACTTTCGCATTGAATTCCCTTCCCTTATGTTCCCTTCAGCCCCCCCCCCTCCCCCGGTGTTGTAATTATATGCCCCGGCTATTCGATATGGTGCTATTTTGTTACATGTAGGCCTCAAAATGTGGTGATGTGCAGGCAGCGTCACTAAACTCACCCTCTAGGGACCTGCAGTAATGCTCTAAATAATCGGTGTTTATAAGCTATTTGTTGCCAAAGAAATAGTTGTGTCCCAAATTCCATGTTCAGTTACATCCACGTGCACTGTAGCGTAATACATTGCCCACTAAGTTGTTTGATCTATCGTCGTATAAAGAAACACACCACTGTATCTCTTTCCTTGCTTTGACTTTGTTGGCTATATAACCGTTTGTCTTACGTTAATTGATGAGGATGTTTATACCATTATTATGTGGTTATATGTGTGTATACATGTGTGTAACCGGAAACTATCCTTCATAAATAGCAACAAAAGATAAGATATTTCCTCGTATAATAGCTACCACCAAGGGTGCTTATACCTAAGGCAGGTGAATGACATCATATAATTTTTTCTATATCCATCAGTGATTTTTCAAGATTGCGGGTATAGATTTTGGAGAAATTGTCACGTGACTTCCGGTTAGCAAGCTTGTTGAGATTGCAACAAAAAAAAGCGCGGAATTGGAAATGAAGCGTAGCGATAAAAATGAAAGTAACTACTTTGTCACAACTTACGAAGAATTCACATGTGATTTAAGTCTATTAATTTCATTTAGACTAATTTCGTTGGTCAGCTTAATGAAAACGAAAAATGAAGAAGTGATGACGATAATCCAGACAAGATATTACAATCCACGACACGTCTTGTCAATTTGGCATGTCGTCTCCATCGTGACCACTGCATGATGTTACATAAATTTTTCTTAGCATTATGTCGCTGAAAAAAGGCAAATTTTAGGCACATCATGTGTGGTTGCTCCACTACGTGTCACGTACGATTCATATTATAATGGGTGAAGATGGGCGTACTCAAGGCTGATCAAGTCTCTTGTTGTGTAATTCTTCAGCTCTCACAAATGAGGGTGGAACTACAATAATGCCCTAAATAATCGACTCCTTAACCACAGCAGAATTATGGGTAACTTTTCAGGATTTAGTCGGAAATATGGCTTGTTGCCATTCATCGGAAAGCTCTCAACTTTTCAGGATTTAGTCAGAAATATGGCTTTTTGTCATTCATCAGAAAGCTCTTACTGTAATTCTGCAAATGTCCAGCACCATATTTTGAGGCCTTGTTTCATGTATAATGTATTGTTGCTCAGTTTATAGAGCTTTATGAAATACCACACCTACCATTCAAACCTATGCCACTCTATGGCACATCCGCCTCAGTTTTTAGCTCGACTTTTTTTCAAAGTTTGAGCTATTGCCGTGGGTTGGCATCCATCATCCGTCCGTCAAAAATTTCCCATGGCTCACACTACAGGCTGCATCCCTCATCCGATCATCACCAAACTGCATATGGATCTTCGGGGTGACTTCTAGATGGGAGCGATTGAATTTTTTCCGAAATTCGTTAAAATACATCACCACCAGCATCTATTTTGGATTTCAAATTTGAATTCATCAGCACACCCTGCAGCCCGCATTTATTGGAGAATTGTTTTGAAAATTTACAGAAATGTTTAGGATTACCTCTAGATGGCCCATGGGAGCTATTAAATTTTAGCGATTTTTGATGAAAAACGTGGCCGGCAGCCATCTTGAATTTTACTCTTTGCATGACTAAATCCTTTGGCACACCCTACAGACCACATCCTCATCTAATCACCACCAAACTTCATATGGATCTTCGGGGTGACCTCTAGATGGGACCCATCGATTATTTCCGAAATTCTTTAATCATGATTATCTCACACAAGCCTTGAAATAGGGTGCCTGTCATTTGCAGAATGAGGTCCCCAGAGGGTAATTTGGTGATGCTAGCCCACTATACGGGGTAGCATCACTAAATTCACCCTCTGGGGACCTCATTCTGCAAATGACAGACACCCTATTTCAAGGCTTGATCTCACAGTCAAACACTAAATAACCCAACGCCAATCGAATATCCTAATTATATTCTAATTAACATGATACTAAATTTCCGGCATTGAAATCGACATCATTGTACTAATCTCTTACGGCACATGTCGATAATACATGTGTGTCTTACTAAAAAATATGAGGCCGGGTTTAGGTGCTAATTATGTGATAAATGTTTGTATTCTTCTGAGACTAAAATCACAGTGATGGTGATGCATTTATAATTACAATGTGTACATAGATGTTCATTCTTTTCTTATTCTGTATAATCGGTGTGAGCCTCACGAAAAATATAATGATTTTGTCAAAGGCAGACATACATGCTATGAGGCGGTGTGCCAACCAGAGAGGCAGATGGCCAACCAGAGAGGCATAGGGTTGAATGCTAAAGTGTGAAGATGTCAACCAAAGTAAATAATGATTACAGTCTTCAATATGCTTATTATATATGGTCTATTGTATGTGGTGACAAGAACAAAATTGTCAAAACTCAAGTTTGAAAAATATTTTTCCTGCAAATTTCAGGCCTAACATGTGGAATGGCGCTTTTAAAACTAATGAAAAACTTAAGGACCCAAAAATTTTCAGCAAATATCAATTTCGGGTTTTGAAGTCTCCCATGTGCTCAATTTTTGCCAAAGTTTCACAAGGATAAATATTCACAAATACATGTCATTCACTTAAGGCCAAAAAAAGGATTTGAGTCTCAGATTTTGTTTATGAATCAATGAGGGAGGGAGGACTTTATTTTTATTTAATTTTTTTTTTTGCCCGTTGATCATGATAACTTGCCTTATTCTAATAATAGTCAGAAAATGTAGAGGGAACTTTGTTTATTCACTCATTTAATCTGATATAAAAATTACATTGAACCATTAGTATACCTATATGACATAGGGATTGCCAATAATGTTCTAATGCCCCTGACTGGGCCTGACTTCACAATTGTTATTCTTGTCTATAAATTGACACTTGTCCATTATAACATGTTATCCTAAATTTCCTCCACTGACTTTCAATTGTTCTGGAGTTACAATAAGTACACCAGACTATGATGATCAGCTAATCACTTTCTTCAATGTAGTCATCTACTTAATGTTCTATGTCACTATCTGTATACAGTAATGCCCTAAATAATCGACTCCTTAACCACAGCAGAATTATGGGTAATTTTTCAGGATTTAGTCGGAAATATGGCTTGTTGCCATTCATCGGAAAGCTCTCAGTGAGAGCTTTCCGATGAATGGCAACAAGCCATATTTCCGACTAAATCCTGAAAAATTACCCATAATTCTGCTGTGGTTAATGAGTCGTTTATTTAGAGCCTTACTGTACATGATAGTCAATCTATCAATCACAGAGATATGTTCAGAGTTCATGTAAGTTGCAATTAATGCTCACCAAAAAAACATACAAAAATGCAGTTGATTTTTTTTTTTGGATAACATGTTATAATGGATACCAGTAATATCAAAAATCAAAATAAAATGTCCAATGTGGGCCATTTATTTCAATGTGGCGGTATCTGAGACTCAATTTTTTTATTTGGCATGCTCCTAGGGTTTTGAGCTCTGTAGAACAGGTATGTCAATTAAATTGAGGGGCATTAAATTCTTATTTTACCATATTTGGTTGTTGAGAAATCTGTTCTTGTCACCACATCCAATAGTCCTCAAATAAACATAATCTTCAGACATTAATTAATCTATTTAAAATATATTGATATATGCACGAAACATTTAAAAACGGACCTCATGTGTGCTTTGAATAAATCTGATATCAGTTTCTTTGGAGTCTAATTTGATTATAGACACCAATGTGCTGTGTTATTATTTCTTAATTACTTTGCCACCATAGTGTCACATTGGCACATACACAAGCCTAGAATGTAAGAGTTAGACCATAGTTGTTGCATTTACTGATAAAAGAGATGTAGACCTGGTTTTGAGTCACCATCAGTATTGTACACATTCGGGAACCTATTCGAAATGAGTTTTGTATGGCTAATTATAAGGGTCGGTATTAAGCGACTCTACATTAAAATACCATTATATAACCAGTAAATATACTATAAATATGTTCTTAGGACATAAGCATACTGGTATTTGAGAGAAAAGTCACTTCTCCCTGGGAAAACAATAGGGAGAATGGCTTTCCGATGAATAGCAACAAGCCATATTTCTGACTAAATCCTGAAAAATTACCCATAATTCTGCTGTGGTTAAGGAGTCGATTATTTAGGGCATTACTGTACAACAAGACTAGGGCCCTGCAAACCGACGAGAATCGATTCACTTTGAAACCCCTGCATAGATTCCATCCTATTTGAAACATTTGACTGGGTTCGGGTTGGATTGAACCTTGTGCCCACCAAATGAGCAGAACAGACACCACCGGGTGATCGAAAATCTCTAAATCTGGACATAAAGCATTATAAAACAGTCAATTATATATATTTTAAAATTAAATTACCATAGTATTCGCTCAAGTGTCCCATGTAATATCCATGTCAATAACGTTAATTTTACTATATGCCCACTAAGTTTACTATGTTCTAATTGTCTACAATCACGACTATGCAGTCAGTAATTGATTTTTGGTTTCGAGGTTCAGTTCAATTCAAAACCAAGATGCTGATTCGGTTTCAAGATTCGGTTCTACCTAAAATCTAAGATTCTCAGGGCCCGATGCAAGACCTCAATCTGTGCATCCAAATTTGTCATGAAAAACATTTATATACATGTAGATGTATATTCAAATTATAGATATATAAACAAATTTATCTGTTATTATGCATGTCACCAGTATCGCACTAACTGATATATATAAACAAAATGATATTTCCATCCACCCAGGCCTGAAAAGATGGTGCCGGACATTTGCAGAATGAGGTTCCCACAGGGTGGATTTAGTGATGCTACCACACCCAGTGGGCTAGCATCACCAAATTCATCCTGCATGGTATCATCTGCTATGGGAGACCTTGATACAGATTGGTGAAGATGGTGATGTACACCCATTGGGCACCTCAATTATGAGTATATGTGAGAGCTTTCCGATGAATGGCAACAAGCCATATTTCCGACTAAATCCTGAAAAGTTACCCATAATTCTGCTTTGGTTAAGGAGTCGATTATTTAGGGCATTACTGTACCTTTTATTTCTTTTCCCATCTTGCCATATCCAATGCGCTCTGAATAAGCTTCCTAATTGTTGATAATACTAATTTTGACCCATCTTTCAAACCAGGCCTTCTGTATTTTAAGCCTGAAAATAGTCTGTCTGTCATTTGCAGAATGACGTCCCCAGAGGGTGAATTTAGTGATGCTATCCTGCACGGCAGGCTCGCATTGTCAAATTTACCCTCTGGGAACCTCATCCTGCTTAGGCCTCAATTGTTTTGGGAGACTTAGGATCAGATTGAAGTTCCCCAGTTGAAGTTGGTGATGATCACCCATTTGTCACCTTGATTATGCATTTTATCTTCTGCAAATTGGGGGATATAGAAACTTCCCAGAAGGGAAAAAGTAACTAAAAACAATGTTAATTTGAGACTATAGATACTTCCCAGAAGATGAGGCCTAAGCAGAATGAGGTCCCCAGAGGGTGAATTTGGTGATGCAAGCCTGGTGTGTGGGATAGAATCACTAAACTCACCCTCTGGGGACCTTATTCTGCAAATGACAGACACACTATTTTCAGGCTTGCTGTTTTAGCAGTACAAATACTCTTAATATAGTTTATAAGCACAACCGATAATTGGGTTCAGATCACTATGTCACTTCTAACCCTTTCATGATGGGAGCTGTGCTAGTGCAGTATTAAAGAACATGTGCCATTGCATTCTCCTATATATGCGATTTTCCCATAGGGAGCCTTGCATATATGAGTATGCTGTGGCTTACAAGGTCAAGGTAAATATTGTTAGGCCAATGTATTCTGTTATATATGCGAGTCTCCAATAGGGAGCCTCGCATATATAAGATAATTCACTGGCTTACAGGACCAAGGTAAATATTGTTAGGCCAATGTATTCTCTTATATATGTGAGACTGGCATATATAAGAGAATGCATTGGCACAGGGTTTTCACAAAATTTCAGGAAGATCCTGTCATGGAAGGGTTAACTTTCTTGCACTACAGTAATGCCCTAAGTATATGACCCTTTAACCACAGCAGAATTATGGGTAATTATTCAGGATTTAGTTGGAAATATGGCTTGTTGCCATTCATCGGAAAGCTCTCAGTGAGAGCTTTCCGATGAATGGCAACAAGCCATATTTCTGAGTAAATCATGAAAAATTACCCATAATTCTGCTATGGTTAAGGAGTCGATTATTTATAGCATTACTGTACTTATTCCAGCACTTGTTTAGCTTCGCAAAACTTTGAATGTGTTGTACAATCAATGTGTATGCTTCATATTTCTTCCTTTGAAGTTTCTCAGTAATTGGTCATTATTCTCAGGTTGCGAGTTCTTTATACAACTGTATGTACCCAGAAACCCTGAAAATAGTGTGTCTGTCATTTGCAGAATGAGGTCCCCAGAGTGTGAATTTAGTGACACTATCCCGCATGGTGGGAGAGCATCACCAAATTCACCCTCTGGGAACCTCATGCTTTAAATAGGCCTCATCTTCTCTGGAAACCATGTTTATTTAAAAATTAGAAAGTTTCTTTTTCTCCTTTAGTTTAATTTCTCTAAATCCTGAATAATTGAGGTGCCCAATGGGTGCTCATCACCATCTGCACCATCTGGGAACTTAAATGTGAGTCTAGATCTCCCATAGCAGATGAGGCCTTGCAGAATGAGGTCACCATTGTGGGCTAGCATCACCAAATTCATCCTCTGGGGACCCCATTCTACAAATGTCTGGCACCATATATTCAGGTCTGCACTTTGATTCACTTGAAACACTACAGTAATACCCTAAATAATCGACTCATTAACCACAGCAGAATTATTAGTAACTTTTCAGGATTTAGTCGGAAATATGGCCATATTTTCGACTAAATCCTGAAAAGTTACCCATAATTCTGCTGTGGTTAAGGAGTTGATTATTTAGGGCATTGGGAATCTGAATTCTCAAAACCAAGTGATTATGACCAACTCCAGTTACTGCTCTGGAAGATCTGCTTAAAGATATATATTTTAATGTGACTGGCATTAATATTGTTATTAGACAGTTTCCAATCCACTTGGGTGTGACTTCTAACGTATAGATTTAAGAACGGTAAAAGGATGCAAGGCTTTCGCAGTGGGTACATCTGGAAGAAAAAAATCATATAAGACTGTAAAACCATCGTAAGCAAGAAGAATGTACAGAAAGAGATCAATATTGTTCTCACTTTGATTATTAAAGGGGGTCTGTACACTAAATCCTTCCTTTTATGGAACCAGTGTTAGCGCTGGACCGAAAAAAAATTAGCCAAAAGTTTAGCCAAATGAAAATTTTATTAGCCAAATGAAAAAAACTTTAGCCAAATTATTTTTGGCCAAATTAAAAAAACTATGGCCAAATTAAATCATCGTTTTATTGTCGGTTCACAATTAATGACTAAAACATCAAATCTAACAGGCACAGGTAAAATACACAATAATTTAACTAATTTTGATGAACTTGAAATATTTTTATATATGTCATTTATTAAAAATTTATTAATCTTTATGTGAAAGAGTGATTGGGGGGGGGGGGGGGGGGGGGGGGGGGGGGTAACCCGGGATTGGGTATACGGACATTTCCCAACCGGACATTTCCCCAATTTCTTCTTTTAAATCATTAAATATTAATTATCCTTGCGAAAATATCTAAGTGACATCTGGAAACTAATAACTTAATATTGTTACACCATTATCAAATTACAATCTGTCATAAATGCATGCATATTATTTTGAATGTATCGGTATTGACGAAAAATAGCGACAAAGTATCTGTCGTGATTCACATTTGGCTGATTAAGCTATTGTCTTACACTTGGTGCTCATAAACCTTGGCCGTCATAAATACAATGTCATCATAAACATGCATTGTGCAGGAGCCCCGTGAGTGACCAGATAGACAATGGGGGATTAGTGGATTAAATGTAAAATAATGACATGACCTTTTGCTGTTTCGTGCAGAGTGACGGGTTTCCCTTTGTACTGTCCGCGATCGGGTTTCGACTTACGTATACGATGTTTTCGGACAAGATCGTTCACATCACAGAATTAAAAACCCACTTGCCAAAAATTCATGCTTCCAGTCTCTATTTGGGGTCAAAAAAAATTTAGCCAAAAGTTTAGCCAAATGAAATTTTTATTAGCCAAATTCGAAAAAAATTAGCCATTGGCTAATTTGGCTACCGACAGCGCGAACACTGTATGGAACCATCACCTTTCATACTCAACAGAATATATGCAACAAATGAATGAATTTGAGTCATGAATTAGTGCAAAATGCACTCATGTGCTATATGAACGATACAAACAACATGGTAATTATAATCAAATGAGTTTATGATGCGAGTCATAAACTCCTTTTCATTATATTTTACCATGTTTGTATGGAGGCGGTCTCGGACGTATACCAGCATCTCACTCTACCAATATTCTAGCTGGTTTACATACAGTAATGCTCTAATTAATCGACTGCTTAACCAGAGCAGAATTATGGGTAACTTTTCAGGATTTAGTCGGAAATATGGCTTGTTGCCATTCATCTGAAAGCTCTCGCCGAGAGCTTTCCGATGAATGGCAACAAGCCATATTTCTGACTAAATCCTGAAAAGTTACCCATAATTCTGCTCTGGTTAAGCAGTCGATTAATTAGAGCATTAATGTACGTATGAGCAAACTTGGACTATGTGTCTCATAATACATCATTCACACTATACATCAACCCTTCCATGACTGGATCTTCCTGAAATTTTGCAAAAACCCTGTACCAATGCATTCTCTTATGTATGCAATTCTCCCATAGGGAGCCTCGCATATATAAGAGAATACTTTGACCTAACAATGTTTACCTTGACCTTGTAAGCCAGTGCATTCTCTTATTTATGTATGTGAAGCTCACTTGGGAGACTTGCATAATTATATAAGAGAATGCACTGGCACAGGATCTTTAGCTCTGCTCCAGCACAGCTCCCATCATGAAAGTGTTAAATGGTCTATAGCTATTTTGTCCTTGGATAACTATTGTGTCATATCATGAGAATTTCTATCAATATAGATGTCACATGTAAGTGAATCTGAAGCTGTCTATTTGTTATTGGGATATATGATATTTTTTGTATTAACCCTTTACCCAACAGAACGGCCCTGTGCCAATGCATTCTCTTATATATGCGAGTCGACCATAGGTCGCCTCGCATATATAAGAGAATGCATTGGCTTAACACATTAAAAATTATAAAATTGTTAAAGAATGTAAGAAAAAATGGTAAAAAGTGTTAAAAAAAGAATTATTTTAGGCCAATGCATTCTCTTATATATGCGAGGCGACCTATGGTCGACTCGCATATATAAGAGAATGCATTGGCACATGGCATAACTGTAACTATCACAATGTGGTCAAGGAGCCGGTTCCAATGATATCCATATTTGTATGGTTCTATTGAGACAGACCGAAGATATTTTAGGCTGTTGAAGCTTTATTTGGCCGGTTTGTTGGGTAAAGGGTTAACAAAGGGTTGTGTGTATTTATTACTCACCATGATTCTTATATATGTATTGTGTCATTTATGTACCCAGATGACCACTGAATACAGTCCTGCAGAATCTATGGACAGAACTAAACACAAGGCCTGAAATAGTTTGCAGAATGGGGTCCCCAGAGGGTGAATTTAGTGACACAATCCTGCATGGTGGTCTAGTGTCACCAAATTCACCTTCTTGAGACCTCATTCAGATTATGCCTCAACTACTATGGGAGACCTAGGATCAGATTTCTAGTTCCCCAATTGAAGTTGGTGATGTTCACTCATTAGTCACCTCTTCTGAAAATTAGGGGATATAGAAACTTCCCAGAAGGGGAAAAAGTAACTAAAAACTATTTTAATTTGAAACTATTGATACTTCACAGAATGAGGTCCCCAGAGGGTGAATTTAGTTATGATATCCCGCATAGCAGGCTAGCACCACCAAATTCACCCTCTGGGAACCTCATTCTGCTTAGGCCTCATCTTCTGGGAAGTATCTATATTCTCAAATTAAAATAGTTTTTAGCTCAACTTTACTTGTAAAGTTTGAGCTATTGCCATGGCTTGGTATCCGTCATACGTGTGCGTGTGTGGAAATGTCTCAACAATTTCCATTAGCACGGCCTACAGGTCATACCATTGGTCGGATCTTTTTCATGACTTTTGACATTGACATTTAGATGGGAACGAGTTATTTTGGGGTCATTCGGCCAAAAAACATGGCCGCCGATGGCCATTTGGATTTCAAAATGCAATCCATTAGCACGGGCTACAGGCCGTACTGTTTGCATGATCATCATGAAATTTGTCATGGATGTTAATATTGACATGTAGATGGGAACGAGTCATTTTGGGGTCATTCGGCCAAAAAACATGGCAGTCAATGGCCATTTTGGATTTCAAAATGCAATCCATTAGCACTGGCTACAAGGCCGTACTGTTAGTCTGATCATCATGAAATTTGTCATGGATGTTAGCATTGACATGTAGATTGGAACGAGTCATTTTGGGGTCATTCAGCCAAAAAACATGGCCACCAGCAGCCATCTTGGATTTTACTCTTTGCATGGCTAAATCCTTTGGCACAGGCTACAGATCGTACCTTTGATCTGATCATCATGAAATTTGTCATGGATGTTAACATTTACATGCAGATGGGAACGCATCATTATGGGGTCATTTGGCACGGGCTGGAGGTTGCACCTTTGGTCGGATCATTATAAAATTGGTCATTTATGATAACATTGACATGTAGATGGGAACGAGTCATTTTTGGGGTCATTTCGGCCAAAAGACATGGCTGCCGACGGCCATCTTGGATTTTAAAATGCAATCCATTAGCATGGGCTGCAGGCCGTACTGTTTGTCTGATCATCATGAAATTTGTCATGGATATTAATATTGAGTTATAGATTGGAACAAATCATTTTGAGGTCATTCGGCAAAAAAACATGGCCACCAGTGGCCATCTTGGATTTCAAAATTGGATTCATGATTCCATTCATTGCTCATCACAAAAATTTAACTTCTTCACAGTTGAGCTACAGTGTCATGGACATTAGTTACTTTTTTCCCTTCTGGGAATCCTAATCCTAGGTCTCCCACAGTGGTTGAGGCCTAAGCAGAATGAGGTCCCCAGAGGGTGAATTTGGTGATGCTAGACCTCTGTGCAGTATAGCATCACTTAATTCACCCTCTGGGACCTCATTCTGCAAATTACAGACACACGATTTGCAGACTTGCACACATCACAGAAGTTTCTTGAGCCTTTTTTTCTACAGATACTTGGTTAGCGGATTTTTTCCTCTAAAAGTTGGGTTGGTAGTTTGAAATTAAAATGAACACTTTCATGACGGGAGCTTTGCTGGTGCAACATTAAAGATCCTGTGCCAGTGCATTCTCTTATGTATGCGAGTCTCCCATAGGGAGCCTCACATTTACATGTATAAGAGAATGCATTTGCTTACTAGGTCAAGGTAAATATTGTTAAGCCAAAGTATTCTCTTATGCAAAGATCCCTATGTGTTCCGTTAATTATATTAACCTTTTCATAGTGTGCATGATGGGAGCTGCACTGGTGCAGCATTAAAGATCCTGTGCCAGTGCATTCTCTTATATATGTGGGTCTCCCATAGGTAGCCTCGCATTTTAAGAGATGCACTGGCTTACAAGGTCAATGTAAATATTGTTAGGCCAATGTATTCTCTTATATATGTGAGGCGCCCTATGGAAGACTCGCATATATAAGACAATTCATTGGCACAGGGTTTTCGCAAAATTTCAGGAATCTCCAGCCATGGAAGGGTTAAATTAAAATTGCATGTTGTAACATCAAAATGTTTTTAAATTGATTTTAGAGCTTAAAACAAGGCTTCAGCATGTGTTAGTTTTGGTGCATATAACAAAGCCTGGAAATAGTGTGTCTGTCATTTGCTGAATGATGGTGAATTTAGTGATGCTATCTGCATGGTAGGCTAGCATCACCAAATTCACCCTCTGGAAACCTCATTCTGCTTAGGCCTCAACTGCTCTGGGAGACCTATGATCAGAATGAAGTTCCCCAGTTGAAGTTGGTGATGATCACCCATTAGTTACCTCGATTATGCATTTTATCTTCTGAAAGTTAGGGGATATAGAAACTTCCCAGAAGGGAACAATGTTAATTTGAGACTATATATACTTCCCAGAAGATGAGGCCTAAGCAGAATGAGGTCCGCAGAAGGTGAATTTGTTGAAGCTAGCCCACTGTGTGGGATAGCATCACCTTAATTCACCCTCTGGGGACCTTATTCTGCAAATGACAGACACACTATTTGCAGGCTTGCATATAACATGCAAATATGCATTAGCATTAGCAACATTTGAAACACAAATCAATTAATCAATACAACCATAAAACAGAATGTCTCTTGAAGCAGGAACCAATTATCATCATTCAATACATAATTCTTTCTTATCCCTTTCATGACATGAGCTGAGCTGGTGCAGCATTAAAGACCTTGTGCCAGTG
Source organism: Siphonodentalium dalli (assembly GCA_032622095.1). Lineage (NCBI taxonomy): Eukaryota > Metazoa > Mollusca > Scaphopoda > Gadilida > Siphonodentaliidae > Siphonodentalium > Siphonodentalium dalli. Next base: position 71,792,474 of record CP136069.1, read on the forward strand.
CATTCTCATATATATATGCGAGTCTCCTATAGGGAGCCTTGCATATACAAGAGAATGCGCTGGCTAACAAGGTCAAGTTGAGCAGTGTTAGGCCAATGCATTCTCTAATATATGTGAGGTGCCCTATGGGAGACTCGCTTATATAAGAGAATGCATTTGTATAATTTCAGGAAGCTGCAGTCATGAAAGGGTTAAGCGCCTGCCAGAGATCCATGTCTTAGCATGTGTACAGTAATGCCCTAAATAATCGACTCCTTAACCACAGCAGAATTATGGGTAATTTTTCAGGATTTAGTCGGAAATATGGCTTGTTGCCATTCATCGGAAAGCCGACTAAATCCTGAAAAATTACCCATAATTATGCTGTGGTTAAGGAGTCGATTATATAGGGCATTACTGTAGTAGGTGTTCAAATGAAAATGAAATTTTTTTCTATCACTTCTAAATCGAAGTCTATTGCAATTTTGACATAATAATCTTTTTCATTATACCCCCTTTTAAAAAAAACGGGGGGTATACTGTTTTGCACGTGTCCGTCCGATGTCTGTTCATGTCATAACTTTAACAGTAGTGCTCGGATCTCAATGAAATTAGGTATGGATGTTCACTACTATGAGGACATTAAATAGAGGGTTCCATCGTTTTGTTTGGATTTCCATTCTCGAGTTATTCATCTTTGTTTATCTGGAAATAGTGGCTTTTTGGTCCGTCTAGTGTCTGTTCATGTCATAACTTGAACAGTAGTGCTCGGATCTCAATGAAATTTTGTATGGATGTTCACTATTATGAGGTCATTAAATAGAGGGTTCCATCGTTTTGTTCGGATTTTCCATTATAGAGTTATACATCTTTGTTCATCTGGAAATATTGGCTTTTTGGTCCATCTGGTGTCTGTTCATGTCGTAATTTCAACAATTGTGCTGGGATCTCAATGAAATTTGGTATGGATGTTCACTACTATGAGGACATTAAAACGAGGGTTCCATCGTTTTGTTCGGATTTTCCATTCTAGAGTTATACATCTTTGTTCATCTGGAAATATTGGCTTTTTGGTCCATCTGGTGTCTGTTCATGTCGTAACTTCGACAGTTGTGCTGGGATCTCAATGGAATTTGGTATGGTTGTTCACTACTATGAGGACATTAAATAGAGGGTTCCAACGTTTTGTTCCGCTTTTCCATTCTAGAGTTATTCATCTTTGTTCATCTGGAAATGTTGGCTTTTTGGTCCGTCTGGTGTCTGTTCATGTCGTAACTTCAACAGTTGTGCTGGGATCTCAATGGAATTTGGTTTGGATGTTCACTGCTATGAGGACATTCAATAGGGGGTTCCATTGTTCTGTTCCGCTTTTCCATTCTAGAGTTATTCATCTTTGTTTATCTGGAAATGTTGGCTGTTTGGTCCATCCGATGTCTGTTCAGCTCATAACTTGAACAGTAATGCCCAGATCTCAATGAAATTTTGTATGGATGTTCACCACTATGGCACATTCAAATGTTTGTTTTGGTTTTTTGTTCTATAGTTATTCATCTTTGTTTATATGAAAATGCTGATTTCTGGGTCCATATGTCTGAGTATAGCCATCATAAGTTATAGATGTGCCCACACAGGCGGTATGCCACGAGGGGGTATGCACCGGACGACAGTCCATCTCTTGTTTTTATATGCCTTTTTTTTTTAAATGGGACGTATTATGTTATTGGTCTGTCCGCCAGTCCGTCCGTTTGCTTTTTTCGGATGACAATATCACAATAAATTTAGCCTATTGATTGCTCTCTCATTAATTGAATATGACTTCCTTCAATTTATTCTGCAGGACTGTTATGAGTTGCTCCTTACATCATGAAAAATAAAAATATGTCAAAATATTTGCTTTCTTGTCTTCCATATTGGCACAGGGGCTTGATGTGTTGAAGAACATATTTTATTGTAAATATCAAAAAGATTAATACATACATAAATGATTATAAGTGAAAGATAGACAGTATGCTTGATGCGTTACCTATATCTTGCTCATTCAACAAAAGACGAGCCTACCCCATTTACATGATGCGTTTTGGTCCCTGACTATACAGTGTTCGGGGATCAAACAATAGCCGGGGAGCTAAAAATCATCATGTAAATGCATTTGATCAGGGATTATATTATTTGATCAACAACTGAATTTTTTTTAAATTGTCCAGCTCATGTGGTGGACCTGCATGTAGTCCAGATACTTGGCGACCAAATGGTCAGCCTGTGTTCATGTGAATGGTCGTGTGAAATAGTCTGGGACCAAACGTAGGTTTCTCATTAATCTACCCCATTCACATCATGCGATTCTGTCCCCGACTACTGTGTTCGGGGACCTAAAAATCATAATGTAAATTTCAATTGGGTTGGGGACTATTATTTGATCCCCGACCAAATTAAAATAATTAGACCAGCTGATGATTTGGACCAAATTGTGAGTCAGGGACCAAATTGTGAGTCGGGGACCAAATCGTCAACCTGCCTACATGTGAATGCTCGTGTGAAATGGTCCTGGACCAAACAAAAGTTTCCATTAATTTTACATGACATATTCAAATTTCACAAAGAGACACCAATGTATCAAATATCCATGTAGACCGGCCCCCAGATGAGGGTGGTGTCACACGAAAGGGTAGAAATTTTGACGCTATCTCCAATTATCCTTGTCCCATGGGGGTTCCAAAACACTGAGGTATCCAGGGCGGAACATGTGGAAAATAATTTTTTTTGACCTGCAAATTTCACTATAATCAGGAAAACCAATAAAATAAGACAAATGTTGAATAAAATATACTTGAATATCAGATATTTATTCTATCTGGGTTGCTTAACATTTATCATGTGCAAAAAGTTATATTATCCAACAAATTTTTTGAAAAATTCACGAAAATGCCAAAAAAATGCATAAATTGCAGTGTTTTTTCAAAAAAGTTTTCCAGAATATTTCCTATAAAATTTTCATTTTTTGGTATAAAGCTCTCATTGGTGCCTCAAAATTTTCAGCATTATATATCTGATTTAATAATATCAACATCACAAGCAATGATATCCCAAAAGCCGAGATATTTCCAAAAACTTAACCCACCCCCCTAAAACTGATTTTCTATCTGAAAATACCTGTCAAGTCAGAATAGCCCGTTTTCGTTCCGTTTTGTTAACCAATTCAGATTCTTATCATGTTATGGTACAGTCTATTTTTGTTTAAATTTTTGATTTTTTGGGGGTAAATTAGCTCAAATTTTGATTATTTTTAAGTGATAAATTTCTTAAAAATTCCCATGACTTTGTCAGTTTTATGGATACAGCTGCACAACATGCACCACAATAAGCATGAATTCTTCCCCAATATCAGACATGAACTGCTATAATCATGTACCAGACCAGAATTAATAAATATAGTAAAACTTAACCCTACCACAAGATAGTGTTCTCAATGCTCTCAATTTTATGCTATATTAAACTCGAAAGGTTGTTCATACCCACGGATTATGCAATCTCATCTTTATTGTCAATTTCATCAAATGTGATGGTATCAGTCAATAGAATTTCTGTGCAACATCTTACGGGAAGAAATGTTCAAACAACTCAGGCTGCCTATCGGCCGTCCATCCATGAAGTGCTACACCGGGAGTGGTTGATTTGGCAACGGTTGCAAGTCTCCACTGTTTTGTTATCATGTTGGCTCATTTTGAGTGTAGAATTAAAGATTCCTCACATGGTGGAAGAGCAGAAAGATCAGGTAGCTTCTGCTGATTCTCGAACTTCTGTGGGAACATTATCCGCCTAGCTTGATTAACTTTTCTCGAACGTTGAACATATAAGGCACATGCGTGTCACGGTCCAAAACCCAATTCGTTCCTAAATATGCCATGACTTCCATATATTTTGATCGTCTTTGCAGCAATTTCCAAACATTTTTTTTTCCTTTTTGGAAGGTTTCATTACCCGTGAAGGAATGGAACCCAATAAGTGCATTCTTCTGTACATTTGACTTGAATCACCTGCCCATTAGCATCAAAATTGATTAACTATTATCAGGGGGGAAATCATTTAACGTTTTCTCCAACGTGCATAAACGGCATCAAGATGGAGAACTCTCTGACATGACCTCTCTATCGATTAATATGTCGTTGAGTTATTGTGGAAAGCAATAGCAACCCAAGGTACACATGTATAACCAACCCAGTAACACAGTCACTCCATATATACACATAAACACCACACACATGACAAGATAGTCACTCACTCTGTGTACACATACACCTGACCCATGACCATATAGTCACTCTCTGCATACCTATTCACCACTTTCATGACCATAAGTCAATCCTTGTATACCTATTCATCTCACCATTGGCCATACGGTCAATCCCCGTATACCTATTCGCCATATATACCCCAATCCATGACCATAGAGTCACTCCATGTATACATATGCAATGCATATCTCACCATTGGCCATATAGCCACTCGCTTTATATACGTACCCCTCACCCATGACCATATAAATCCACACTTGTGTATACATGTACACCACACACATGCCCATACAGCCATGAGTCACCATGCAGGCACACTAGGTATACTCATACACTTGACCCATGACCATATAGTCACCCCCTGTGTACCTATATTCAACACATTCATCATCATACAGTCAATCGTTGTATACAAATTCACCTCACCATTGGTCATACGTCACTCACTGTATACATGTTCACCAAACCCATGACAAAATAGCCATGCAAGATATACATATACCCCAACCATGACCATAGAATCACTCCAGGTAAACATATGCACCTCACTAATGGCGATATAGCCACTCACTTTATACACATATCTCTCCATAACCATACAGCCACACTTATGTATACCCGTACACCCTACACATGACTATACAGCCATGCAGGCACACCAGGTATACTCCTACACCTTACCCATGACCATATAGTCACTCTCTGTATACCTATTCACCACATTCATGATCATACAGTCACTCCTTGTATACCTGTTCACCTCACCATTGGCCATACAATCACTCCCTGAAAACATATTCACCTCACTATTGGCCATAGAGTCACTCACTGTATATATATTTGCCACGTCAATAGTCATATAGCCACTCGATATATGCATATACATCCACACATGACCATCCACACACTCGTCAATGACCATTCAGCATACATCAGGTAAACATATACACATTATGACTACTGCCATTCCATGTACACCTATACACATTACACATAGCTGCACATCTATTTATCCATTCAACCCACCAATGATCATACAGACAACACATGTATACATATACACCTATCTATGACAATACAGCCACACAAGGTACATCTGTACATCTCACCCATGAACATACAGTCACTCCATATATACATAAACACACACATGACCATGTAGGTACTCTCGTTATTTACATACATGTAAACCACAGCAATGCCCATTGAGCCACATTGTGTACACCCGTACTGGGTAATCATAACCATACAACCATACAGTTACTCCCTGTATATATATTCACCTCACACATGACCATACTCTCACTCCTTGCATACTTATACATCTCACCATAGCCACCCCATGCATGACCATATAGCTAATCGTGTACACCTATTCACATCATTCATGGCCATAAAATAACTCCCTTTATACATATTCACCTCACCTATAACCACACGGTAACTCCCTGGTTGCCATATTGACCTCCAGTCTGTGTCATGTTGATCCTAATAGGCCATGCAGAATAGCCACAAATTATGATTCATTTCAGTTCCATTTCAAAGTTCTGCCCATTTATTTAAAAATATATAGCCAGTATCCAAAAAGAGGTTTTCGGGGGAAAAAAAATAAGGCAACTTTGAAATTAATTTGTTATACCCCATAAGGAAATGGGACAACCAGAATAGAACATTTAGTTATCAGTTGATTAGCTAACATGCAAAATAACCAAGTGAGTCACAATTTGCTACATTTTCGGAAATGCAGAGAATAATGTTCGGGATATATGTAAAAAATGGTTGCCATTTTGAGTAATTTAGTTTATAAACACATTAGTGTGACACATTTAAGGTAGATCAAAACAATAAACATCTTTCATACCATAGTTACATTTTACTTGAATTTTTTTGTGCCGTTATTTATGTCAAGTTTGTGAGAGAAAAATCCAATATTTCTGGTAATGTCAGTGGTGACAATAGTAAACATTAACTAAGGTGCATCAGACATGTTAGTGTTCAATGTATAGAAGGCAGAATAGCCAACTTTATACATCAACCACAACTTGTAAGCGAGTGTGGGACACGTTGGGTCAATATCTACCATTTCCACATTTTGGCAGCCAAATATACAGAAGAATGCAGTTGTTGGGTTCCATTCCTTCACAGGTAATAATTACCTTTCATCGTTGTTCCAAAAAGGAAAAACAACACTACTGGAAGTTGCTGGAAAGACCATCAAGAAGTCATGGCTGATTTAGGAATGAATTGGGTTTTGGACAGTGACACGCTTAATGCAATCAAGGAGTTAACATGTGCCTTATAAATGTATGGTCCACATCGAGAAAAGGGAATTAAGCTAGGTGGGTAAAGTTCCAGAAGAAGTTCGAGAATCAGCAAAAGGTAGTTGATCTTTCTGCACTTCCACCATGTGAGGAAACTTTAATTCTACACTCAAAACGAGCCAACATGATAGCAAAACAGTGGATACTTGCAACCGTTGCCAAATCAACCACTCCCGGTGTAGCACTTCATGGATGGACGGCCGATAGGCAGCCTGAGTTGTTTGAACCATTCTTCACGTAAGATGTTGCACAGAAATTCTATTGACTGATGCAATCACATTTGATGGAATTGACAACGACAGGGAAGATGAGATTACATAATCCGTGGGCAGAACTATTGCAATTTATTATATGAATTATATCAACTAGTATGAGCGACCTTTCGAGTTTAGTATAGCATAAAGAATTGAGAACACTATCTTGGGGTAGGGTTAAGTTTTACTTTATTTCTCAATTCTGGTCTGGTACATGATTATAGCATTTCATGTCTGCTATTGGGGAAGAATTCATGCTTATTGTGGTGTATATTGTGCAGCTGTATCCATAAAACTGACAAAGTCATGGGAATTTTCCTGAAATTTTTCACTTAAAAATAATCAAAATTTTAGCTAATTTACCCCCAAAAAATCAAAAATTTAAACAAAAATAGACTGTACCATAACATAAACCTCCTCAGATACATTCTAATTCCATGATATTTGATAAGACTCTGAACGGAACGAAAACGGACTATTCTGACTTGACAGGTATTTTCAGATAGAAAATCAGTTTTAGGGGGGTGGGTTAATTTTTTGGAAATATCTCGGCTTTTGGGATATCATTGCTTGTGATGTTGATATTATTAAATCAGGTATATAATGCTGAAAATTTTGATGTACAACTGAGAGCTTTTTAAAGGTACTCAATCCGACCAGACGCTCTTAAATTACTATTTCTTTGGCTTCGGGGGTAAAAAATATTTGATACGAGTCGAGGAACCTACCCATCAAAGCTCAGAGTGATCAGATATCGAATTTTGAAGTTTGTTATTTCAATTGGTTGTGGGCCAGAAACACGTGTTCAAACGGACGGTCTTGCAGATAAAGATGGATAACTTTTAGATTTTAGAGTTATCCATCTTTATCTGCAAGACCGTCCGTTTGACCTCGTGTTCTGGCCCACAAACAATTGAAATAACAAACTTCAAAAATCGATATCTGATCAATCTGAGCTTTGATGGGTAGGTTCCTCGTCTCGAATGAAATATTTTTTACCCCCGAAGCCAAGAAATAGCAATTTAGGAGCGTCTGGTCGGAATGAGTACCTTTAAAAACTTGGCATAGATGTCAACAGCATGGAAACCTGCGCACTTTTTCGACACAGAAGCGTACATCCTGGGACTCGTCTTTTGTCCGAGCCTGTATTCCGTCATTTACCAGTCATTTTTTTTTAACTTGGTACAGATGTCAACCAGCATGGGAACCTGCGCACCTGCGATTTTGAGTTCAGTCGGAGTCAATTTGGCCGAGTTATTGCCATTTTTCGACATAAAAATGTTTTAAGTTTTTTTATTTTAGAGTTATTAACCCTCTCTCGCAACATTGAATATGTGCAACATATTTAGTGAATAATCAATTCCTCATACAGTTTGTAGTATAGGGATCTGAAACCTTCGTCGGGGGACATTTTTGTCAGCGACCTTTTATCGAAATTGTGTTGGGAAATTCTTATCAATGTATATTTTCCATGCTAGCTGTTTGGGTTAAAAGTCCCCTCACATAATTTCACGGAAGCCATTGCGGCTCTTTTGCGACTTTCTCCTGATGCGTTGAAAATTTTGATACCGATTATAAAGAACCTAACGAAAACTATTGCATGGGCCTTGTTAAGATACATAATCCGAATTAACGCTCCTAAATGACTATTTCTTTGGCTTCGGGGGTAACAAACATTTGATTCGAGTCGAGGAACTCAAACATCAAAGCTCAGAGTTATCAGATATCGATTTTTGAAATCTATTAATTTTCACCACCTGGACTATTTTGGCGGCCTAGAAAATATTAGACGAGCCGACCGACATACTCTCGATACCAAATTGCGTTGAACAAAATGTTGATATATAACACGTTTTGGAAAATTGTATACTACAGAAACTGTTGACAGTGGTTATAGGAATTTTTGTTGTTGTAATTAATCGATTCTGATAACTAAAGCGTCTTCTGGAGAAATGTTGTTGTTGTTGTTGTTGTTGTTGGAATCTGACGACATATACGGGGACCATCGAATCGGATTCAGTACCTTTAAAAAACAATTATCATCTTCAACTGGGTTATTATTTCCTTCTTTGCTAGATGGATTATCCAATTCAGTTATGAAATAATACATTGGAATTGGTTTATTATTCATCTGGAGGGATGTTCGGAGAGTAAACTCAGACGACAGCTAATACAAGTGCAGAAGGATTCTTATTCATTGGTGGTAAATGTTCTGATTATAAGCTCAACCAATAGCCGTTTGTTGAACTTATTATATGAACATTTCCCATTGGAACTACTCACCAATTAGTATTCATTAAAAACAATAGTGGAATATACAACTTTTCAATCGGCGTACGCGTCCATGGAACATAGTAAGTGAAAGTGTCAATGACAATGTAGCTCAACTTGGAGAGGGGGTAGTGTCATGCATTAAAGTCAATGGAGGGATGAGGAATGCGAAATGTTTAAGTAATACCAGAGGTCAACCAGAAGAGCCTAGATGAAGATTGTGATCAATTGGATACAAATGTTTGCTGTCGGGCATGCCAAAGAATAAATCCAAGATGGCTGCCGGCAGCTATATTGTTGATCTAATATCGTTAAAATTCTATAGCTCCCATTAGAGGTGATCCCAAACATACATGTACATTTTCATTACATTTCGTCAGTAATTCTGGGCGGCTGCTGACGGCCATTTTTAAATCAAAATTCAAAAAAAAATGGTAAGCTCTCATCTAGAGGTCACACCAAATATCCATACGGTTCGGGTATGTGGCCTGTAACCTGTGCTAAAGTAATTAGTCATGCAAAGAGTAAAATCAAAGATGGCTGCCGGCGGCCATGTTTTTAAACGCATCGTTAAAATTCAATTGATATCTCCCATCGAGAGGTCACCCCGGAGATTCATATGAAGTTTGTTGACGATCAAATGAGGCTTGTGGTATGTAGGGGGTGCCAAAGACTTTATAGTGATGCAAACAGTAAAATCCAAGATAGCTGCCGGCGGCCATGTTTTACATCGAAAATTCAATAGCAACCACCTAGAGGTGATACCAAACATGCCTGCAATTTTCGAAACATTTCGCCAATAGTGGGCTGCGGCACAGGGGCCTGTAACGCGCTCCGCTGTCCGCCCCCCCCCTTTTTGCACTGCCCATATACGCCGCCTCTATATATAATGTTCCATTAACGCGAAGAAGGCGCGTATATAGAGGCGGCGTATATGGGCAGTGCAAAAGGGGGGCGGACAGCGGAGCGCGTTACATGCCCCTGTGGCTGCGGGGTGTGCCGATGGATTCAAATGTGAAATCCAAGATGGCCGCTGGCGGCTATGATTTAACAGGATTCGGGAAAAAATGGTAAGCTCTCATCTAGAGGTCATCCCAGGGATTTATATGAAGTTTGGTGACGACTGTGTGAAGGGTGTGGTCTGTAGGGCGTACCAAAGGAAATTGTTCACGGACGCCCCGACGAACAAACGACAGACGCTCAATCCATGGCATTATATCAGACTTGACTTTGTCAAGTTGAGCTAATAAACTGCGCGCGGAAAGGCGCAGACGTTTGCCTGGAAGGTTAATGTTTCTAATTAACTCTGCAAAACATACGAAAATAACACCCACCGCGTTAGTTGACTATCCAAATTAGCTAATCAGTATAACTATGTTGATTGCTTAAAGATGGGTCATCAAACATGAGATGTTATTCTTGAAAATGGTTATAAAACCCAGACATATTTTCACTCGGTTTACCGGTTGATTTCCCGGTGGGCTAACTTTCGGTGTTAAATGCCAATGAATTTTCTCCGTGATGTATAATCATAGGTGTTAAATGTCAATGAATGTTCATACGCAATGGCTCCAATTATTGATGACCGAAATCTTTCATTGAATAATTGAAAACCCCGCTGGGTGTTTTGAGCCATATTAGTTTTATGATGTTATTTTTCAATTTTGAATGTAATTATGGAGAAGTTGGTCTAAGTGAACGCAGACGTCAATTGTTTTGCAATAATTAAAGATGCATAATCCGAGTTAACGCTCCTAAATTATTATTTCTTTGGCTTCGTGGGTAAAACATACTGTATTCGAGTCGATGAATCCACCAATCAAAGCTCGGAGTTATCAGATATCGATTTTTAAAATCTGTTATTTTCATCACCTGGAATATTTGGTGGCCTGGCAAATATTCGACGAATGTCGACCGACATATATACTCTCGATACCAAATTGCGTTGAAATGTTTTTATAATACTTTTTGGAAAATTTTATACTCTAGTTGACAGTGCATGGTCATTATTATTTTTTTTTGGTCAATTAATCGATTCTGCTCACTGAAACGGCATTTCAATCAATGTTGTTGTTGTTGTTGTTGTTGTTGTTGTTGTTGGAATCTGATGATATGGGAACCATCGAATCGGGTTGTGTACCTTAAACTAACGAAACATGATATTCTTCTCGGAAAAAGAGACAGAAACACCCCAGATGGGTTATGTTCTAATGTGAATTTGAGTTATCGCTTATATCACCATGGTAATTAATACCATGGGAGTACAGTCTGTTATCCGAAGGTACGCTATTCCGAATGTCCGTATTGACAATTCCGCGATTTTAATTAGCCTGTGGCCGGTCACACTAAATGCAAGTCCATAGAAATGCAAGAAGTCCCAAGAAATGCAGCAAGTACTTATATAATTGCGGCATGCAAGTCTTACCATAATCCACCCTCAATGGACATACCCCTACGTCCCGCCCACCTGTAGGCTGCATGGTTACTGTTACTACGCACCACAAGCCATATCAATTCCGCTATCTCTTCAGTGCTAAAATAGCTTCCGATGAGAAAGAACTGTGTTGTTAAACGCCATGTAACACGATAATATAGTTCGTTCTTAATATCACGATTTTTAGATACATTTATGTGTATATATGCAACATGTAAAAGTGACTGTCGTTTAGATATAAACAAAAATAGAACCAGTTTTTAAACAAAAACAGGTGTGATTGTTAGGCCAACGGTGTAAATGAAGCCATTATATATATATCTTTATTTGCTCCATTCACGGAGAGTTATGAATAATATAAATTGACAAAAGGAAATTCAAATAATACAAGAACAGTAAACATATATACAGTGGACATAACAACAAAGAATAGTCGCTAGGAGTTCAGCAAGCATACCCACACACGCATACACCATGTATATGTTGATACGAACAGACACCCATCGTACATACTCGCACGTCATCATACATGCAAATCCCACTCTAATACATGCATGCACACATACATATCCATACTCACACACAGACAGATATTCATACACGCATAAAACATACATGCAATACATATACATGTGCTCATATGCCACGGTGCTATATATATATATATATATATATATATATATATATATATATATATATATATATATATATATATATATATATATATATATATATATAAACAGCGCTCAGACATACATACATACATCGCACAGACGCATGACCCATCGCCAGTGATGACACACACCAGCACACACCCTCACACATAGCCGACCGCCCGCAGGCTATAGCGTATAAACACAAGCACATATACACAGCTTAAATACTGGAGTCTGCTGACACACATATAGGTAGACAGTTATACTAATTGACTGTATGTATACAGATGCATATATGCATATACAATGTATGGTTCATGAACATGAAATAGTATTTAGACACATGTATTAGATTTTGTACTATGAAATCAAGGTTATGTTGAGTTTCTTAGCTGTTGTTCTTATAACTTGACGTCCGCGTTGTCGATTAGACTTGTCTGAATTGTGTGATAAGTATGCCACAGGCAATATGTGCTACAGACCATGAAGTCTGTGAACATGTCAGCTTCACAAATGATATCGAATAATTCTCTTGGCCGTGCAATGAGGAAAACATTTAATTGGATATCAGGACTGAGGCTATCCAGTTTTAGAATACATGCATGGAATATCGAATTTATTCATCAGTTCATACCATATATAATTGCGGTATTCCGCAATCGCTGGGCAGTTCATAATAACATGTAAGGGGAGATCGTCGTAATCCCCACCACACTTGCTACAAGTTAGTGATACGGACCCAGTACAAGCTATGATTCCACCACAGTCAGGTATGCTATTTTGTGTCTTGGGAATTTTCGACAGCAGCGCCACAGGTGAGAGACAGTTAACTTTGGATGTATGTTATGAAAGCGATGGAGTGATTTGTCGCTCGCCGCGCTTTCCCATTCGGATTCTGTATAATCGGAAATTGCCTTGCGCACTATACCTTTCCAAATCTGCTTTGTTGGGAAATCACTATGAGATACATAATTGGTGAGGTATGGCATCAACTGGTGGCTCTCTATGATATTTACAATGTCGGCAATGAATGAATACTTAGAAACACCAGTTATGAAGAAAGAGTGCAGCCTTAGCAAGAATACAGATTTGGCTGCCTTCTCTGTACTGAGAGTACACAAGCTGCTGAAAAATAGGAGCTTCTTTTTTTCAATAAAACTTTGAGCGTTTCCGATACCCATTAACCCTTCTGCGATGTTGGTACGTGTTTGATAATGAAGACCTTGAATCTTTTTAAGACAAAATCGGTGCGTTCTTTCCAGAGACAAAATATCAGAATCAGTCATACCACACAGCAGTTCGCATCCGAAGAGGCCCCTTGGTAAAACGATGGATGTGTATAATTTCCTACTGCTTGTTGGGGTTATACCACCTGCATACATACCTATGTTCGACAGTGAGAAATAGCTTGATCTGAGTTTTGTTTTTATTACGTCTATGGCGTTACCTTTGTGATTGAATTTGTGTATAGGGACGCCTATAAGTGAACCAAACTCTCGACCTCAGAGAGTTGTTTTCCACAAAGAGTCCATGCCCTATTACAACTAGCCTTAGTGTGCTCGTTCTTGCTTTCATTGAAGACAATAACTACTGTCTTTTGTTCATTATATTTGAAACAGAGATCAAAGTCATATCATCGGCTTGTGTCGGGCATGAACAATTTATAGAGAACATATTTAGTCCTGCTCCCGAATTTGCAAGCTCTGTTAAGAGCTGATCAACGAAGATCATGCAGAACAAAGGTGAAATTACGCCCCCTTGTTTTGTTCCCTGCTCTATCTGAAATTTTCTGGACTGACAATTCCCATATTTTACATGACAAGAAGTACCTGTAAGCATTTGATGAAACAGTAGCCATATTTTCTCATCAAAACCGAGGAGATGAAGTTTATAGAGAAGACCATTTATCCATACGGTATCAAATGCCTTCTGGACATCAAGGAAACATGTGAACAACTTACTGTCGTTTTCTGATGCAAATTCTTTAGATTCGTAAATAAGAAACGAGTTCATGAGACAGTTGATACCCTTCTGAAAACCGTGTTGCAATGCATGTACTTTGATCATACAGGAACACGATACTCTAGTCTTAATAAAAATTATTTTTTCGAGCAATTTGTAAATGGCAGGGAGCAGGGTTATCGCGCGATAGCTGTCAAATAACTTTCGGGGTTTGTTGCCTCCTTTGTACAGAGGAACGATTATCCCAATCTTAGCCGGTTCTGGTATATGAGAAAACATCATGATACCCGTCAATAGTGCAGTTAGGCATTTGATCAATGCTGTACCACCAAGGACCAAGTGTTCATTATAAACATTATCCCACCCGAAGCTTTGTTCAAGTTGAGTGTTTTGAGCGTGTTCTCGACTTCATCTTCAAGTACAGGTTCAGTGACATATTTAGAGTTACTCCCCGTTTTACAGTATTGGCCATTTGCGAGGTCTGCGACGGTGTCGTTCACAATTTGAAGGTGGTTCTCGTCAAAGCTATCATGTACCAATGGTTTGTATAGTGACTCAAAGTAGTCGGCCCATCCATCTGATATTTCTGAGGAATTTCTTAAAGTTGCCCGTTGTATTCAAAAATCTTGTTTGGTCTATTCTCATAATTTCGCCTGGAATTTATTATTTTAAAGAATGACCCTTGATCTACTTCAGCAGCGGTGTCTAGCTCATTGTTACGATCACTCAAATTTTGATTGCAGCATTGCCTAAACTCCCGTCTGAAGGCGCATTTTCTAGACTTATATTCTACATATAATGCATGATCCACTTCCCGAGGTCTACCAGCAGTGATCCAATTCCGTCTGCTTGTTGTCATGTGAGCGTGCAAGTCCTTCAAGTGACTGTTCCAAAACGGTTTGAGGTGGCTTTTGAATGTTTTTTCGTGGAATTATTTCACTCGACGCTCGTTGAATTGCTGAAATAATATTATTATAAAGAGCGTCTACATCGCCTCTGCTATTTATGTTATAGCTTTGTGGAAGAAACGATGCTAGAGTGTATTTATACTGACTCATTAAGTTTGGTGAGGATCTAAATTTCTTCCAGTTATACAAAGGGGTCGAGTTAGATCTCCGTTTGGAACTGTCGGCTTGAAAGTCACATCTGAATAAACATACAATTGGTCTATGGTTAGAAATATCAGTAACGTCATCATCAATAATTTCAGCATGCACGAGAGTCATATAAATGTCTCTCTGTGAATACAACACATAATCAATCGACGTGCCCTCACCACCAGTGGCAGGAACAAAAGTTGCTTTTCTGCCAGCGCAAAGGTTACTTTCATTTATGTGTATATATATGCAACATGTAAAAGTGACTGTCGTTAGATATAAACAAAAATAGAACCAGTTTTAAAACAAAAACAGGTGTGATTGTTAGGCCAACGGTGTAAATGAAGCCATTATGAAACTTCAATATCAAATAGTAAATTTAATATCGAAGCTATGCTAATGGTTCACACCTTGATGAAATAAATCAAACGGGGGTGTACATGGGGTAATTAATCTATAATCCCTCTTTTGTCGAAATAAATATAACGATATCAGTTTACCATACACGAGCGTCCTAAATGAACCCTGGTGACATCAGGCCCGATGCAAAGGATTGTCAAATAATGGCCTTTTTAAATTCCACTACTTTTTTTTCGGGAATAAAGTACATTAAAGAAAACGCCGACTATCATGGAGTCAGTTACATGTTGCCATGTCGAGGCAACAATGGCACAACGTGAACTTGTTCGGTGAAGGTTGCGTGTATACACCGCGAAGCACGTGCAATGTGTGAAATTTCGTTGCTATTCTCTTGGAAAACATCTGTTGATTCTCATTTACACGTACATTGTCGGAGGAAGCTTTAGATTCTCAAATGGATTCAGTAAGATCGACGTTCGCACGAGATCCTACAGGTTAGTGTGAATAGCAGACATTCGAACTCAATATTACCACGATGTTATATATAACAGCAACAAATGTAGGCCTATACATTTATAACGAAAAACACTTCACATAAAACACATACTCGCGGCACAATTAATATTCATAACGCATCATCGATCGGGACTACTATTTCACGTTTTAGTCTGAAATCTGTTTTATATAAATATTGAAATTTAAATAACACTAGGATCCGAGTGCATATATGTGGTCGTTGGCATGGTTTAATCCAGCGTAAACAGATGTCATAGTTACTTTTCTATTTAGGAAACCGAACTAAAACATGTATAAATATCGTTCGTCAACCGGACATGTTCCCCATGAACATATCAACACCATTGTAGCTTTTTAAGACATATTTTGCTCTCGTGTTCGTAAATTCCCTATAGCTTACAACTGTTGTTAGGGACCGGCTTGTGATGCGATTCATATCACTAGGCAGGCGTATGTTGCTTCCGGGTTTAAGCTATCGGCTCATTGGCTATAATTGAAATTGGGGCGGTACCTATGGATAGGTCCATTAGGTGGACTATCTCCCTAATTGAGGGTGGATTATGGTGAGACTTGCATTCTGTCCGTAGTGGAACCACTGTGGCAGTCATTCCGCGTTATTTTCCCAGAATGTCCGTATAACACACACCGAGTACAGTCCGTTATATTCCGCAGGTCCTATATATAAGGGATGTTTTTAAAATATGTGACAAAAGTTGTCTAATTTTATTGGGAAAATATTTGTGGGGGGGGGGAGCTAGGGTAATAAATTTCTATCACTTAAGTATTTCCACATATAGAGAATTTATATGAGTATAATATATATGTGTCAACCTCTTCTGATGTCGGGCCAAGACAAAAGTTAACCCTTTCTTGACTGTAGCTGCGCTGGTGCAGCATTAAATACCATATACCAGTGCATTCTCTTGTATATGCGACTCTCCCATAGCGAGCCTCGCATATGTACTAGAATGCACTGGCTTACAAGAACAAGGTAAATATTGTTAGGTCAATGCGTATTGGCATATTGGTTTCATGAATGCACCAGTCTCAGAATTCCGTTAAAACAACTAATCCTTCAAAGTATTACAACAACTACGGCTTATCAGTGCAAGTTTCTCATTCACCACACCAGAAAGCGGACCAAAAATCTACTAATCGGATTAAATACACCCCCGATACTTCGCAATACGACATTTAGTCTACATTCCAACTGAGACATACTTCATCAGCAATGTTGGCTGTTATATTATGAATTGTGTTCTCCCAGTAAAATCTTCCAGAGTGGCCCACCTACATATCGAAAGCAATTAACGCGGTCATAAAAGTTACATATATACTGCAACAATGAGACATCCTTCCAAAAAAGTCTAACCGGCACGCAATATACGTTATTAATCAATTCATCAAAGTTACCCCATAGCTCCTATTTTTTGTGGTTATAAATTGTATTCGTCAATAACACAAGTAACGAATATATCAACAGAAAACAGTTCATAAAAATACAGAGCAAATACAATACATTTATTTTATATGTTATTCTTTGACTAATTATATTATTACACGGTATATAGTATATATATGCAACGTCAGACATTGTTGATTAATCCTAATTCCGTTACCTGTTACCGTCGTTCCGCTTTTTTTATTTGCCGTAATATTTGGCGTAGGACAGGATAGGATAGGATAAATTTTATTTAAAAGTCGGAGGTATTTAAACATATATTACAAACACAAGCTCTGAGGAGCTTTTGACCGACTGTATATGCATATGCGTATGCGGATAAACAGTTTGTTGTATATTTACCGAAATAACTCGCATCGCGTGAAACCCGAAATGTGTTGTTCTGCCATTATCCCCATAGCTCCACTGACACGGCCAGATCAGCCTGGCAATATACACCCATAGGGCATTTCATGACCCTTTGTTGGCTGGAACCCATCGGCTACCACCAACTTGATGGGAAAGAATTAAAAGCGGAAGAAAAACACCCCATCAAGACGCCGCAGAGACGCCGACAGGAGAGCCAAATGGAAACAGAAGAGGGCTGAGCGACGCCCAGTTCCCCACCACTTGACTCCAGAGCAAAAACAACAGCTTACTGTCTCTGCGCCAACCACAACTATCACCATGCAGTAGTCTGGTCGTTGAAACTCGAATTTGAGGTGTCATTCTGTCGGGCAGAATCTGGGAAACAATATATCCAAAATCCGCTGAAATCCGCTTTGGGAAAAAAAATTCTACTACTAAATTTTGCTGTTTCTTATTAGTCCAGTAAATCTGATGGAAAGAAACACCCAAACGTGAACAAATTGCTATGCAATGTCTTTGGTGTGTTTGAATGTGACTACCCATATAATAACATAACCAAAATCCACATGAATCCCAGGGTGGGAAAGTCGTCATTTTTGGGTAAAAAATCAGGAATATGTAAAAAAAAATGGTGAAAATTGTAATTTTCTGGTTGAGACTCTGATTTTAAGGTGATATTAAATTGATAACAAGCTGGTGTTAATTTCAGAATGGGAAAGTCGTAATTTTTGGGTCAAAAGACTGGAATATGTAAAAAAAAAATGGTGAAAATTGGAATTTTGTTAATAAACACATCTGCCACAAATAAACGCTCAGTCGAGTTCCCTGACTGCCAAATGTGACCGAATAATAACACATCCAAATTTTCCATGCGTTTCATGAATTTGATAAAAATTAAGAAAATATGTAATTTTTGTCCGGAACCAGGTCGGCCAACGTGTACCCAACTGGCTGGGCCCCAGTATTAAACCTGACCCATTTTTTCTTCATAAGGATGTCTGCTCAAACTATTTTGACTCTAATATGTGACCGTTATGTACCAGGCAATATGGCGGCCATTTCATGTACTACCAATCACTTCAATGTCCTCTAAATTTATTGTTACAGAAACCTGCAACAACAACGCATTATTCTTGTTGCCATAGCATATGCCTGCCATTTCGTGCATTTAACTTGACTCTAAAACTATAAAATGGCGAATCCTAATCCGTTATAATAAGTCATATCCCGAGGATTTGACAATTCGGTGTCTAAAAAGTTTTCAAAATGACAGCGAAAATGGCAGTCGGAAGTGAACATTTGAAGTGCTTATTTTTGTTGTTGATTTTTTTTACTAAATCTTACGATATCGAATAAATGTATGGCCAATATGTAGTCATATATGCCGCCATACGAGTTTCCAAAACCACCAACTAGTTTCATAATACATCAAACGAGTACCCCAAACCACCTAATGAGTGCGCCAAACCATACACAGAGTTATAAAACCCATCTAATATCCAAAAACATGTGAGTATCCCAATCCATACAATGGGATGAGCGCCCAAAATCCAAATATTGTAGACTCAACTGGTGTCATAACCCACACACATAGTCCCCCAAACCATGCATCTGGTATTCCAACCCATTCAAATAAGTGTCCGCAACCAATCAAATGAGTGTCTCAATCGACCTGATTAGGCAACCCATTCAACGAATGTTTCCAAACCACACCCACCGGTAGTGCTCCAGACTTAGCTACCGATGTTCGAAACCACCCAACAGGTGTCAAAAAACCATCAAATGAGTGTCCATAACCATCACATGAGTAAAACAAACCATACAATGAGCACCAATCGAGTGTGTTAAAACATCACTCAATCAGTGCCCCAAACCACACAAAGGGTGTACCAAGGTAACCAGACCATCCACCGGGTGTCCGAAAACACACGACTGGCAGGCATCCAATATGTATGCCATTGCTTCTGAGCCGGATCAATCCAAAAAATTACGCTCTCCGGAGACAATATTCGGTGGTTAAAATTTTATCAAATGCAACGTGTATGAATGTTTCTGATGGGAGTTTGTGGTGTTTATTGAAAGATGAATTCTTTGCCGATCCATCCGTGTATATATCGTTATCATTACTGGGGTGAATGGCCTAAATTTGTGCGACTCCCGAGCGATGGTGAAACGTTGAATTTCTACAGCGCCCCTTGTCTATATAACGTTCCATTAACGCGAAGAAGGCGCGTATATAGAGGCGGCGTATATGGGCAGTGCAAAAGGGGGGTGGACAGCGGAGCGAGTTACAGGCCCCTGTGATAGCAATTGTCCTTTATTGACGTTTGAAAACTTTGAATGGGTATTTTGGGTATAATCATGGTGTAACGAACTCTTCATTAAGTTTCTAATGTAGAAAATTGAAACTTCAGAGCATGGTTGCGCTTTTATTGAAGATTTGCACGATTCATACATTAGACAAGAACATGAAGTACTGTCAGATTTATTGCCAATTATGCAGAATTATGGACTTCAAAAGACCTTGTCCACAATTGTGCTACTTTTGCTAACTTTAAAAAATGGCATATATATATTCAAGGACGTATTGACGGGTTTTCACTCATCCCCCCACATGGCGGTGACACAAAGATTTGCTACTTGAGGGTCTAAACCACAAGTATGACCATACGATAACTGTATTGTGATAATCATCTTTCTTAATTAATTGAAACTTAAATGAAAAATTTAGTCAAAAATATTAATTTTCAATATAATTTCCATTTTTTTAATTTGAATCCCTGACTTGGGAGATCAAAAGTTGAATAGTAATTATGTGTGGAGTTCTCGTGACAATAACGCTCACTAATGTTAAATAAACGATTTTAAAATTTCTAGTGGCCATTTTGACCGCCATATTGGATATGGGTGAATATTCCTCGACTTATGTATAAGAAGAATCCTAGACCAGGTATCTCCTACACATATATATGTATGTGTGGAGTTATGATGACAATAACACTCATTGATTCGAAACAGACATTGCGCTACTATTAGAGTCGATTCGGCTTTGATCGGATTATACCTACATTTGGAAAAAACGTGATATCGGACACATGTATATATCCAGCAAGTAATGTATATTATGGTCCCATTGTGTGCATAAATGACTCCTCTATATGATAAACGTATAAAATCGTGCCAAGATGTCCATGTATTAACACAGAGACAAACGATAGGCGGTGAAATGTCAACAATATTGCAAATTGTCACATTTCGGCGTCCATCTTGGCCGCCATATTGGATTTTGGTGTCGGATTTTTGCCTAATATGTAAGGGATATACATTAGTATAACGAATCGATAGGAAAACAACAACGCATATACTATCTTTACTATAACGGCGATCAAGCGACCTGCTGTATATCAAACAAAATGGACGCCATGATGAACGCAATCTCTGAAAATTAGTGCGGTGAAGTTGAGTCCTGGGAGTGCAGAGGTCGACCAATATCTCCTGGACTAGTGGGTTCGTAATGGTACATCTGGGGCCTATACTATAGAATACAATTTTTGTAATATCAGCGTTAATTTGTGATTTACTAATTTTGTAATACATATTTTGTGTTATATAGTATTCGACTGTATTTCTATCAGTGTATTTCTTTCATTGTATATTGAAACTCAACATATGCCCAAAACTCTTTATATGTAAAATACATTGACATGTAATGACTTATATGATCTTTTTGGCGAACCATCTATATACCGGGATTCACTTGACCAGAAAATCTTTGCATTTGGTGGAGAAAAGGGGGGCCTGGAAGTTTCATCTGTTCACGTTTTCATAGTACTCGCACGCTACAGCTTTGTAATATGTAAAAATTCGCAATACGGATTGATAAAGTACTGGCTAAGCGGGTTCTATAGTACAGCAATAATACCATTTTTGTGAAAATTCATTATTAGATTACAAATGCACAGGCTACATTATTGATTTTTCACGACGATTATCCATGCGGAAAATGGTGAGTGCGATTAGCTGGGTACATGTTCTTTGTAATGCGGTCACGGAATCTCAATTGTTAACCCATTGAGATGGTTTACGCTCAATGGATTTGAAAGGAGATAACCATGTCAGCGGCCTGGATTTTAATTATGAATGGAATTAAAGAGTTACAGTTGTCGGGCTTGGGCTCAAAACGTATATATATAAACGATCTTTGTGCGAAGGTACACGGATACGCGGTGATTCGGGGGTCGTGGCATTTCGTGTTGAAACATTTACTGATTATTTCAGGCTAAGTTGCGTTAAGAATTAGTGGACCCCAAATATTTACCATGACATTATGTAACATATTTGAACCGCATGGCATCTGTGTGCTCAAGAAGTTTGCGTTCACCTTGTGGTCTAAACAATTTAATTTGGCCAATAGTATCGCACAGAATGTTCCATCCTTAACTTACCAATGTAGTAGTGCGTGTTGGTTATAACCACATGTTTACCTAAATTCAGCCGCTTAGTTGAGTATAAATGGAAGGTACTGAGAATTAGGTATAGTTTAAGTAGAAGGTGCTATATATATATGTTTTAAAATCGAGGTTAAGGTGTCCCGGAGACCCTGGACGAGGGAGTGTTGGTCCACATTGGAATTTCCAAATGAACACCCATCCTTTACACATATCGAAAATACCAAGTCCGAGAACAGCCATCGCACCCCATCATGGGTTGAATTTTTCCGGCTGCATGTTACCTCAAACTTTTCAACTATTAAGGTCTAGATGTTCCCACTAATATTTCAGCCAGACAAAGCTAGCTAGACAAATTAGGTTCCATCCTTGGTAATATTGCTATATAAAGTTGATGTGGCCATTTGAACGGCAACCGATGTGTGTGTTTGCCGACCTTTTTCGACAAACCGTTAATAAACATGTAACATAAAACATCTGAAAATGGTAAGTATTCCACACGATACTGAAATAATTACTTTTCATCGTGCGCAATTGTGGTCAAAATAACCCAAGTATCGGAAACTAGTCACACATAATGTACCTTTATTCATCAACTAAATCACTCACCAACTGACACAAATAGGCATTACCATATCATTCGCATATATCATTAGAGTAATTTCCCTTGACAAAATCACAAATGTTTAGATGTGCGTTCAACGAATGGTGGTCGATAGTACTCGATTTGCCGTCTTTTTGTGATTTACAAGAAATCGCGTTCGCTGTTAGATTACAGTGGTCCATAGTACTCGACACCTTCTGTACGGCTCAAATAAGCATGATATTACAAAAATTGTATTCTATAGTATAGGCCCCTGGTGAGATATTTGAACTTTTTGAAGCGATATTCGTGATTATCGTGGATGAATTCGGTATAATACCAAAGTACTGTAAAACAAATCGCGGTACCCGCCCCATACGGAAAATGCGTTCGAGTGAAATCAATATGGGTACACACCTCTCATCATTGTAGCTGGCATGAATTCCGAGAAACGCGTGTATTACCATCTGGTATTGCTATGAAGTCTTTACAACTAGACTAACTGTGTTTGCCATGGGAAAGGCCCCTATCAGTACCACACTGCCAAAAAAGGATTTCTTAATATAAGATAAAACTAAGACTATTGTTCCACATGTGGGTTATATCTGATTATCTGTATGTATTTGGTTTTTAATGAAACTAATTAATTTGCTGAAGTATTATAATGGTGTGTTACCTCCTTCTATGTGACAAGACAATAAATCAGCCCTTAAAGGGAGACTGTGCCTAACTCCAGCTAGTGTATAATCCTAAGCCAGCTCATACTCTATTCAACAGATAGATTGCAACAAATGAATGAATTTGAGTCAGTGTCCAGGATGAGTGTTAACTACACGAACATGGCCATTACAATGTATATTTGTAAATGCATGGCTTAAGCCTTTCACTCAATTTCGTTATAATTACCAGGTTGTTGGGCTTGGTTCGTTGTGTAGGTGAGTGTATTTGAATCTAATTATAGACTCACATTAATACTTGTGTTGGATATTTTGTAGTCTCCCTTTAAAGGTGTGAGAAAAACACATTTTTCACCAGTTTCTCACTGTTAAGAAAACTTTTTTCTGTTTTGAGAAAAAATATGTTTTAAGTGTTTCTAAATTTCTTTCCACTCACTTGAAATAAGAAATTAACTTCTTCTGAATGTTGGACATTGCAAGAAACACCTTTTCTTATATTTCTAGAAATTTGAGAATATTATTCTTACATTTACCTGGAAAGTAAGAAAGTGCAATTCTTAAAGTATTAGAAAGAATTTCTAGTTGTAAGAAATATGTGTTTCTAGATAAAAGAACAAGAAAATTAGTACACTCCCAAGATAATATTTCTTGTTTTACGGTGTTTTTCCTTCAAAATAAGTTAATCTTTTTAGCAGTGTGCTGAGTTCGACGATTTATTGCAATGATGACACAAGTTTTCGAATGTTGAACTATTTCGTTCGTCATTTATGAAGCGGCTATTGTTTACGTGTTGCCCTTTTCGCTTTGGATAATGGGCCTTCCGTTTGATCGAATGTATTCACACATTTATCACTTATAGTGAATTTTATGCAACTCTGCGTTTGCAAGAGCTATTATGTTGAGCCAGTTGGGGGTATATCTTCATTTTAATTAGCGTCCGAAAAATCGTCCGTAATTATTGACTTGAAACGTGAAGCTTAACTCGCGACCTGAGTTCCAATCTGTTCTAAGTACCGTTCTGGTACGAAACGTCCGTTGGGGTACCGTTGGAACCGGAATTAAATTCTTTACAAGATGGTCGCAACACCGAAGCGATATTTCGAACAATAACGCCGTAAAACACGGTTATTTCTTGTCCGAAGTACGCGAAAGTGAGTTGTATTGAGAACTGACTTGTTCCATCTGCTTTCATGCATACAGGGGACTGAAACCATATTGGTCTATAACTCAAGTGGATGTAATTTCTTAGTTCCACCTTGTTCTATTTCAATATTGGCAATGTCTGAAGAATTCTACGTGTATGAGTCTTCTTCCTACATGGAACAATGTGGATCTAAAATATGATCGAAGCCGATACCTTATCATATTTAAACTATATAAATAGGTTTATATTAAACTACTCTAATTAACCTTCGCAGTGCAAAACAGACTATACTATTGTAATGGAGTAGATGAATAACCACCCAATTTCTTGGTGGCTATATTCCGTTTCCCAAACAAGGTACATATAAGTTTTAATATGTTAGTATCCTATATTATTCATTCAATGACATAACTGGTTAATTATATTTTACATACATAGTGATTCACTGTGCATGTCTAACGTTCTGAATGTTTGCATTGGTTTGATATTTTATTTATTGTCATTCCCGCTTCTAGGACATACACCACTTTCATTTACAACTAATGCGCAGATGGTTAATGGTATGCGGAATCCACTCCACGAACAGTAGCACGTTAATACGGATTTGTATGGGGCGCCATCCCTGCAAATATTCGTTTTCGGAGATATCTCCTCATAATTCGGAGATATCTCCTCGGTTTCGAGGAGATATCTCCATGGAATTGCAATTCCTAGCAGATATCTGCTTGGAATATGGTCCATTATGGAGATATCTCCTTGGATCCAAGGAGATATCTGCTTGGATTATGGAGATATCTCCTTGGATCCTAGGAGATATCTCCTCGCAACTACGAGATATCTGCTTGAAATATTTCCAACGAGATATCTCCTTGAAACCGAGGAGATATCTCCATAATCCAAGCTGATATCTGCTCGGATCCAAGGAGATATATCCTTGGATCCAAGCAGATATCTGCTCGGATGATCGAGATATCTCATTGAAATAGTTTTCAACGAGATATATCCTTGGACCCAAGGAGATATCTCCATATTCCAATCAGATATCTCCTTGAAAATATTCCAAGCAGATATCTGCTTGGATTATGGAGATATCTCCTTGGAAAACCGCGGGCCATGAAATATTAATGATTTCTCCACAGTACATATATCTATGATCGAAATACATCCAAGCAGATATCTGCTCGGAATATGGAGATATCTCCTTGAAATATTTTTCAAGCAGATATCTCCATAATCCGAGCAGATATCTGCTTGAATTCAAGGAGATATCTCCTTGAACATATTTCAAGGAGATATCTCCATAATGCGAGCAGATATCTGATTGAAACCGAGGAGATATCTCCATAATGCGAGCAGATATCTGCTTGGATCCAAGGAGATATTTCCGAAAACGAATATTTGCAGGATGGCGCCCCATAGATTTGTTACTTTTCGTCACCCTTATAATTTTCGATTTGATAGCGAATTTATAGTTGAAGGACATTCAACACACATTTATTCATGAGACTTAATGCTGTTGCATTGACAGTATATATCCGTTAGTCGGCTGTGACTATGGCCATGTGATCACCATATATGAAAGTGACCAGAACTACACATACACGCACATACATTCACTCTATCAACGACTTTCTGGTGTTCACTTTATCCACCCAGTTTTGGAAATACACCAGAGCACACATTGGGCGTCACAATAGTGGATATATATAATTCAGAATAATTAGAAAGTTATCGTGTGTGTTGGACAGCATACTTATATGCTCAGCCCCAATTACTGACCGCTCATGTCAAGGGATTCAATAAATTCAGTCATGCCAACAGAAACGTCAACTTCAGCAATCAACTGCCACCCAGCCTAGCCACCCCAAACACATGATCAGCCATTTTGGTGAAGACTGCTATACATGTAGCACACCAACGCCACCCTTCCCCAACGACGTTATATATTGGCTGTTCATAAGCGCACATCAGCCGATAGATCCCATGTTGATCCAGCACACCATGCACATCAGAATAAAGTATTGTAAATGCAGAAACAGTCAGCAAACGCGCACATACACCAACGTGATCTTCATCGCCAACATACATCACTCGCTCCACCCATGTTAACATTAAGTCATTTCATAATTCCGTTAGGCATCTCCATCCAAGCCCCATCCATCCCAGTTCTTTCTACATAAGAACGCATCAGGGGATGCCACAATAACCATGCAGCTCCGTAATACGCGGTACATCGGCTATCGGATAGCCCAAAGGAAGGGCAAAAACTTACGACACTCAGAGGCACTACATAAGCGCATGCGACAGAATGGAGCACATGGAACCAGCACCACATCATACCCATGGATGTACAATTCTATTCAGAAAGGTAATATTTCACTCTTAACACAACCACAGGACAACACCAATAAGGCATAAAGCGCAACGAATTTAAAGCCAAACTTGAACATAGCCGACAGAATAAGATCTGGACGGATATGATGTCTGGATTGGAGGTCTCGAAACGCATCCACCATAGGTCCCGGAGACAGCAAGTACATTCGATCGATGCATCCAAACACAGAAACAGTTGTACACGGTAACTATGTTACAACACTGCAGACAGATGCACAGCTTCTCACATCGATATGACCCAACAATATCCTCTTGCTAAAAAGTCGCACACCATCTGTGGCTTGTACATTGGTTTTAAAGACTGGCAAACACAGCATACGAAAAAAAATTCCGCTTTGAGACTCTGAACCACAGTACAAAGGCCACAACACGATACATCCACGGGACAACATTATTCTGCAATATTGGCGCCTACTATATTCCCTAATACATACAACGTTTATTGGCAAGTAAAATGCTGGTTGCTAAAACGCACCACGGTAGTGAACTTGTGCAGAGAGACCCCAACCAACAACGCAGAGGCTGCATACGACAGCGTTCATGGGTTAATCTCACGAGGTACCAAACATGAACTATGCCCATGACACCCAGCATATATCCACATTGAACGGCGCATCAGCCCACCGAAGACACTCGATTCCGCAGATAAGAAACCGAAATACGCGCCATGTATGTATATGATAACAGCATGGTGGAGTGTTGTGAGTTCTGTGTTTAGCATACACTCTTATACCCATTGTGATAATTCAATAGGATATTATTTATACGCACGTGACTGATATATAGACCAATGAGTCATACATTTGGCACACGAAATACATGTAACATCCTATAGCTCACTTATACGCTGCATTGCGGACCGCCCCAAATACACTTGCAGAGAACAGCTATTTAGACCCACACAAAAAAACACAGCAAGCGATACATGGACTAATTACTACTGCGGAGCTTTGCAGACGTCGAACACAAGACATGCATAATAACCTAGATGTTTTGTTCCTTTCCCTAACCAGTGCCCATGTTATCCAAGGAGACACATTTCTATGAATAGCTTTCCTTGTGTTATTTGAATTTTGAACTTCACCTAAAACCGCAATAAGTTGAAAGATCCCTGTCAGCAGTCCAGACACCAGCAATATACAGCGTCCCGAGTTAGAAAATACTGAACACTGTTACATGATCATATAGGCTATGGTCATCTTGAAATTATATGGCAGTTTCCGATAGGCGTTGTTCGTGTATGTTGTATATCAGATGCACGTGAAGTGTCCATAGCCCACAATGATCCACATCATCAACCGCCGACATCGCACAGCGATGTCTCCGCGCCAGTATTCAATGCGAGCATGTTTCCAAACGACTGACTCTACCATTTGCTCATATTCTGGAAACTAATGCACGGATTGCAATTTTAACCAAACACCTACTCAACTACTAGTATTGTAGCAATACCATGAATTCAGTCAATCAGAGCACACCACCACATTGCAGCGAACACATAGCGGCGCTTCGTCCAGACACCACCCAGTCATTAAAAAACCATAAACTGTCCATGACATCAATCAGTCTAATCGTGGGTATGTTCGACGCAATATGAGGACCCCACGTCCGACACATCGAATGCGAATTTTGTACGGTACCCATCGATAGTTCTCTACGAAGTCACGTTCCCATGAACCGGCACGTAAGCACATGAACCACATACAAGCAGCGGTAGGCACACAGGAATAGAAGGGCGCGGATCGTCACTATGGAGAGGTAAAAACGGTTCAGAACATCAATCAATGTGAAACATGTATTTTTCACTACCTTCAATGTGCGTTCAACAGCACATTGCTATTCCTCACAATAAAGTATCAACATTGGTGCACAAACAACATACAAAGCCAACCTGATCATCACACTTTCAGACCAGGCAATCGGAACGAAAATGAACACCATACTAATATATAATGAACTGTCGAATCAGCAAACAATGGCCCTCTCGCAAAGAAAAAACTGCATGAGAAAAATTTCAGATAACACCCCCGATTGATCTAGACAAAAAAGTTAATTTGAAGATAGATTCTTACTCCAGCTTAAATAGTAGATGCGGTTACCAAGGTGTACATGCATATCCAATGCTGATGCATATGCCAGCTATAATCGTATATACATGAGCGTCTACATTGGAAGCACTTTTGGCGAAACAAAACCAACGCATGTGCTCTTGGAACAATCATAGCTGCCACAAGTTGTCCATGTTCAAATTGCCATTGATCCAAACAGGGACGCCCGTAGCACAGTAGATTGAGTGAGTAAACACTTCTGGATCATTTGGCCACCTGTCCTTATTAGCAACGTGCATGAATTGCGCTATGGTAACCACATAGCTGTTCACGCTATTGTTGGAGGTTGTGTGGCTGGAAGCTACTAATATGGTGTTCAACGATGAACACATTGATGGTATCCAAATATTAGCGTAGCAGCTGAAATGAGTGTGTCAAAAGACAAACTTTAATGAATGGGGTGATCAATTGAGTTCATATTAAACCTGGCAATTATATATATTGCTAATTTCCAATACGCAGGTAGGACAGCTCCGTTCATCTGGTAGATTACAAAACTTTGGTGAGTATACGTGAACTAATTTCCTACCAATGTTGACGCAATACATTATTATGGTCTGCACGATGTGTAAAGTCCATCTCTCGGGTAGCATTGTATTTACAGTGATGTTGGTACTCATTTAAATGCATCATATACTGTAAAGCAACATGACCAAAGTAGTGTACTTGGAACAAATACGGCTTCCAGAAGTGTCGGAAATCAATTTGTTATTCTGGTGAATAGAGTGTATAGTTTAACTCTTAGTTGTCCTAAGTTCCAAAATGACATATTTTTCGGAACATAGGACAACCTGGCCCTGAAATAGTGTTAAGGTCTGAACTGTCATTTGCGTGTTCAACAACAAATATTTAGTTCTATTTTGCTCTAAGTGCTAAATTTCACACCCTAGGTCTACATTTCTCAAAACTTAAGATATATAACAGACTTATGCGTATATGTCTTGATAAAATTGAATAGCTAAGACATTAATTTTCCACTGTAAACCATACATTTCAGTTGTGACGGCAATTCAAACTTTGAAAATCGATTTACTCAAAATCATAAAAAATTCACTTAGAACAGATTGGAACTCAGGTCGCGAACTGTTGGTCGCCATTGTTTTGTTTACACAAGAAAAGCTTATATGTATCGTTAAAATAGTTCCGACTCTTAATTAAGTGTGTAAATCAGCCACGTGGGTGGGATTAGACAAGTCACGTGTAGTGCGAGATGGAAAAATCTCGAATAGCAGAGATTCAAAGTTGTCACAGATAAATTTTAACTCCAAAGGCCGTAACTCTGATGCGGACACCGTAACCAGGTATTGGGAGGTCAGACAAGGTCACAATTCGCGGTAGCTTCAGAAGATCGGAAATAATTTTTGGAATAAAATAATCGCCAGAAACAAAATTGGCAGTATCTTGTTATAGTTGGTATGCGGATACACCGGTAAACTTATTCCAGATTCAGTAATCATGTTTTATATTCATGGAAATAAACAAGTTATAATACTATACCAATCATACGTGCAATATGATGTTTGTTTACTTTGTGTGATGACATGCACGTGCTGGGGAAATGCTGTCACCATGCATGAAATTCGAAGTGTGGAAAATAAATAAATTTAAAAAATCGAAATCTAATAACTCTGTGCGTTAAAATGTGGATTCCTCGACTCAAATCAAATACTTTAAAGGGGGAAAGTCCAGCCATTTATTGGAGCATCTCCTATTATACTCAATAGACTATTTGCAACAAATGAATGAATTGAGCTAGGGATGAGTGCAAAATGCACACATATGCTCTATGAATGATGTAAACAACATAGTTATTATAATGAAACGAGATTATGACTCTGTTGAATATATAATAGGAGATGGTCCCATAAATGGCTGGATTTAGTGTATAGTCCCCATCAAGCACCAGTTTCCACAAATAACTGTACGATCAACGAAATCCGCAAGATATGTTTTTATTTTAGATAATCGCAACTCAAGAAAAGGCCAATTCAATTCAATTATATTTATGAAGTTCATCATCGTGTTGATATAATAACAATACTGACCCGGGGAGTCTGACTGAAAACAAACAGTATAATTATCTGCTAAACTATTTTATTAGCAAGAATAATTTGTATATAAAACGAAAAATAGAGCAGTGTAGTACAAACCAATAAAGATGCGATGAAAGACGTACAGGTAATGGCTAAAACAAAACGAATTTCGATGAAAACAAGGGGCATGCAATGATTTTATGAGTTTATAAGAAAATGAATGACGTTGGCATCAAACCAACCACAACCGTGTTACTTCTGATCACGTGCGTGTGTAACGACTATACCCGGTGTATTCAAATCCGATCGTTAACATCTGTGTGTTTTCGAAACCGTGTTCTTTGTGCATGTGTTCGCGACCACCAAGACGATTCGAACACCAAGAACAGACAAAACAAGTAAAACCAATGTCAGAAATGGTAACGCGCCCAAGATCATATATTATATGCCTATGATTGTAATTATAGAATATAAAATATATTGCTTTCGAGCGAATGACCAACTCATAATTCCGTTAAAACAACTAATCCTTCAAATTATTACACCAACTATATATACGGCTTATCACTGAAGGTTTCTCATGCATCTCACCAGATTCCCAACTATACATCTTTTACCGGTCTCGGCTTCCGGGTCAGTTCGACTTTTAATCCGTCTCAAAAATTCCCATTTCTATAAATAAAACCCCCAGCGCCCAGACGAAACAGGAATCTCTACATTTGTATACACGCGGAGCGCGAAATTAAGAACGTGTTCCCTGTTCATATACTAAATGGATTTTCCCGTTCACTCGTAAGAGTATACATTAGGAAGTTCTATTGTTCATCGCCATTGAGGTGTTTGTTGAACTTATTATCTGAACATTTCCTAAGGCAACAACCCGGCAATGGATATTTAGTAAAGAAAGGGTAAATGATTATCATTCCCCGGCTGTCGGGAGTGAAAACCCATGCAAATCCGCGAACATGACGTCACGATGGTAACCACCGTGCAACCCGCTGATCCGAATACACCCCCCCCCCCCCCACGAATCCGTCTTCCCTTCGACAGGAGATTTCTTGAATTTCTCGAGTTTCAATATTCATCCGAGTCGACTTCATTTTTGTAACTGTCTTTCTCCTGGTATGTTATGTTAACTCGTAGATAGATTAGCCGTTGACACATGAGCAGATGTACACGTTGTTTATGTGGCCTACATGTAGGCTATGTTCGTATAGATGGCAAATTTACCTGGCAAATTTTGAAGCAATTATTCAGAGGTGGCTATCTATAACGCACACATGTGCTTGAACAACAAATATACCCATAACAAGTATGATTGTGTATGCGCTTGTTTGAGTCAAGAATAAATTATTCTTGCCAGATATTTGAAGATTATTTTCTGGCAAATATCATGCAGTTGTAAAATAAATCTATAGAACTTCAGGGATCTCAATATTTATGCATTAAAAGATGGTACACGTTCATCTTTCTTTTTTATCTTAAAGATGGTCTATCTCTTCCAACCATAATTACAACAACAACAACATATTTTTTTTATAAATCCCGATTTCAAGACTACAAATAGCTACTTTGTAAACAAAATACATATAAACTAAAGAATTGGTATATTATTTGTCTATAAAGTTATAATAAAGTGCTTTATTTCAAACATAAGATTGTGGTAAATCCATCGGTGAAATACAATCTGCCGAAACATGATAAGAGTTATCCTTCTTGGTATGCTTTTGGTATGCTGCACGTTTTCGCGCGGAATTCTATTCTAAAAATAGCCCATAAAAATGTCCCTCGGATGTGATAAGAAATTCTAAATAAAATTGATTTTAATTGATAGAAACTTTTCCGGACAGGTGTCCTAGATTCATATCTATTATTTTATACCCCGGAATCTATATCAAACTTTCTGGGAATAGACAGACCATCATCAAAATAAGTTTGTAGTTATATCATAGCACATAATAGCCATCTGAGACAAATTGCCTGAAAATTAGCCCGGCGAAAATGTCGCTGTATGAACGTAGCCTTAGTCACACGACATAAATGATTAACACCAATAAAAAATGAACAACACTGCATAGGAATGACCAATTGGCACCGTCATAATAGCAAACACTCACTAAAGTGAAATAGAAGGTAACCAAAAAAAATCAACAAGGAATACTACGTGTTCGAGTGCATGCAGGTGTGGTGTGACGTCATACATATACGATAATTTCGATGTATATTATAGTCTTTTTGCAAGATATGACACCCCCCCCCCCCCAAAGAGCGAAAAATATTTCGCCATTGTTCAAACATTGCATTCTCGACGACTCTAAGGAGCTGGGAAGAGAACGTTTCGGTACTGATACAAACCGAACCGATTAATCACTTAACGTGGTGCATTTTTCTATCGAAGTTATATCCGCGATTAGGTAGCAGTACACGATTTCACAATAAGAAACTGGGGGGGGGGATACTTAACGGTCAGTGTAGGCTGTGTTAAATGTTATATTACTAGTGTGATGGTTTAATTATTTATTGTTTTTTACAAAACTGAAAGTTGCCAAAAAAAGTTAAATATTTTCGTATTCAGTTCAGGCCAACTTAATGTGTTTGATTGTAGGACAATATCCCGATTTATCTCCCCTGAATTGTGTCGTCTGCGCTTGCAAGACAATATTTTTAAATTGCTACGATAACTTTGTTTTTATTTCAAATATATCTCGGCTCCAGCATAGTTCTATCGGTTAGAAAGAATCTTATTTACTGACATTCGCTCTGCCATGGTCTACTTTTGGCTTGAAAATTTAATCTAAAAAAAATTGTAAAATTGGGCATTTTGTGTGCGCAAACCAAGGACAAATTTTTAAGAATAAGCCAAAGTACTGACATTTGATTACATCTAACATGTATGTCGAAAATAAGAAATAAATGCTTGAGAGGGTCTATGCCAAAGATAATGGTTCAGCATAGATTTGAAGTACAGTACCCCCTCCCAGGTTGGCCAAAATTGCTGGAAATTGTGTATTGCTACCTATATACATGTACATTTAAACTGACAATACTTGGTTTATTGTGCATTAAAACGCGATTGAACAATTGTATACTCACTTGTACATATGATAGAAATGTGACGTCGCGCAATACATAACATTCATAAGTTTTTCTCACACGTGCTGTGGAGAACGCAATTCAATCTCTGCTGTCATCAACGAATATATATTCAACAATGTATTATTTAACCCTTTCATGACGGGAGCGGCGCTGGTGCAGCATTAAAGACCCTGTACCAGTGCACTCCCTTATATATGCGAGTCTCCCATAGGAAGCCTCGCATATATAAGAGAATGCACTGACTAACAATGTCAAGGTATATATTGTTAGACCAATGCATTCTCTTATATATGTGAGGCGCCCTATCGGCGGCTCGCATATATAAGAGAATGCATTGACACATGGTCTTCGCAAACTTTCAGGAAGCTCCAGTCATGAAATGATTAATAATCAAATTAAGATTGAAATTAAATAAAAAATATGCGAAAACCTCAAAAGAGTTCTTGTCACATGATTACGATGGATCTTGTTATGAAGGCCACATGTTGATAGTGGATGTGTAACGTAACTCAGGGACGTGGCAACAGATGTGTTTGATGGTGTCTCACCCCGCCCACCCCAAACTTTGACAAAAATTATCAACAGTTGGAAATTTCATGCCTGGCAGAAATTTAGGTGGAAATTTCAGAGCAAAAGTAGCTGAATGTTATAATTTTACATTCCAACCAGTATTTTAAGTAAAATTTGTTGTTTGCGACCAAAAGTCGAATATTTTTCAAATTTTCAATAAAAGTTTTGGTCTGAAAAGGCAACTAATTGGATATATAGGGTGTGTTAGTTTGAAAATGTCAAACAGTTGGAACTTGGAAAGTTTGAGGTACTGGTTGCAAAAGTCCAACCAGAGGGCGGGAAGCAAATGATTTCTCCGACTTAAATACATTTTTGTCCAGTTCAAGTGGAGTGGGTGCATTTTGGAATTCCAAGGTGGACCCCCTCCCCCACGGAGACCTCTAGCAACGTTCCTGTTGTGTTACTACACGTGTAAGACATTGGTGAGAGGGCGCTAGTGAGGCGGAATGGAATAAATAAGCATTTGCAGTTGGTTATAAGGGCACCCATTATCTCAGAATTACAAAGATTGTTGGCACCAATGATGTCAAAATGATATACGTTGAAAGTAGTACCATGCAGGAGGTCTAATGACGTTGATTTTAGCACCAGGACGTCAAACAAAAAATAACCTTAGTTTTTGGTACCCAGGACGTACAAATAACGTTAGTTTTTGGAACCCAGGAAATTGGTGCTACCATGACGTCCACATTACATTGATCTTTGGTACCCATGAAGTCCAAATTACTTGGTTGTTGGTACCCAGGATCTCAAAAACGTTGATTAGGGTACCCAATGTATCTAAATCTCCCCCGATGCTGCCGATAACAGGGGAAGAGATCGAACATCTTTAATTATTATGCATGCGCACTATCTTATCGATTAGTTCCTCTTGATGCTGAAATTCTCGTCAAATTTCGTGAAAAAGAAATCGGGACGTCGTAACTACGATGAGCGTGAATGAGTACATATATTATGAAATTGAGACAGCAATACAGTTAAACTGCAAGGTAGAGTTATTTCCCCTTGCTGGCCATGGTCTGGCCGCTGCCACAACGTGCTCGTGTCTATTTTTGGAAAAAGGAAAATCCATTAATAAAATGGTTGTTGGAGATCATTATCAAAATCCACCGATAAACGCACATACTGTCATATTAATAATATTATGATTGTTAACGGTTTTTTATCACTAAATGAATTATCCCATTCAGTTATAGATTGTAAATCGGAATGTTCCATTATTGACTTGCGGGGACGTGCAGGTAATATAACCAGACGACAGGTAAATAAAAGTAAAGATGGAGTCCTATTTATTGAGGGAAATGTTTAGATAATAAGTTCAAGAAACGACTGGTCCTTTGTTGATCTTATTATCTGAACATTTCCTATGGAACTCGCCAATGATACTTTATATAGAAAGGGTTAATGTACCACATTACTTCCGGTCCAGGGCTTCTGTATTAATTAAATGCAATGGTAAGTCTATCTATCGGTGGATTTTGATATATAATATTTCCAACAACTCCCGACATGTTGTTTCTAATCATGTTTACTTTTCTAACTTCTGACAAAATCTATTTGATTCAACGTTACTGAGCATAAGTACCACACCGGTAGCATGTCCTGACACTCCTATACAAGCTTACTGAACATAAGTACCGCACCGGTAGCATGTCCTACAAGTTGAAGTTGTCAATGGGAGATTACAGCAGATTTCAGAAACAAGTATACATTTGCTTCTGCCCAATCATTGGCTACTATATCAGACATTTCCGACTAATTTGACCTCATTCGGCCAATTTCCAATTGAACATGGACAGTTTATTTCTCACAATAATGCAGAATGAATTGTAATCGACAACATAGTCTTTAATTTTTTTTTAAATGAAAGAAATCCTTACATTTTACCTGATGGCAGTAGTCAGAGCAGCGCATAGCGAGGGGAAATAACTCTGCAGTTTGTAATACAATAGCAGGCGGCAAGGCAATATAGGCTAATCAGCTCGTTTTATGCATGATGAAATGGTAATGGAAATGATCAGTTACATGTCCATCAGACGTACGGCTGTGTGGGTCTATAATAATACGCCACAACAGCCTTGATACAAATACAAACAAACTCCAATGACAAGCCAGATCTATCAATAATGAATATAAGTCTTGTCACTGAGTCCTGGTCATATTGCATCCACCCGGACACCATTCCGCGGTTTAAGTGCTGCAGGTCAAAGTTCTGGATGTGCGTTCCATATATGGAGCTTTGGATATTCATGAATAGATATGAAATTCATAAATATTCAAAAGTCCATTTATGGAATGCACCTCCAAAACTTTGACCTGTAGCTCTAAACCACGGAACGGGGGCTGGGTGGATCCAATATAGCCGCGGCTCAGTGATCCCGCTTTTTAAAGAACAAAGTTTATCTATTTCTCCATGGTCTTTTTCTTATAGTGATGGTGTTTTACAGACTTTGATATTTTTTTGCACATTTAGCCACTGCGAGTACCCTGGGTGATTTAAGTCCAAACATGGTAAACACGTGTGCAGTGCATGTGACAAAATATTGTTCTCACGTGACACACAAACAAAGGCATTGTTGCATGATGGATATATGAAAGACACTGAAAATATCACAGACAAAATAGACTTCCGCGCAATAAATTGTCGCGGTGCCAAGTTTGCCACCGTATTTGTTTCCATTAAAATGTGTTGGCATACTGCGACAGAAACCGCGACTGTACATCATGTACACAGCAAAATTGGTATCGTTCATCAACCAGATGAATGAATTGACTGTCAATCAACCCATCAACTGTATGTCAGTCAACCTTGATCTTCATCATGCAAGCCTGCATATAGTGTGTTATTTGCAGAATGAGGTCCCCAGACGGTGAATTTAGTGATGCTCTCCCGCACAGCGGGTTATCATTACCAAATTCACCATATGGGGACCTCATTCTGCTTAGGCCTCAACTGCTATGGGTATAACATAGTACGTGGTCATATATACCGTGTTATTAGTGAATGTCGTAACTCACCCAAGTTGTTTCAATACTCAATGGAAACAACTAGTGTGCTTAAAACGAATGGTGTACAGTTAAAATTAGACGCTATACTAAATACCATTTTAAATTGCCAGGCTGGTGTAAACATATAGTACGTATTTCTCAGTCTGGACTAAGATAGCGATCTTTATGGTAGACTTGATTACCTGTCCTTGGTCTCTAGCTCTATATGGACCAGCCGAGAGAAGCGTTCGAGACCACGGGCAGGTAATCGAGTAATCCTTATATTTATATACATTTAGCGAAAAAGCCACTTTTGTAAATGTATTTAATCGAAAAGTGTATCGTGACAAAAACAGCCCAAAATACCCAATAGCACCATTGGCAAAAGTTAATAGGAACAATTTCTCTTCATATTGAAACCCGATGATGTATTAAGTCAATCCTGCGCAAGTCCAAATGCGCCCAAAACATTACGCGTTCGTCTTTCCAACCCCAATGACGTATCGATGGTGTTATGAGCTTGGTGTTATGAGCCGTTGCGCATTCACCGATAAATAACTGCAACTAGCCACGTGGGCGCCGACCAATCAGAATGCTGGATTTAGTGATGACAACACTTAGTATGTAAATATATCTGATTATCTGTATGTATTTGGTTTTTAAGGAAACTAATTATTTTGCTGAAGTATTATAATGGTGTGTTACCTCCTTCTATGTGGCAAGACAATAAATCAGCCCTTAAAGGGAGACTGTGCCTAACTCCAGCTAGTGTATAGTCCTAAGCCAGCTCATACTCTATTCAACAGATAGTTTGCAACAAATGAATGAATTTGAGTCAGTGTCCAGGCTGAGTGTTAACTACACGAACATGGCCATTACAATGGATATTTGTAAATGGCTTAAGCCTTTCACTCAATTTCGTTATAATTATCAGGTTGTTGGGCTTGGTTCGTTGTGTAGGTGAGTGTATTTGAATCTAATTATTGACTCACATTAATACTTTTGTTGGATATTTTGTACAGTCTCCCTTTAAAGGTGTGAGAAAAACACATTTTTCACCAGTTTCTCACTGTTAAGAAAACTTTTTCTGTTTTGAGGAAAAATATGTTTTAAGTGTTTCTAAATTTCTTTCCACTCACTTGAAATAAGAAATTAACTTCTTCTGAATGTTGGAAATTGCAAGAAACACATTTTCTTATATTTCTAGAAATTTGAGAATATTATTTTTACATTTACCTGGAAAGTAAGAAAGTGCAATTCTTAAAGTATTAGAAATAATTTCTAGTTGTAAGAAATATGTGTTTCTAGATATAAGAACAAGAAAATTAGTATACTCCCAAGATAATATTTCTTGTTTTTTACGGTGTTTTTCCTTCAAAATAAGTTAATCTTTTTGGCAGTGTGCTGAGTTCGACGATTTATTGCAATGATGACACAAGTTATCGAATGTTGTACTATTTCGTTCGTCATTTATGAAGCGGCTATTGTTTACGTGTTGCCCGTTTCGCTTTGGATAATTGGCCTTCCGTTTGATCGAATGTATTCACACATTTATCACTTATTGTGAATTTTATGCAACTCTGCGTTTGCAAGAGCTATTATGTTGATGGCTCAACGTGTTTAGCCAGTTTAGATATATCTTCATTTTAATTAGCGTCCGAAAAATCGTCCGTAATTATTGACTTGAAACGTGAAGCTTAACTGTTGGTCGCCATTGTTTTGTTTACACAAGACTAGCTTATATGTATCGTTAAAATAGTTCCGGCTCTTAATTAAGTGTGTAAATCAGCCGCGTGGGTGGGATTAGACAACAGTCAGTGTTGTGCGAGATGGAAAAATGTCGAATAGCAGAGATCCAAAGTTGTCACAGATAAATTTTATCCAAGGGCCGTAACTCTTATGCGGACACCGTAATCAGGTGTTGGGAGGTCAGACAAGCGCACAATTCGCAGTAGCTTCAGAAGATCGGAAATAATTTTTGGAATAAACTAATCGCCAGAAACAAAATTGGCGGTATCTTGTTATATATAGTTGGTATGCGGATACACAGGTAAACTTATTCCAGATTCAGTAATCATGTTTTATATTCATGGAAATAAACAAGTTATAATACTATACCAATCATACGTGCAATATGATGTTTGTTTACTTTGTGTGATGACATGCACGTGCCGGGGAAATGCTGTCACCATGCA
Source organism: Siphonodentalium dalli (assembly GCA_032622095.1). Taxonomy (NCBI): domain Eukaryota; kingdom Metazoa; phylum Mollusca; class Scaphopoda; order Gadilida; family Siphonodentaliidae; genus Siphonodentalium; species Siphonodentalium dalli. Next base: position 71,832,662 of record CP136069.1, read on the forward strand.
TGAAATTCGAAGTGTGGAAAATAAATAAATTTAAAAAATCTAAATCTAACAACTCTGTGCTTTAAAATGTGGATTCCTCGACTCAAATCAAATACTTTAAAGGGGGAAAGTCCAGCCATTTATTGGCGCATCTCCTATTATACTCAATAGACTATTTGCAACAAATGAATGAATTGAGCTAGGGATGAGTGCAAAATGCACCCATATGCTCTATGAATGATGTAAACAACATAGTTATTATAATGAAACGAGATTATGACTCTGTTGAATATATAATAGGAGATTTAGTGTATAGTCCCCATCAAGCACCAGTTTCCACAAATAACTGAACGATCAACGAAATCCGCAAGATATGTTTTTATTTTAGATAATCGCAACTCAAGAAAAGGCCAATTCAATTCAATTATATTTATGAAGTTCATCATCGTGTTGATATAATAACAATACTGACCCGGGGAGTCTGATTGAAAACAAACAGTATAATTATCTGCTAAACTATTTTATTAGCAAGAATAATTTGTATATAAAACGAAAAATAGAGCAGTGTAGTACAAACCAATAAAGATGCGATGAAAGACGTACAGGTAATGGCTAAAACAAAACGAATTTCGATGAAAACAAGGGGCATGCAATGATTTTATGAGTTTATAAGAAAATGAATGACGTTGGCATCAAACCAACCACAACCGTGTTACTTCTGATCACGTGCGTGTGTAACGACTATACCCGGTGTATTCAAATCCGATCGTTAACCTCTGTGTGTTTTCGAAACCGTGTTCTTTGTGCATGTGTTCGCGACCACCAAGACGATTTGAACACCAAGAACAGACAAAACAAGTAAAACCAATGTCAGAAATGGTAACGCGCCCAAGATCATATATTATATGTCTATGATTGTAATTATAGAATATAAAATATATTGCTTTCGAGCGAATGACCAACTCATAATTCCGTTAAAACAACTAATCCTTCAAATTATTACACCAACTATATACGGCTTATCACTGAAGATTTCTCATGCATCTCACCAGAATTCCCAACTATACATCTTTTACCGGACTCGGCTTCCGGATCAGTTCGACTTTTAATCCGTCTCAAAAATTCCCATTTCTATAAATAAAACCCCCAGCGCCCAGACGAAACAGGAATCTCTACATTTGTATACACGCGGTGCGCGAAATTAAGAACGTGTTCCCTGTTCATATACTAAATGGATTTTCCCGTTCACTCATAAGAGTATACATTGGGTAGTTCTATTGTTCATCGCCATTGAGGTGTTTGTTGAATTATTATCTGAACATTTCCTAAGGCAACAACCCGGCAATGGATATTTAGTAAAGAAAGGGTAAATGATTATCATTCCCCGGCTGTCGGGAGTGAAAACCCATGCAAATCCGCGAACATGACGTCACGATGGTAACCACCGTGCAACCCGCTGATCCGAATACACCCCCCCCCCCCACGAATCCGTCTTCCCTTCGACAGGAGATTTCTTGAATTTCTCGAGTTTCAATATTCATCCGAGTCGACTTCATTTTTGTAACTGTCTTTCTCCTGGTATGTTATGTTAACTCGTAGATAGCTTAGCCGTTGACACATGAGCAGATGTACACGTTGTTTCTGTGGCCTACATGTAGGCTACGTTCGTATAGATGGCAAATTTACCTGGCAAATTTTGAAGCAATTATTCAGAGGTGGCTATCTATAACGCACACATGTGCTTGAACAACAAATATACCCATAACAAGTATGATTGTGTATGCGCTTGTTTGAGTCAAGAATAAATTATTCTTGCCAGATATTTGAAGATTATTTTCTGGCAAATATCATGCAGTTGTAAAATAAATCTATATAGAACTTCAGGGGTCTCAATATTTATGCATTAAAAGATGGTACACGTTCATCTTTCTTTTTTATCTTAAAGATGGTCTATCTCTTCCAACCATAATTACAACAACAACAACATATTTTTTTTATAAATCCCGATTTCAAGACTACAAATAGTTACTTTGTAAACAAAATACATATAAACTAAAGAATTGGTATATTATTTGTCTATAAAGTTATAATAAAGTGCTTTATTTCAAACGTAAGATTGTGGTAAATCCATCGGTGAAATACAATCTGCCGAAACAAGATAAGAGTTATCCTTCTTGGTATGCTGCACGTTTTCGCGCGGAATTCTATTCTAAAAATAGCCCATAAAAATGTCCCTCGGATGTGATAAGAAATTCTAAATAAAATTGATTTTAATTGATAGAAACTTTTCCGGACAGGTGTCCTAGATTCATATCTATTATTTTATACCCCGGAATCTATATCAAACTTTCTGGGAATAGACAGACCATCATCAAAATAAGTTTGTAGTTATATCATAGCACATAATAGCCATCTGAGACAAATTGCCTGAAAATTAGCCCGGCGAAAATGTCGCTGTATGAACGTAGCCTTAGTCACACGACATAAATGATTAACACCAATAAAAAATGAACAACACTGCATAGGAATGACCAATTGGCACCGTCATAATAGCAAACGCTCACTAAAGTGAAGTAGAAGGTAACCAAAAAAAATCAACAAGGAATACTACGTGTTCGAGTGCATGCAGGTGTGGTGTGACGTCATACATATACGATAATTTCGATGTATATTATAGTCTTTTTGCAAGATATGACACCCCCCCCCCCCCCCCAAAGAGCGAAAAATATTTCGCCATTGTTCAAACATTGCATTCTCGACGACTCTAAGGAGCTGGGAAGAGAACGTTTCGTTACTGATACAAACCGAACCGATTAATCACTTAACGTGGTGCATTTTTCTATCGAAGTTATATCCGCGATTAGGTAGGAGTACACGATTTCACAATAAGAAACTGGGGGGGGGGCATACTTAACGGTCAGTGTAGGCTGTGTTAAATGTTATATTACTAGGGGGATGGTTTAATTATTTATTGTTTTTTACAAAACTGAAAGTTGCCAAAAAAAGTTAAATATTTTCAGGCCAACTTAATGTGTTTGATTGTAGGACAATATCCCGATTTATCTCCCCTGAATTGTGTCGTCTGCGCTTGCATGACAATATTTTTAAATTACTACGATAACTTTGTTTTTATTTCAAATATATCTCGGCTCCAGCATAGTTCTATCGGTTAGAAAGAATATTATTTACTGACATTAGCTCTGCCATGGTCTACTTTTGGCTTGAAAATTTTATCTAAAAAAATTGTAAAATTGGGCATTTTGTGTGCGCAAACCAAGGACAATTTTTTATGAATATAAAGCCAAAGTACAGACATTTGATTACACCTAACATTTATGTCGAAAATAAGAAATAAATGCTTGAGAGGGTCTATGCCAAAGATAATGGTTCAGCATAGATTTGAAGTACAGTACCCCCTCCCAGGTTGGCCAAAATTGCTGGAAATTGTGTATTGCTACCTATATACATGTACATTTAAACTGACAATACTTGGTTTATTGTGCATTAAAACGCGATTGAACAATTCTATACTCACTTGTACATATGATAGAAATGTGACGTCGCGCAATACATAACATTCATAAGTTTTTCTCACACGTGCACACTGTGGAGAACGCAATTCAATCTCTGCTGTCATCAACGAATATATATTCAACAATGTATTATTTAACCCTTTCATGACGGGAGCGGCGCTGGTGCAGCATTAAAGACCCTGTACCAGTGCACTCCCTTATATATGCGAGTCTCCCATAGGAAGCCTCGCATATATAAGAGAATGCACTGACTAACAATGTCAAGGTATATATTGTTAGACCAATGCATTCTCTTATATATGTGAGGCGCCCTATCGGCGGCTCGCATATATAAGAGAATGCATTGACACATGGTCTTCGTAAACTTTCAGGAAGCTCCAGTCATGAAATGATTAATAACCAAATTAAGATTGAAATTAAATAAAAAATATGCGAAAACCTCAAAAGAGTTCTTGTCACATGATTTCGATGGATCTTGTTATGAAGGCCACATGTTGATAGTGGATGTGTAACGTAACTGAGGGACGTGGCAACAGATGTGTTTGATGGTGTCTCACCCCGCCCACCCCAAACTTTGACAAAAATTATCAACAGTTGGAAATTTCATGCCTGGCAGAAATTTAGGTGGAAATTTCAGAGCAAAAGTAGCTGAATGTTATAATTTTACATTCCAACCAGTATTTTAAGTAAAATTTGTTGTTTGCGACCAAAAGTCGAATATTTTTCAAATTTTCAATAAAAGTTTTGGTCTGAAATGGCAACTAATTGGATATATAGGGTGTGTTAGTTTGAAAATGTCAAACAGTTGGAACTTGGAAAGTTTGAGGTACTGGTTGCAAAAGTCCAACCAGAGGGCGGGAAGCAAATGATTTCTCCGACTTAAATACATTTTTGTCCAGTTCAAGTGGAGGGGGTGCATTTTGGAATTCCAAGGTGGACCCCCTCCCACACGGAGACCTCTAGCAACGTTCCTGTTGTGTTACTACACGTGTAAGACATTGGTGAGAGGGCGCTAGTGAGGCGGAATGGAATAAATAAGCATTTGCAGTTGGTTATAAGGGCATCCATTATCTCAGAATTACAAAGATTGTTGGCACCAATGATGTCAAAATGATATACGTTGAAAGTAGTACCATGCAGGAGGTCTAATGACGTTGATTTTAGCACCAGGACGTCAAACAAAAAATAACCTTAGTTTTTGGTACCCAGGACGTACAAATAACGTTAGTTTTTGGAACCCAGGAAATTGGTGCTACCATGACGTCCACATTACATTGATCTTTGGTACCCATGAAGTCCAAATTACTTGGTTGTTGGTACCCAGGATCTCAAAAACGTTGATTAGGGTACCCAATGTATCTAAATCTCCCCCGATGCTGCCGATAACAGGGGAAGAGATCGAACATCTTTAATTATTATGCATGCGCACTATCTTATCGATTAGTTCCTCTTGATGCTGGAATTCTCGTCAAATTTCGTGAAAAAGAAATCGGGACGTCGTAACTACGATGAGCGTGAATGAGTACATATATTATGAAATTGAGACAGCAATACAGTTAAACTGCAAGGTAGAGTTATTTCCCCTTGCTGGCCATGGTCTGGTCGCTGCCACAACGTGCTCGTGTCTATTTTTGGAAAAAGGAAAATCCATTAAAAAAAATGGTTGTTGGAGATCATTATCAAAATCCACCGATAAACGCGCATACTGTCATATTAATAATATTATGATTGTTAACGGTTTTTTATCACTAAATGAATTATCCCATTCAGTTATAGATTGTAAATCGGAATGTTCCATTATTGACTTGCAGGGACGTGCAGGTAATATAACCAGACGACAGGTAAATAAAAGTAAAGATGGAGTCCTATTTATTGAGGGAAATGTTTAGATAATAAGTTCAAGAAACGACTGGTCCTTTGTTGAACTTATTATCTGAACATTTCCTATGGGAACTCGTCAATGATACTTTATATAGAAAGGGTTAATGTACCACATTACTTCCGGTCCAGGGCTTCTGTATTAATTAAATGCAATGGTAAGTCTATCTATCGGTGGATTTTGATATATAATATTTCCAACAACTCCCGACATGTTGTTTCTAATCATGTTTACTTTTCTAACTTCTGACAAAATCTATTTGATTCAACGTTACTGAGCATAAGTACCGCACCGGTAGCATGTCCTGACACTCCTATACAAGTTTACTGAGCATAAGTACCACACCGGTAGCATGTCCTACAAGTTGAAGTTGTCAATGGGAGATTACAGCAGATTTCAGAAACAAGTATACATTTGCTTCTGCCCAATCATTGCCCTGATGACTTGTCCGGTGGACTATTGTCAGTTGCGCTACTATATCAGACATTTCCGACTAATTTGACCTCATTCGGCCAATTTCCAATTGAACATGGACAGTTTATTTCTCACAATAATGCAGAATGAATTGTAATCGACAACATAGTCTTTAATTTTTTTTAAATGAAAGAAATCCTTACATTTTACCTGATGGCAGTAGTCAGAGCAGCGCATAGCGAGGGGAAATAACTCTGCAGTTTGTAATACAATAGCAGGCGGCAAGGCAATATAGGCTAATCAGCTCGTTTTATGCATGATGAAATGGTAATGGAAATGTTCAGTTACATGTCCATCAGACGTACGGCTGTGTGGGTCTATAATAATACGCCACAACAGCCTTGATACAAATACAAACAAACTCCAATGACAAGCCAGATCTATCAATAATGAATATAAGTCTTGTCACTGAGTCCTGGTCATATTACATCCACACAGACACCATTCCGCGGTTTAAGTGCTGCAGGTCAAAGTTCTGGATGTGCGTTCCATATATGGAGCTTTGGATATTCATGAATAGATATGAAATTCATAAATATTCAAAAGTCCATTTATGGAATGCACCTCCAAAACTTTGACCTGTAGCTCTAAACCACGGAACGGGGGCTGGGTGGATCCAATATAGCCGCGGCTCAGTGATCCCGCTTTTTAAAGAACAATGTTTATCTATTTCTCCATGGTCTTTTTATTATAGTGATGGTGTTTTACAGACTTTGATATTTTTTTGCACATTTAGCCACTGCGAGTACCCTGGGTGATTTAAGTCCAAACATGGTAAACACGTGTGCAGTGCATGTGACAAAATATTGTTCTCACGTGACACACAAACAAAGGCATTGTTGCATGATGGATATATGAAAGACACTGAAAATATCACAGACAAAATAGACTTCCGCGCAATAAATTGTCGCGGTGCCAAGTTTGCCACCGTATTTGTTTCCATTAAAATGTGTTGGCATACGGCGACAGAAACCGCGACTGTACATCATGTACACAGCAAAATTGGTATCGTTCATCAACCAGATGAATGAATTGACTGTCAATCAACCCATCAACTGTATGTCAGTCAACCTTGATCTTCACCATGCAAGCCTGCATATAGTGTGTTATTTGCAGAATGAGGTCCCCAGACGGTGAATTTAGTGATGCTCTCCCGCACAGCGGGTTATCATTACTAAATTCACCATATGGGGACCTCATTCTGCTTAGGCCTCAACTGCTATGGGTATAACATAGTACGTGGTCATATATACCGTGTTATTAGTGAATGTCGTAACTCACCCAACTTGTTTCAATACTCAATGGAAACAACTAGTGTGCTTAAAACGAATGGTGTTCAGTTAAAATTAGACGCTATACTAAATACCATTTTAAATTGCCAGGCTGGTGTAAACATATAGTACGTATTTCTCAGTCTGGACTAAGATAGCGACCTTTATGGTAGACTTAATTACATGTCCTTGGTCTCTAGCTCTTCTATGGACCAGCCGAGAGAAGCGTTCAAGACCACGGGCAGGTAATCCAGTGTACTTTTATGGCAGCCATTTTTATTTTTTCTGTTTTCTGTTTATTGTTTTCGGAAGCTTTTCCCCCAAATATCGCCCCGGTGTTTCTTGGGATTATTGAGCTACACTCCCAAAATTCGGAATGTTTCTCTACACAGGTGAGAAATATCCCCCATAACAATGAATGTATCTAAATTTATATTAGGTACTTTCAGTGCTATGCCTAATGTGATTTTCTGTGGCAAACTTGGCATTACATAAACAATTGGACAGCCTGGATTATTTGTCGTACAAGTAATCCTTTCTGTTTTCTAGAGTGACGTTTTGTCCGACGTTCGTCCCCCGTATCACATGCTTGTGGCGTCCTGATAGAATGTCCGGATAGAGTGATTTCCCTTCTATTCCTGCGAAAGACACGAGAATTATATATAAGAAAATGCATTGGTTTACAAGGTCAAGATTGTTAGGCCAATGTAGTCTCTGATATATGTGAGGCTCGCGGTGGGAGACTCGAAAATATAAGAGAATCCATTGGCACATGATTTTCGCAAACAAACAAAAAATGGCTAAGAAACTCATGAAATGTGATATTGTTATCTAGTATACACTCAGTGGTGTATTAGTTCAAAGACATTCATTTTCGTAGGACAAATTGTCCTTGTCTTGAAAACCAAGAAGTGTCATTTTGGAAAAAGTGCGCCAAAATTCTAAAAAAATTATAATTAAAAAAAAGTGCCAATGCCTTTTTCGTTATTCCACTACTTTGAAGATGAATTATGTATTGAAATGAATTAATTTTAACTAACACATCTCAAAATAATTATGCTCAGCCCGAAGTTTGCATAAGGATCTGAGACCTACATTATGCTTGGCGATACATACCCAGGTGTTTTCATATTATGCCGAGACAGATCCTATATGATTGGTGGTACTAACACATGAGTCTCAATATGAATATGAGAAAGCTCTTGCAATTGGCGACAATCACAACATGGAGAGAAAACCTAACATATTAATAGCCCTTGGGCTTGTTGTTTAATCCCCTTTAAAATCTATTTATTGCTATTACATTTATTATTGTCTGAACTTATGTTAAATATGAATTATTATATCTTATAAGGATTGGAATAAAATATGGTTTCACCAAAAACCAGATGTTGCCATGGGAATATGAGACGGACCTTATGATTGATGGTACTCACCGAAGTGTTTCCATATATAGCCGAGAGACCCCTTACACACTATATCCATACACGTATGAGGACTGAGGGTGTATCGGATCTCCATGAACTTGCCTAACCGCTTGTTCTTCAAGATAAATTGGAAATCAGTTGGAGTTTGGTGGCATCCTCCCCTGTGGAGATAGAACAATGCTTTTATAGAAATGATGATACGACCGTGAATTAAGTTGCCACAGACACCTTGTACATGCATATAACCATGATGGCAATGACATTCGATTATCTATGGGATCGGCCGCTCAAAAATAACTGTCCCCCGATATTTTAAATATTCAAATGGCTGTGAACTGAATTATTTCCGTCACTTATTCACATCATAATGTTAAGACCGTAAATTATTTTTCAACAGTTGGAAATATCATGCCCAGCACAGCGTTTATATAGTTGAAAAATTGATAAATATCGGTTGAAATTGTGTTCATTGCTTGATATTCTAACCAGTAATTTTTGAGGAATTTGTTATTTTTAGACCAACAGTAGCATATTTTTTTTTATAGCTTTGGTCCAAACTTTAGTATGAAATGGCCATCAGTTGGATATTTTTCCAAACTTATAGGGGGCTGTCAGGTTAGAAATTTCCAACAGTTTGAAAGTGTGAGATAACAGACGAAAACTTGCAACCAAAATAGATTGGTCTGGTTCAAGAGGAAGTGCAGTTGGACATTTTATGATGTACACCCCTCCAACAGAAATCCTCTAGTCACGCCCCTGGTTGTCGACTGAATTATTTCCGTCACTTATTTCACATCATCTCTCGATTTACTTACATGTGTATTGCTTATAGCAAGCATATAAAACATTATAAAACATATAAAACCCTTATACTAAAGCATCGAAGATGAGTAGATATTCAGATAATAATTTTAACAAACGATTATAGCAGGCCTCAGCTCACAAGGCGACTCGGGCGAGATTGTCGCCTTACTGTCGCCCTATCGTCGCTCTAATGCGAAAACGAAGTCGCCTTCAATTTTAGGGGGAATTTTTTTTTTTTTTTTTTTTTCTTTCTTAATTTTTGTTCTAGTTTTTTTTCCGGACATGTCTGGACATGTCCGTATATAGATGAATTGTGGCGGCCATCCCAAAAAGAAACAGACGATGCAGAGCCAAAGACCCAAGTGTTTAAAATAAAAAAATAAAATATGACCCATTGTTTTGTGTTGTTATTCCGTCGCCTTTGTTCCCTTTGCGGTAATGAATGTTAATCACGAATGTTTTGACACGCTGAAAACACGATGAGATGTTCGCATCTGTGTTGTTACTGACCATCGTGAGTGTCACAAATAAATGTTTTAATTAACTTAAAAGACCGCCGTCCCGCTTTTCAGATATAAAACAATTACGATATTATCAGAGTATGTACCAGGCGCTTCGGAAGTTCGTTTCGGTAACGCGTCGGACTTTTTGAAGAGACCGCGTCGGACTTTTTGAAGAGACCGACTTCCGTAAATAAAATAATGTCAAGTTTATTGCTTTAATCGGATTATACCAGTGATGTTGGCATTAATTAAGGGAGGCCATTAATTAATAAAAAGCTTTTGCAACTCCTTTGTTAGTCTTCATTGTTTATTTTAGCGGACACCCACATTACAGCCGTGACCAAATTAAACTTAAAAAGTTACATGCATCATGACATGATTCAGACTGTACAAACGTATCTTCCAAGCTGCAGTCTAGGAAATAATACTACTTTCATTTAGTTAAAAAAGTAACTATTACTGTAACTTGATAATTGTCTTGCTTAAATGATAGCTACACAAAACATTTCCAAAAAATTTAAATGTATAATCATTATAGGTAGTTTGTTGAACTTATTATTTAAACATTTCCCTGAGTAACTATGGCTCCTTCTGCACTTGATTTATATGTCGCCTACTTTTATAACATTAAAATATCTCCAAATGAATAATAGACCATTCCGATGGACACTTTTTAATTTACTGGGAGAATAAAATTACTACAGAAAGAGTTAAATCGGATGGTATTGCTTAACGTCAAACACACGATCAGCTGCAATGGATATAAACATAAATTCGTATATGTAATATTTTCCCGTTGGTACAATATGGGCTCATGGAAGTAAACTTTGGATTTTAATGTTATTTTATGCACACACCAGGGGGGGGGGGGGGTCGAAAAAAATTTGCAGGCACATATGCTGATTTTTGACTTTCGACCCTTGTTGGGACCCACTCACCCCCGCGTCCAAATTGTTTTCTGTTTTCGGCAGTTTTTTCCGACCATTTTGTTACACCCACCCCCTTTTAACACTAAAACAGAGATTTACGGGGGGAATTTCACTGTAAACAGTTGTATATGAATTTATGTGCATACTATTAGTCATGGATGTGAACATTGACATGTAAATAGGAACAAGTCATTTTGGGGTTATACGGTCCAAAAAAAACATGGCTGCCAGCAGCCATCATGGATTTCAAAATTCAATCCATTAGCATGGGCTACAGGCTATACTGTTTGTCTGATCATCATGAAATTTGTCATTTATGTTAATATTGACATATAGATGTATTTTAAGCCAAACTCATTGCAAAAAACAGTCAAAAAGACTTGCAGGAAATATATTTTTGAGTTGTGGAAAAAATTGTTTGTTGGTCCTATCGACCACCCACCCACCCCGGCATACGTGCCCGGAATTTTTTTCTTTCCACCCCCCCCCCCCCTGCACACACTGGAAATATTTCTGACCATTTTAGGCAATGTGTCCCAGCAGCTAGACTATGGTTTTCTAATATATGGACAATAAACTGTAGCTAAAATGCGAATTCCATAATTGACATTAACACGTCAATAGTGCAATCACTCGTCGAATTCTTAGTTCACATAAAATTGTATATATATATATATATTCCGGCCTGTCCAAATTTTGAGTGATCAAATATCAATCCATAATCATTCACCTATTGCTTGAAATTCTGCCAGTCGGTGGTGGTCGTATAATAACAGCGAAACAAAAAGCCGCCCATTGCGATATCTGATTGGTCAATCATCCCACCCATCCAGTAAACGCAATGATTAACCCCATTGAAATAGGAATTGGCCATTGCGATTGACCCCCTCCCATGGAGCCTGACGCATGCATATTACTACGAGCATAATTTTCATCACGCAGCAACTAAATTATTGAAAACTCTGTCCCCTCTACTTTCTCACTCTCCCTCTCATTCTCTCTCTCTCTCTCTCTGCCTCCTGCTATCCCTAACACTATCTTCTCGCTGTGTCCATCCCAACTTAAACTTAGTTACTTCTCCTTTAAAAAATATTATTTCTATTATTTCCCGTCTGATCGATACCCCTCCCTCACTTATTGGGGAAGGGGCATGTCGCCAAAGAGGAGAAGACTTCATATAAGCCATCGGGCTTGTTGTCTGATCCTCATTTCCATACATTATCTCTTATATGTTGTATATTTATGTCATTTGTGTATTATGTGTATTATGTTTGGATTTGGAAATAAAAATATGTTTACACTAACGCAATGATTCCAATTTCAATTACAGGTACTATATATGAACAGTGACTTTTCACTTACCGCAACGTGATCATGGTTCGATCCACTTTATCGGAATGGAATTGTCGCATTTGTTCGATGTTTTTTGTCCATTGGAACGTCTGCATATTAAAGAACAGCATGGGTTGGGTTGTCTCCCTGTACACTTTAGTATCGAGAGGATGCATCCACCCGTCGAGAACAACGCCCAACCTGGAAAAAGAGGAGAATATACTTTGCTTGTTTGTTTATTTCATTGGGGTTTATCGTGGCTTCAGTCGCCAGGCCATATATCACGACGTTATATATTATGAGTTTTAGAGTTGAGGAGTGATCTCAGATTAAATGTCAGTGGAAATTAATTAAGCGCAAACCCACAATAAGCAATGGATAAACTTGCAGATACATCAATTACTTCGATTTCCACTCTATATTCAGCATGTAATCATCTATATAGACTGTATATTAATAACATATTTACAAGTTGGTGATAAATGGATCGCGTGATATAATTATGACAAATATATCCTTATTTGGAAGAACCTATAAAATTATAACAGTCTGTAAAAACATCACAACCAATAAGAACAAGGAGAAATAGATCAACTTTGTTCTTATACTAATTTTAATTGTTCTCCAATAACGACATTTCACGTGCTGAAGCCTTTGCTATGTAAACAAAAACTGTTACAGTGATTTGTCAAAAAACATCGCTAATCGCGTTGTAAGTTTTGATCTAAATATGATTTTCAAGATATTTTTCAATGCTTTGACTTTTTCCAATATTTTCAGTCGAGATAAAGATGCATAATCCGAATTAACGCTCGCAAATTACTATTTCCTTGGCTTCGGGGGTATACAAATATCTGATTTGAGTCGAGGAACACACCCATAAAAGCTCAGAGTGATCAGATATCGATGTTTGAAATCTATTATTTTTCACCACCGATAATTTTAAGTGGCCAAGTGGCCCAGTAAAAAGCAGACGAGAAGACGGTCTCGGACCAAATTGCGGATGAAGATGAATACTCTAAAATCAAACCGACAAAAATTTCGTTGAACAAAATGTTGATAATAACAGGTTTTGTGCAATGTTATACTATAGTTGTCTGTGGTTAGCACTATTTTTGGCAATTACTCGATTCTGATAACTGAAGCGGCATTTCAAAAATGTTGTTATTGTTGGAATCTGATGATGACATGGGGACCATCGAATCTGATTGAGTACCTTTAATAATGAGAACAAGAACAAAGTCGATGTATTTACATGTACTTGTTGGTGATAGTTAATTCGCATCAACCCACTATACCAAGGTCTTGAGTCCCTTTCAAATGGCTAATCAGTAAACAAGAATAGCGCATATTTATTCAACTGGAATGGCCCCCGGGGTGGAACAAAAAGAAGCTCTTAATAATTTGAAGATTATCTGTCACATCGTATATTATAGATAGATACAATATAAAATATAACTACTACACCAATCAAGGACATAGCCTTCTTAATATTTGAACATTAATTTAATCACATACTCGATCACATCCATATGCTTCGTCCTGTCATAAAAACAATCATAAAATATGTTCGGCATTTCGATGGCCGAGCTAGCAAAGCTATCAATTTAATTGAGCGCCCCTGGATGTGAAATACCTGCCAACCACGGTTCATTAACGTTCACGATGACACAGATCAAAGGGAATGTTCGGACGATACAACGCGAAGCGATAAAAGCACATAATTAAATTAAATCAATATTTGGTAAGTTTAATTACAATTATATATCGATCATTTGATTGGAACGCAATAGCGTTACACCTGGATTCCGTTGCTTTGTACATAACAAACATAACACCAAGTACACAAAGGGCAAGAAATTCAAATAAACAAAGGATAACACTAGAAAATGCAACGTCATTTAACAATCTTTTTAAAGTGATGTGAAACACTCTGGTAGGGTGATCAATAGAAATGGAGAATAATCTTGTTCAAAGTACTATTTTTTATAAATAATATATCCAAATTGACAACACACACCTTCATTCTTGATATATATGAATTAAATGCAGTGACTATCGATTGCGAAATCGTTTTTGTTAGTTTATCGCCGATAGATGCGTCCCGAATCGAGTAGTAAATATTTACAATTGAGCGTAGTTTTGACAAATGTTTTCTATGAAGTGGTACGGTCGATTTGCTTCAAATTTTCGGCGATGTTAGTAGAATGTTACAATCCTCCAGTTATCATAATATATACTAATTTATCCGTTTCACGCACCCGAACAAGTACATAATATGTCTTTAAAGTGATGTGAAACACTCCGGTAGGGTGATCAAATAGAAATTGAGAATAAACTTGCTCAAAGTAATAATTTTTACAAATACTATATCGAAATTGACAACAAACACCGCCATTCTTATATATTTATTAAATACAGTAACTCTCGATGGCGAATTCGTTTTCGTTAGCTTATCGCAGATAGTTGCGTCCCGAATCGAGAAGTAAATATTTACAATTGGGCGTAGTTCAGAAGATGTTTTCTATGGGTTGGTAAGGTCGATTTGTTTTTAATTTTCGGCGATGTTACTAGAATACTATATTCACCCAGTTGGCATAATGCCTGAATACTAACTACTAGTTTCACGCACCCGAATAAGTACATAATATATCTTTAAAGCAGTGATGATGGCGAACGTTCACTCCAAATTTAATTCAGATCCCATTAGTGAGATATCTGCGAAGACGGACAACAAAACAGATTTCCAGATAAACGAAGAAGGATAACTCTCGATGGGAAAATTGAATAACGTCATTTGCACGTCATTTGAAAGGAGTCATGATGCCGAGCCGCCATAGGAAATTTAATTCATATCCGAAAACCCATGACGGGACGGGAGATATATGACAGGACGAAATAGACAGATGGATAAAGTCAATCCAGTATAGTATACCTCCCAGGGGGTATGACAATAGGTTGTATAATTAATGTCCTTAAACCGAGGCCGCGAGATCTGTTTGTTTTACAGAAATGAACAGAATCGTCGGAACAATAACATTACTGGAAGGCTCGAACAACCTATCATTTGAATGTTTGCCAACGTTCAGAAATTCATACTGATAACTAATAGGTTCAATCCAAAGGTTCAATCCATTAATTATAGCACACTATACTTGAAGCGATATTCACAAGTATATGACCCTTTAACCACAGCAGAATTATGAGAAAATTTTCAGGATTTAGTCGGAAATATGGCTTGATCACATCTCACCGAGCAAGCCATATTTCCGACTAAATCCTGAAAATTTCCCCCATAATTCTGCTGTGGTTCATGGGTCTATTATTTAGGACATTACTGTAATTAATAAATTATTTTATTGGAGCTATATTCAGAGCTGTTCATAAACATATGTTTCACTTACTTAAAGCGCTTGTCCTCTGATAAGGTACATACTGTGGTACTGCCACCGAATGAATGACCAACCATGGAAACCTTAGTTAGATCAATCCGGTCCTGTAAATATAGAACATAACATAGGAATGTCATTGTCATAGTAAGTGTGTTGGGGGTCAATATCGAGGTTTGTTGTGCGCTCGTTTTCAGACAAGTGTTTCGGTCGAGTAAAATCCTAAAATTATATGAGGGTGCATGTCATCCCGTACCCCCATGAATCCTGAATGTGAGTTAACAGAGAGGGGTGAATCCTGAATATCAGTTAACAGAGAGGGGTGAATCCTGAATATCAATTAACAGAGAGCGGTGAATCCTTCGCACAAGTTAAGTCATTGGTATTTCACACTAATATGAAATTTTTCTCACATTAAATTTCGCTGAAGTAATGTTCGTAATTTCAACATATCAAGATATATGAGACTGAATTACATTAAAATATGTCATTTTGGCTAAGAAATAATTAAAATTTTAATAATTTGAAGCTATAAAAGCTGCGTATCTATCTTCTCCCTTTTCTTCCATCCCTAACTCAAATTCAGTTAAGTATCTCCATTTCTCATAAAAACCATTGTTTCCAACCCTTCCCGTCTGACCTATACCCTCCCTCACTTATTGGGGACCGGGCATGTAGCCAAAGATGAGAAGACTACATATAAGCCCTCGGGCTTGTTGTCTGATCCTCGTTTACATACATTAACTCTTCTATTTTTTGCATATATGTGTCATCTCTATATTATCTTATTTGCTTGGATTTTGAAATAAAAATATGTTTACACTATAAGAGGACATCTCATTTTTCACCAGGTCGGTGTAATGCCTCCCCTTTTCAACCTAACGGTTGCTGTCACTAATTAGATTTTTGTCAATAACAGCTTCTTTGATAATGTCAGCCTCTCTACATGACGATCTATTTTCTCGCGACGAGTGTTCTTGTTTGACGTTCGCCAATTAAATTTAAACATCATATCACGAGTATTGACAGTATGACCCGGTTGCCGCTGATACTCACCTTGAAATGAGATGTTTTGAAGCGGAAGCCCAGGATGTTATGAATTTCCTTGCCGTCATTCATTTCTTCGAGGATGTCTAATACTCGACGGCATTCGTTCGCACGATGATGAGTCTGTAAGCAAGAAAACATGTATTATTCCACGATTATCACCAAAGAGGCTGGTATCCCCTCCTATACCCTGCAGCCCAACCCCGTTTCCGCATTTGTTTTTATTTTTGTTATATATGTCTGATTTCTTCAGGAAGATTTAAAAAAAATCCGATTAAGCGTCCTTGCTGATTCGAGTCGAGGAACCCACCTATCATAGATATCGATTTTTGAAATGTATTATTTTTCACCATCGAGACTTATCAGTGGCCCAGTAAAACGTCGACGAGCCGACGGCCTCGGACCAAATTGGGGATCAAGATGGATAACTCTAAAATCAAGAGGCTTTGTGTTGATAATAAGGCCAAATTTCGTCGAACAACATGTTGATAAATAACACGTTTCGGGCAAGTTGACAGTGGTTAGCATTATTTTTGGGCAATTAATCGATTCTGATAACAAGCGGCATTTCTAAAAATATTGTTAATATTAATTGTTGTTGTTGTTGTTGTTGATATTGTTGTAATCTGATTATATGGGACCATCGAATCGGATTGAGTACATATAACGTGAAGATTGTATGCAGACGAACATTTGAGGTTTATGCACACTGAGAATAATTGAGTTACACATCGTTAAATTCGTCCCTACCTGTTTGTTTCGGTATGAGTAGTCGTCCCTACCTGTTTGTTTCGGTATGAGTAGTCGTCCCTACCTGTTTGTTTCGGTATTAGTAGTCGTCCCTACCTGTTTGTTTCGGTATGAGTAGTCGTCCCTACCTGTTTGTTTCGGTATGAGTAGTCGTCCCTACCTGTTTGTTTCGGTATGAGTAGTCGTCCCTACCTGTTTGTTTCGGTATGAGTAGTCGTCCCTACCTGTTTGTTTCGGTATGAGTAGTCATCCCTACCTGTTTGTTTCGGTATGAGTAGTCGTCCCTACCTGTTTGTTTCGGTATGAGTAGTCGTCCCTACCTATTTGTTTCGGTATGAGTAGTCGTCCCTACCTGTTTGTTTCGGTACGAGTAGTCGTCCCTACCTGTTTGTTTCGGTATGAGTAGTCGTCCCAGGGAATGTCGTCGCTCTTCTCAAACGGCTTCCATTCTTCTCTGAAGCTACACGACCTGAGCATGTTGAGGGATTTCTGGACGTCATCGTTATCACAGGTGGGGGTATTGATCGTTGCATCCTTAAGACATAACGTCATCGACGCCGAGCCGTCTCTACAACAAACAAAACGTCAAATGAATTATGGTGTTCATTAAACAGAGTTAGATGGGCCTATGGTACGGACTATACTATGGTTTTCTGGACGTCATCTTATTGCAGGTGGGTGTGTTTATCGTCGCATCCTTACGACATAACGTCATCGACGCCGAGCCTTCTCTACAACAAACACAACGTCAAGTGAATTATGTAACGGCGTCCATTTAACAGAGTTGGGTGGGACTATCATACGGACTATACTATGGTTTTCTGGACGTCATCGTTACCAAAGGTGGGGTGTTGATCATCGACGCCGATCCATCGCTGCACGAATTAAAATAACGTCACGTCACTTCTGGCTTCATTGTGTAGGTTTATATACACACGTCGCATTATCACCAGTTGATATACCCTTTACATAGCGTTCAAATGTGCTTGTTGGCACGGATGCATGGATGTACCATATAATACGGAATATAATATGGTTTCCATTGCCTAACGTTATTACGGTTGTGGGTGTTGATCGGCCCGTCCTTTAAGATATAACGCCATCGATGTCGATTCGTCTCCACAAGAAAACAAACAACGTCACGTGACATCAGGCTTCATTTGGGCAGGTTTATAAGTATATGTCGCCCATCGACAGCGATAATATATATGTGTGGCGGGGGATGTCCACTGGTAGATGATATAACAACTGTTGTTTTCCCTAATGTTCAACAGTGAATTGTTCGCATGCACGGATGGTGGTACATGTACCATAAGATACGGACTAGAATATGAAGTGCGTCATTGTTGAACATTATATCAGGTCACTGTGGGTTTTGGTCGTCGCGTCATCGACGCCGATTCGTTTCTAAAGAAACAAAGAATATGAGAGATACACATTGATACTGGTTATATAGTCTATGTATACAACACGTCGTATGTGTGTGTAACTCGTTCACGATTTTTGGCGTGTTTATAACCGTTCAACCATGCGTCCAGTGTACCCTAAATTTGGATCATATGATCTGTCACATCTTAGAATACCACAGGCATATTTTCAGGCTAATCGGGTAAAGACGGCCTGAGTTATAGCACATTTTATAAGGGTCGCGATGGAGACATTTCCGCAGTGTATTAGCATACAAAAGCACGGGCGCCACCGTGAGCACTAAAAGAACTCTATTAATACGATATATGTACTGTATCAAGTGCATGATAGCTATCAGATAGAGTTATGATCGCTTGCGTCAGTAAACCAACGAAAGGCTATAGATATGCCATTTTTGACGGGCAATCCCCTAGTAACTATATGCATGGCACAAGTTGTCATCCATTATTGTGGCCTTCGTCAAATGAAATGACAGCAAAGGGAAAATGTCAGCGCTAGAAAGTTGATGTCAAACACTCTGACCACACTTCTGGTTTTATTCAAGCTGCAAAACAGAGTTCAGTCCCATCGCTCTGACCGCTGCCGGCATGTATATTTTCTTAATTGAATCTAACGTTTTTTTTATTTTCTTAATTAAAACTAACATTTTTTTTATTGAAGTGGTTTTTTTTGTCAGTTACAAATATGTAATTAATTATATCAGCATAGCTAGCTCATGTTGTTTTCTCTTCTACTGTTATATTTTAAATGTGTGTTGTTCCTTCTCACGCTGTTGACCGAGAATGTAAAACGTATTGTTTTTGTGTTTGGCTTCTCTGCGCCATTATCTGACGGCTTGAGAAAATATATTTATCTATATCTATCTATCTATGTGTTGACTGTGAGCCAAGTCTGCAAATAGTGCGCCTGTCATTTGCAGAATGGGTCCCCAGAGGGTGAATTTAGTAGAACCCTATATAGAAGTACATGCATTAGCGAATACGTTCTGAAATGAGAACTGATATTCTACGATATATGATCTTTCGGCGATCGTGCGTTTGTCATTTGCAAGCAGAATGAGGTCCCCAGAGGATGAATTTAGAGATGCTAGCCCACTACGAAGACTTATGGGTACTACATTATCCATAGGAAAACTATATTTTCTAATAATTATATACCATATGAAAAATAACAATAAAAGTTATTATTATAAAACCCCATGCACACCCGCCCCACTTTGAAAGAAAACTAACTCTGCTGATAATGATAATGTTCATTTTATGTTATAGTCTTGGATCAGTTCTACATATCTACGGATTGTTTGTAACACTAAAACAATTCTTCAGTTGTTATTATAGAGGTTCGAGCCAGAATTCTTTGGCGTATAACATATCATTCATGAGTACACAAACTCTATACTATACCAAAACAACTCAAATTACTCACTGTTAAGATATTAGAAGGAGTAAGCCAAATAGCAGCGCGTCACAGCGGGAAATGGAAGTAAACATTTTTGCTATACGGTGAACAGAGTCCGTTTTTGATTCCGACATCTGATAAAGTTCAAATTTTAATCTAATACAAAAAACTCCACATCCAAACTACAGAGCAGACTTCATTCACCTCGATATACGCTGGTATGATGACCACTGACACCAAGGTCTGGTGCTATGGTGCCGAACATTTAATTGGGTCCCAGAGGGTGAATTTATTGACGCCAACATATAAAGCGGGCTAGCATCACTATCTTCTCTGTTATTCTGGATCTTCTTATTTAAAAAAAATGGACATTCTTAACCCTCTCTTTTCTGAATACTCATTGACGAGTGTGCCCTTAAGAAATGTTCAGATAATAAGTTCAACAAGGGTCCTTTGTTGAACTTCTTATCTGAACATTTCCCACCAATAAATATGAATCCTTATGCACTTGTATTATCTTTTCACCTGTTTGACTGTTTTTTTGTCCTGACCTGAACACCCCTCCAAATGAATAATAGACTGTCATAATGTATACTTTTATAACTGAATGGGAGAATCCATGGGAGAATCCATTAAGAAAAGAAAGTGTTAAATAGTACGGATGTGTCATCAGCGTTAATTCGTAGCATGGGCGCATAGCTAGGTGGCGCTGTATTCAGCTTACGTCGGGTAGAGCTGTAATTTGTAGCATGGGCGCATAGATAGGTGGCGCTATATTTAGCTTGCTCCACATAGAGAGGTAATTCGTATCATGGGCGCATATATAGGTGACACTGTATTCAGCTTGCTCCACGTTGAGCGGCACTTCGTAGTATGAGCGCATAGCTACAGGTGGCACTGTATCCAGCTTACTCCGGGTAGAGCGGTAATTTGAGCATGGGCGCATATCTTGGTGGCGCTGTATTCAGCGGAAATTCGTACCATGGTCGCATAGCTAGGTGGCGCTGTACACATTCAGCTTGCTCCACGTAGAACGGCAATTCGTAGTATGAGCCACATAGCTATATATAGGTGGCACTGTATTCAGCTTACTCCGGGTATAGAGTGGTAATTTGTAGCATGGGCGCATAGATAGGTGGCGCTGTATTCAGCTTGCTCCAAGTAGAGCGGAAATTCTACCATGGTCGCATAGCTATAAGTGGCCCTGTACATATTCAGCTTGCTCCACGTAGAGCGGCACTTCGTATAGTATGGGTGCATATATATAGGTGGCGCTGTATTCAGCTTGCTCCAGGTAGAGCGGAAATTCTACCATGGTCGCATAGCTATAAGTGGCCCTGTACATATTCAGCTTGCTCCACGTAGAGCGGCACTTCGTATAGTATGGGCGCATATCTATAGGTGGCGCTGTATCCAGCTTACTCCGGGTATAGGGGCAGTTCGTAGCATGGGCGCATAGTTAGGTGGCGCTGCATTCAGCTTGCTCCATGGAAATCTATAAGTGTAGTGGTGTATAAGTATACGTATATCCGGGGTGTCGTGTTTTATTGACAGCCCTGGGTATAGGAAATGAATCCCTGCCAATATTTGCCAGGGCTGAATGGCTCTTTTATGCGTTGAATAACAACGACAGGTCAATTGATTTGTATCGGTGATCGATGGGTGGAAATTGATGGGTCAGCGTTTGATAAACAATTGTTATTTCGTTTAACCCTTTCAGTGCCAGGTCCGATTTTTGTATCAACCCATATACCCTGTGCCAATGCATTCTCTTATATATGCGAGCCGACCATAGGTCGCCTCGCATATATAAGAGAATGCATTGGCCAAACAATTTTTTATCATTTGTTATTATATTTTACAATTTTTTACAATTTGAATAATTTTTTCTTATATCTTTAACAGACTTATTTTGTAGGTTTAGTGTCAGGGAATCTTACGTTTTTCATGGGCATCAAAAGTATTACTATGAATACTTGGTGATAGTTTTGAGTTATAACATGCCCCTAAGGTTTTATACAGTTTGTTTTTTAATTCGCTATAGCATGCTTAAGCATACCCAAAAAACATTCAACCCAAAAAAATAAAAATTTTAGGGCCGATTTTACAGACCGTAAATTGGGGCCCCTGGCACTTTTTTTAGGGCCGATTTTACAGACCGTAAATTAGGGCCGATGAGATCGGCCCCTGGCACTGAAGAGTTAAAGATCCACGGTGAGATTTGACACCACAAAGTTTCCTGAGCCAAAATTTAGCTTACAAGGCAAAAATAAAATTGAAAAGTGCTACAACTATATTAGGTGAATTTTAGATATTTCAGGACTGACAATGGTAACCGTAATCCCTGCAAATATAGTGTAGTAAATGGTCGATTGAAGAGCTCTTTGATGGTTGAATAATGGCAGACAGGTCAATTGATTTGTATCGATGATCGATGAGTGGGGGATTGGCGAGCCACCATTTGTTTCGCCAATTCTTGTTTCAATTAAGTGACGAAATTGCTTCGCTTTTTTGTTCTGAACACAGCCGTAGACGATAATCGATTACTGTTTTTCATTGTCAGATCTGGGGTTCCAAATATCGAACAATGATTGTCGGATTCACGGATTTGTCATTGCGTTATACTGTATACTATGCAATATAACCGCCTTCACAAGAGAGGTTAAGAGGTCAAGTCTGGATATACTGTGTATGACATTTGCAGAATAAGGTCGTCAGAGGGTGAATTTGGTGACGATATAGCCTCACCAAATTCACCCTCTGGAAACTTTGTTCTGCTTAGGCCTCAACTTGCATGTGAGACCCAGGATAAGATTGAAGGTCCCCAAGAATATTCACCAATTAGTCACCTCGATTATGCATTTTATCTTCTGCAAATTATGGGATATAGAAACTGAACAGAAGGGGGAGTAACTACACAGAATGTTAATTTGAGATATAGATACTCCCCAGAAGATGAGGCCTAAGCATGACGTCCCCAGAGGGTTTTTTTTTTGTTGGTAATGCTAGCACGCTGTGCGGGTTAGGGACGTAATTCTGCAAATGTCAGACACACTATTTCCAGATCTTTCTGAAAAATGTCTTGCTAATGGAAGGCACTATATGATCTACATCATCATCATCATTTTCTTGTCTAAAATATATATTAAAGTCAGTCTCACGTGAGTTTCTATTTTATACGGAATTTATCAACCGAGTTCACTAAATTCGATTTCAAATGGAATTTAGTGGACGAGGTTGATAAATTACGTATAAAATAGGACGAGTGTGAGATACTTTTTATCACATGATCAAATAAACGCGAAGCAACGCGAAGTTTTCATCAAAAACAACGATAATAAACTGCAGCGATCGCAAGTCATTAAAGAACGGCGTGACGTCATCGCACGCGCTGATATTAAACGTGTGTCTTACAGATAATTATGAAACTGCTTTTATGGGCAAATTATGTGATAAAAGTATAAAGTATGGTCAATATTTATACAATCGTACCTAGACAAGAAATGGGGATCTGACTTGTTCGTTAAGCGTATATATAAGCCGCTTTAGTGAAGCTCCTGTAGAATGGCAGCATATACAGTAGACTTGGCATTTTTCAACAAATGCATGCATGGTGTAATACGTTATTGTTACAGCGAGCGCTTAGATCTCGTGCCTTGGATGAGCGCTATATATAAAATAACGCCACGTGCGCATCCGTTATATGTACATGTATGTCCACGATATTATTTTCATATATATTGTCAACTATTCAATTTATAATTTCATTTAATTTCATAGTTTCTAGCAAATATAAATAAACTATAGAGCACAAGCATTGCAGGATTTCTTGCGTGTGATCAAGTTAATAAATCGTCCAGTGCAGAAAATCAAACTATGATTACCATTTCAACCTATTTTTGTCTGAAATTTCCAGCTGCGGAAATTTGTTACCAAAGTTGTGGTGAAACACCCCAAACCCACATTGTTGCCACGTCCCTGCCCATCTGCCACTGCGTCTTATTTTGTCGTCCCTGTGCATCTGTTATCAAAATACGCGGTTGTTCGTCTTTGTTTGTCTTATAGTTAGATACACAGGAATCAAGTTGTTGCGCCATGTCTATATCAAACGGAGAAGTAAATTGGTATGTGGTATTAAGAATGAAAACCAGCGCCCTCGGTACAGATATAACC
This sequence comes from Siphonodentalium dalli, assembly GCA_032622095.1. Classification (NCBI taxonomy): domain Eukaryota; kingdom Metazoa; phylum Mollusca; class Scaphopoda; order Gadilida; family Siphonodentaliidae; genus Siphonodentalium; species Siphonodentalium dalli. The sequence goes on from CP136069.1 coordinate 71,856,978, forward strand.
CCGAACAGTCATCGTTTGTGTACCTTGGTGGGTGGGACCGACTTATTTACACGCCAGCGGGAAGTGAATAACGTAGATATATACAGTAATGATCTAATTAATCGACTCCTTAACCACATCATAATTATGGGTAACTTTTCAGGATTTAGTCGGAAATATGGCTTGTTGCCATTCATCGGAAAGCTCTCCCCCGAGAGCTTTCCGATGAATGGCAATAAGCCATATTTCCGACTAAATCCTGAAAAGTTACACATAATTCTGCTGTGGTTAAGGGGTCGATTACTTAGGGCATTACTGTATATTCATTCATCCCACATTCGCCCACATTCAATTCTTCTTGTCAATTGTACAAGGAAATAACATTATAACAGCCATGCACTTGTGTGAATACGAGGCGCTAAAATCATTCGCAATAATCTCAAGAAAGGCTTAGACAAGGCATTCAACAACAGCGTATTATGAAGGGGCCTTCTGTCGATATAGGTGTGGGTCAATGGGTTAGCCATGCTCCACGTGTAGGGGCTTGTCGTTTAAAGATACGGATGCATGGCCTTCGCGATGAGTACTGGTTTTAAAATCGTCACCCGTTAAAGGTACTCAATCCGATCAGGCGCTCCTAAATTAATATTTCTTTGGCTTCGGCCCAAATTGGGGGGTAAACAATATTTGATTCGAGTCGAGGAACCCACCCATCAAAGCTCAGAGTGATCAGATATCGATTTATGAAGTTTGTTATTTCTCGAGATGTGCAATTATTTGTGGCCCAGAAATAAACGTTCTCAAACGGACGGTCTCGGACAAAATTGCGGATGAAGATGGATAACTCTAAAATCAAGCGGTAATGCGGCCAAATTTCGTGATACTCAAGCGATAATACGGCCATAATATCGTTGAACAAAATATTGATAAATAACACGTTTTGGGAAATTTATTACATAGTTAATAGTTAGCATTATGTTGTTGCAATTAATCGATTCTGATAACTAAAGCGTATTTTGAAGAAATTTTGTTGTTGTTATATCTTGATGATATGGGGACCGTCTGATCGGATTGAGTACCTTTAAATATACGGATGGCCTTCGCGATGCACGAGTACTGTTTTTAAAATAGTCACATCCGTTAAAACCACTATAAACAGAAAGAATATTAATATATAGGCATATTTTGTTCTTATACCAAACATATACATATAGCATAAATCTCATGTTATTGTCAAGATCGTACACAAACGCCATGTTATAATGTATGTTACAGTACAGTACGTAAAGAGCGTGCGATAAGCAAAATACTCAACATTCACCGGGGAGATCCCAATATGTGAATTTTGGTTAAAACTGTACCATGTTGTTTACAACATACTGTTATAGCACTCGCTAAATATTTCGGTGTTGAATGGGTCACCGTGAATCGATCTCCCCACGAAAAAAAATCAACACGGTGTTGAGTGTTGTGCTTATCGCTCACGCTGTATGTGCTGTATATAAACAAAACGCTCGACTCGCACTTGTGGGTTGTGTGGTTAATATCCTATTCGTGCTATCACTGTGCTATTAGTATATTCTTGAGGAAATATAGGTGTATACTAATTGTCCCCGTAGCGACATTGATAATGCACAAATATGTCATGATCGGGGACAACCAAGTACTACTCACCTGTGTTCGACAGCGGCCACAATGAATCCCTGAGACGCTAGTTCACAACAATACGTAGTGTTTGAGGTCCTGTTTCCACCGAGACCGTGAGAGAACACGATGACGGGGAATTTTCCTCCGTTTGGACAAAGACTCCCTTGCCATAAGGCAGGCACATAGGTTTTCCCTGAAATATGAAAGTCATTAAAGATGTAATGATATTCAGGGTTTCAGGATAGTTTTTAAGAAACCTTTTTACTTTTTATTTAGGTGCTAGTGTATAACAGGTTTTGAACAAGTAGTACTATACCAGAATGGACGTCATTTTGTTTGATATTTAATATTATCTGCATTTATTTGATATAGTTTTGATGTTTTAGAGGGACAACAAATATATATTTTTGTCATTACGAAAATGATGTATTTTGCTATTATTTTATAGATTTATTTTAATTGCATGCATATTTGTTTGTTTTTTAACAGAACAAAGTAGAAAATGGTGCACGTTATATTGATTTGTTGTTGTTGTTGTTGTAACTGGAGGTCAGGAACCATGAATTAATCATTAAAACAACAAAAATAAAACAATTGCATCGTACATAGTATCCCCCCCCCCCCCACAAGGTGGCATTCATCGAGGTCTATTAATTTTCTGACGTAGCTTAAATTGAAATATATCTTAATCCGGTTTTCGAAGACTAGACAGAGCCTCTTGCATACACAGGTCCCTGGCACAATAGATCCCACCCAAAGACATAATTATATATAAGTCTTATATATGTGTCTTTGGGTGTGGGTCTATTATGCCATGCAAGGTCCTGTGGTTGAATGAGAAACCATTCACCCATTATATTTACATAGCCCGTCTGTAATATTAAATCCTGTTCGGTGGTCAACTGCCAATTGGGTCTCCCGTTTCATATCCCAATAACACGGGCCGTAACACGCACACGACGTCACAAATTGTTGACTTAGTCCCTAAATGCGATCGGCAGAATATTGGGCGTTCTTTTAAAAGTTCAGCTGAATTTCATCTTAAGCCAGTTATTTATGTTGATAATGTAATCGTTGCTGAGTGCTTGAAAATCTATTATTTGGCTGACTTAAAGTGTAGCGTGGTCCAGTCTCAAATTTTCGGCAGATTATGTGAAAATAAATATGAATACATTCATCTTTTTTATGGGAATAAATCATCAAATACTATATACATATAATAAATGTATGTATATATAGTGGGTGTTTGTTTTATTGGGGGATTCGGCTCTGTGGTCGTTGGTCCACATTGAAGCGGTTCACAGAATGTGACACAACGACCAGAGCGCCACTCATATCCCTCAATAACACACACCCACTATACATACATTTATTAACCCTTTACCCAACAGAACGGCCCTGTGCCAATGCATTCTCTTATATATGCGAGTCGACCATAGGTCGCCTCGCATATATAAGAGAATGCATTGGCTTAACAATTATAAAATTGTTAAAGAATGTAAGAAAAAATGGTAAAAAAAGATTTTTTTTAGGCCAATGCATTCTCTTATATATGCGAGACGACCTATGGTCGACTCGCATATATAAGAGAATGCATTGGCACAGGGCATAACTGTAACCATCACAATGTGGTCAATGAGCCGGTTCCAATTAAATATCCATATTTGTATGGTTTTATTGAGACAGACCCAAGATAATTTAGGCTGTTGCATCTTTATTTGGCCGTTTTTGGCCGGTTTGTTGGGTAAAGGGTTAAGTATGTAATGGGTGTATTTTCAGAAGATTTTAATCAAAATCAAACTCAAACAGAGGGTTAACTTCACCATTTCTGTGAATCAATGTGTAATCTGGTTTAAAACGAACATAGCGTTTTGAAGTTCGTATAATTTGAACAATGGCTATCAAAACATATCTACGGTGAAGTATTTCAACCGGATTTTTTTTTCAAATGAAAACTTATTATACGATTTGATCGAGATATACCAAACTTTAACGATTATTTCTGCATGTTGATTTCGTGTTTCGATCTGGGAATGGTGTAAATCCTACCATATATGTGGGGAATATTTGACTCAACTCAAGTTGGTGGACGTCAATGTTCTGGTTAAACGATTTCTCTACTAAATACATGTAGATTCTTCCATTCGTAAAATTTCAGTCGTAAAAGTATACATTGGAATATCTGGATGGATGTACAGGATAGATAAGCAGATGACATATAATACAAGTGCAGACGGATTTATATTCACTGGTTGGAAATGTTAAGTTTAACAAATCGTTGAACTTATTATCAGAACATTGAATAGTTAGTATAGAAAGGAGAAAACACAACTATATATAGCTCATTGCTTCAGGCGAACTGAACATCACCGGTTGACCCTCTAAAACTGATAAACGCAAAACTGTGATATATTCGTTTCCATATTAATTGCAAATATTGCAAACAAATAGGGCATAGTAATTTATAATTCGCCAAAAAAAATCCAAAATTGCACAGAGAGGAGTATGTAACGACCACTGAGTGTCCGCGGATCGGTTGTGCATGCGGTGTGAGGCGGATGATCATACATGTTTGGCATGTATCCACCAGTGCAAATATTTGAGTATATGCTATCTCATGTTCCACATGCGTGCGAATTAAGTAGTCGGTCAATCATTCCGCCATGAAGATTAGTCATTATGTGGCCATTGACCTTCAAATAGAGTCGACAAGCCATGAAAAAGTGTGTATGACATTTACAGAATTATGTCCCCAGAGGGTATATTTAGTGACGCTATCCCGCACAGTGGGCTGGCGTCACCAAATTCACCCTCTGAGAACCTCATTCTGCTGAGGCCTCAACTGCTATATATGAGAGACATATATATGATCAGATTGAAGTTCCTCAGTTGAAGTTGATGATGTTCACAACATGGTAAATATTATGAAAATGAGTGTGTGACTCCAGTAATTTATTCATTTTCATTATAATTACCACGTTGCTTGCATCGTTCATAGAACACATGGCTCATGGCCCATGGCTCAAATTAATTCATGTGTTGCATATATTCTGTTGAGTATAACAAGAGATGGTCCCATAAATGGCCGGATTTAATGTACAGTCCCCCTTTAATGTAAACAATTTGATAATTTGTATTTTTTCTTCGTTTTAAGTTCCCGTTTGATTTGACAATTCATGTATAGTTCAGAATAGATATTATATCCTCTATGAAACAACCAGATACTGATTTCATGCAGAAACTTTGCGCAGAAGTCAATCCTGGTGATCATGCACTCATTTATCACAATCCGTGGACACTCAGGGCTGCATGTTATTATATGTTAACACTGAGGCCTATGGGAAATAATTACTTCACTGTAACCTAAACCAGATTCTAGGACAACCGATGTATCACAAGCTGGTTTGAGTAGAATAAAAACCTGGACTATAATTGTTCGCATAACCATTATCCAGACTTATACATCGAGAATTCAGAACAAATGACCGAACATTAGACACTGACAGATAACCGATGGCATTCGTCAAGAATGAATAGCAATGAATGCAAATTGAGATTCCTCTGTGAGGTGTCGATATCCTGTGTTTCTGTAAGTGTTCAGCTTGAATGGTTACATCTTAGCCCAATCTGTGTTATCTAATAACCATATTCAGAAATCGAATCTCATGGTCGATAAGGCAGCGTGCTAGATCATGCCATGATTCACTACTGTGGTTAACACCCGTAGAGTTCATATTCCACCAGTGCAAAACATGGGAACTTTGTGATGCACTGACCCCTTTTGACGGGGCCGAACTTCGTAACATGGCAAGCAAGGCAGGGAATATACTTCTTTGTTTATATTTTTTCTCGATAATATACTTCAAAGTATGGGGTGGTCCCAGCACGAAATTGCATGCTTTTAGTGACTTTAGTTAGCCGATATCGCAAAAAAAATTGAATTAATTATTAATTAATAATTAAAGTAATCTTGAGATAACAAGTTTAAATGAAAGTATAAATGACACTGTAGCTCAACTTTGGTGGGAGATAATGTTATGTGTTACAGTCAATAGAGCGATTATGAATGCGGAAAGTTTAAATATCTAAGTAATATTAATATTAGATGTAAATATGAAAAATATATATAAAGTATAATTTCAACTAAATTCAGAAAAACTATTGACGGCTCGGGTCGGCTCCCATCTAGATGTCACCCAAAAGATCCATAAGAAATTTGCTGGCAATCGGACGAGTGATGTGATCTGTAGGGTGTGCCAAAGGTTTTAGTCATGCAAAGAGCAAAATCCAAGATGGCTGCCGCCGGCCATGTTTTTAATCGAAATGTTTTCAAATTCGATAGCTCCCATCGGGAGGTGGTCCTAAACATGACTGTAAATTTTCAAAACAATTAAATGAGAGCTGCAGGATGATGGTCGGGTGTGGGAGGTGGTCTGTGTGTGTGTGCGGAAGGATTTAGTTATACAAAGAGTATAATTCAGAGTATAATGTTTTTCAATGAAATTCAGAAAAATGGTTCCCATTTAGAGGTTGTCCCAGTGATCCATATGACGTTTGGTGATGATCGGATGATGAATGTAGTCTGTAGGGTGAGCAAAACGTTTAGTCATGCAAAGAGTGAAATCCAAGATGGCTGCCGTCGGATGTGAGATGCGTGCTGCAGGGTGTGCCGATGGATTCAAATCTAAAATCCAAGATGGCTGCTGGCGGCCATGTTTTTAACGAATTCGGTCAAAATAGGAGGCTCCCATTTAGAGCTCACCCAAAGATCCGTATGAAGTTTGGTGACGATCTGATGAGAGATGTGACCTATAGGGTGTACTAACGGAAATTGTTTACGGACGTCCTCCCGACGCATGCACGGACGCACCGACCGACGCCAACCCATGGCATTAGCTCAAACTTGACCTCAAGTTCAGCTAAAAATAAACGGAACTACAAAATAAAATAATGAAAAGATTTGTGTTTAACCCTTTACCCAACAAACCGGCCAAAACCGGCCAAATAAAGCTTCAACAGCCTAAAATATCTTCGGTCTGTCTCAATAGAACCATACAAATATGGATATCATTGGAACCGGCTCCTTGACCACATTGTGATGGTTACAGTTATGCCCTGTGCCAATGCATTCTCTTATATATGCGAGTCGACCATAGGTCGCCTCGCATATATAAGAGAATGCATTGGCCTCAAAAAAATCTTTACCATTTTTTCTTACATTCTTTAACAATTTTATAATTTTTAATGTGTTAAGCCAATGCATTCTCTTATATATGCGAGGCGACCTATGGTCGACTCGCATATATAAGAGAATGCATTGGCACAGGGCCCTTCTGTTGGGTAAAGGGTTAATCAAGAATACGGTTAGTTTACTTTTTAACTTATCTTGTACATTCTGTTATTTGCAACTGCCTTCTTTGGTGTATTGCAATAAACTATCTTATCAATAAGTATTTATTGAAGACATGGTTAGCATGCAGGGATAGCAGTCGTCTGAAATTTGGTGATTGGAAACGGTGTCTTGGTTTTGATTGATGGAGCATGCGCATAATGGAGCGATTAGTCGAACTTAGAACCCCCCTCTCCATTTGAACCACATCCAAATGTCCCAGTCCGCGAAGTTCCATTTGCACACCACCCCTTGTGCTGGAATTATCCAACTGGTACACCAGGTGTTTCCAGCTGTTGGAAATGTCCAGTCCGCGGTTCCATGCTGATTCCAGTCCAAACTTTTGGCCGATAATGTGAAAATATGCGACTGTTGGTCTAAAGACAACAAATTACCCACTATATATTAATTGAAATATCTAGCAACCAGACAAAATCAACCTATACACCAAACTGTATACTTCAGTTCTGAAATTACCAGCCAAAGTGTCAGACATGAAATTTCCAACTGTTGAATGTGCTGTCCAGAGTTGTGGGTGAGTTACACACACACACACACCCGCGACCACGTCCCTCCTCAGCTGATGTCAGAGTGGGGATACATGGACGTGGTTAGACGGGGTGGTGGAGGTCCACATTAGAATTTCCAACTGCAACTCTTCACAATATCGAGAAATTCAATTTGCACATTCGAAATTTGGTCTGGGAACAACAATTTCCATACTATAGTACAAATATAAAATCACTATCGCGGAACAATTTCAACTTATATTTGGTAAGAAATTTCAAACTAATGGCGTGTCAGCTATTTACAAATATTAAACATTTTGACAACAGTTGGAGGTTAGACCCCCCCCCCCTCCCCAAATCGTCAACTCATGCTGTCAGCTGTTATTAGAATGGATAGTCAGCATTGGATTCGTTCACATGACTCGTGATGTGATAATCCCCACATATTCATGCAGCGAGCAATATAATTTCCGGGTAGCATTCCGATTGTTCGGGGGGAAGGTTCAGTCAGCACATAACATTACAATTTATTGTATCGTTATAAGCTATTTGTTGCCAAAGAAATAGTTGTGTTGTTATGTGTCCCAAATTCCTCGTTCGGTTACATCCACGTGCACTGTAAAGTGTATTACATTGCCCACTGAGTTGTTTGATCTAACGTCGTATAAAGAAACACACCACTGTATCTCTTTCCTTGCTTTGACTTTGTTGGCTTTTTAACCGTTTGTCTTACGTTAATTGATGAGGATGTGTATACCATTATTATGTGGTTATATGTGTGTATACATGTGTGTAACCGGAAACTATCCTTCATAAATAGCAACAAAAGAGAAGATATTTCCTCGTATAATATAATGGGTGAAGATGGGTGTACTCAAGGCTGATCAAGTCTCTTGTTGTATAATTATTCATCTCTCACAAATGAGGGTGGTGGAACTACAGTAATGCCCTAAATAATCGACTCCTTAACCACAGCAGAATTATTGGTAACTTTTCAAGATTTAGTCGGAAATATGGCTTGTTGCCATTCACCGGAAAGCTCTCAGCCGACGAATGGCAACAAGCCATATTTCGACTAAATCCTGAAAAGTTACCCATAATTCTGCTGTGGTTAAGGAGTCGATTATTTAGGGCATTACTGTATTCCCCCTGAATCCTGAATACCAGTCAACTGATATAGGGGTGATACTGCGTACAAATTAACAGAGGGGTGAATCCTGCGTATACCAGTTAAGAAAATATAGAATACATCTACATATACTTAGTAATTTGAAACTAATATCATAGTTCTCACATATTTGCTGAAGTAGTACCATAACTTCAACATATACAAGTATATTGTATCAAGGGTATTATGGACCGAATTACATCAAAATATGTCACTTCGGCTGAAAAATAATCAAAATTACTGCAACGATGTGCTATTAAAGTTGCATACCAGTCTTTTTGTTGAATCCCGAATACCGGTTAAATTGGGCATATGAATCTTGAGTACCAGTTAACAGAGCGATATGAATCCCGCTATACCTGAAAATGGCTCGAATCTCGCGTACCAAAAAGAGGGGGTTGAAATTAACTTGACACCCTCACAAATGAATAGCTATACCAATAACAGTCCTATCTTAAGTCGAATATTCAACCACAGATAAAAAAAAAAAAAACATGAGTTAAAATAATTGCAATTGCCATGTTTAACCCTTTATTGGCGGGAGATGCGCTGATGCTGCATTAAAGATCCTGTGCCAAAGCATTATATTATATATGCGAGTCTCCCATAGAGATCCTCACGTATATAAGATGATGTACTGGTTTACACGGTCAAGGTAAATATTGTCAGGCTAATGTATTCTCTTATATGTGCGAGGCTCCCTATGGGAGACTCGCATATATCAGAAAATGAATTGGCACTGGTTTTCGAAAATTTCAGGAAGCTCCATGCAGTATACTAGCAGGTCTAACGTGTTACTGTGCTATGTATATTAGAACAAGAGATGGACTGTCGTCCGGTGCATACCCCCTTGTGGCATACCGCCTAGTGTGTGCATATCTATAACTTATGACTTCTATACTCAGCATTTTCATATAAACAAAGTTGAATGACTATAGAACAAAAAACCAAAAACAAAACAGTTGAATGTGCCATTAAATGTCCTCATAGTGGTGGACATCCATAAAAAATTTCATTGAGATCCGAGCATTGCTGTTCAAGTTATGACCTGAACAGACATCGGATGGACCAAACAGCCAACATTTCAAGATAAACAAAGATGAATAACTCTAGAATGGAAAAGCCAAACAAAACAATGGAACCCTTTATTTAATGTCCCAATAGTAGTGAACATTCATGCCCAATTTCATTGAAATCCCAGCACAACTGTTGATGTTACGACATGAACAGACACCAGACGGACCAAAAATCCGACATTTCCAGATAAACAAAGATGAATAACTCTAGAATGGAAAATCCGAACAAAACGATGGAACCCTCTATTTATTGTCCTCATAGTAGTGAACATTCATGCCCAATTTCATTAAGATCCCAGCACAACTGTTGAAGTTACGACATGAACAGACACCAGACGGACCATTCAGATAAACAAAGATGAATAACTAGAATGGAAAAATCCGAACAAAACGATGGAACCCTCTATTTAATGTCCTCAGAGCAGTGAACATCCATACCTAATTTCATTGAGATCAGAGCACTACTGTTCAAGTTATGACTTGAACAGACATCGGACGGACGTACGGATGGACGTACGGACGTATGGACAGAGGGGCACACGCACGGGCGGATGCACGGACGGATGCACGGACGGACGGACCGGTGCAAAACAGTATACCCCCCTTTTTTAAATGGGGTATAATAAGCGTACACCAGCTTGGCGATTTTACGGCGCCAAAACCTAAGGTTTATAAATAGATGTCGACACATATATGTGTATATATACGGGAGAACGAGTAAACAATAATAGAAACTGTTTATGCGGATAAACTGCGACCTCCAATATGATTAATAAGCATGATTTACACTCAAAATAAGCTCCCATTGTCACATTCGCGGCATAGCGTTTGTCGCTCAGTCGGTTATTAGAAGATTGGCTTAATTCGCTTTGCTACAACTTTTGTAGCCTACATGCTGGTCACAAGACTTCTAAACGTTTTGACCGTGAGTGTGTATGCGAAATCGTTGAAAGGGTCACTTGATTCAGATAACTTATGTTGGCAATTTCAACACCGGTTACATATGTTATACGTGCGTATGGCTAAAACTGGCTAACGACCGTTGAACATGACGTCATAGTGTTCATTATATTTTCGTGTTCACAAAGTCACACGGGTGACCCAACCGATTGGAGGCCCTATGTGTTACATATAGGCATCTCGATGTTTCACATTTACATCCCAGTCTTTTACACTGGCATCTCGATGTTTTACATTAACATCCCAGTGCTTTACACTGGCATCTCGGTGTTTAACATTGCCCTCTCGATGTTTTACACTGCATCTCGGTGTTTAGCATTGGCCTCTCTGTGTATTACAATGGCACCTCGGTGTTTTACATTGCCCTCTCGGTGTTTTACACTGGCATCTCGGTGTTTAACATTGGCCTCTCGATGTTTTACACTGGCATCTCGGTGTTTAACATTGGCCTCTCGGTGCTTTACACTGGCATCTCGGTGTTTAACATTGGCCTCTCGGTGTTTTACATTGGCATCTCGGTGTTTAACATGGGCCTCTCGGTATTTTACACTGGCATCTCGGTGTTTAACATTGGCCTGTCGCTGTTTTACATTGGCATCCCGGTGTTTAACATTGGCCTCTCGGTGTTTTGCACTGGGCTCTCGGTGTTTTATACTGACATCTCGGTGTTTTACATTGGCATCTCGGTGTTTAACATTGGCCTCTCGGTGTTTTATACTGACATCTCGGTGTTTAACATTGGCCTCTCGGTGTTTTATACTGACATCTCGGTGTTTTATACTGACATCTCGGTGTTTTACACTGGCGTCTCTGTGTTTTACATTGGCCTATATATGTTTATATTGGCCTCTCATTGTTTTCCATTGGCATATACAGTGTTTTGCATTGACCTCCCAGTGTTTTGCACTGGCATCTTGGCGTTTTACATTCTTGGCCTCTCTGTGTTTCGCACTGACCTCTCAGTGTTTTCCATTGACCTCCCACTGTTTTTTGCACTGGTATCTCGGTGTTTTACATTGGCCTTTCTGCATTTTCCATTGACCTCTCAGTGTTTTTACATTGGCCTCTATGTGTTTACAATGACCTCTCGATGTTTTACATTGACCTCCCACTGTTTTGAAATGGCATCTCGGTGTTTTACGTTTGCCTCTACCGGTACTCGATTTTTTACATTGGCGTCTGTGTTCTACATTGACCTATATATGTGTGTGTGTGTTTTCATTGGCCTCTCAGTATTTTCCATTGGCCTCTCAGTGTTCAGATATTCAGTTAAAAAAAACGACCATGGACGTAAATTTCCCATCAATAAATATGAATTATTCTGCACGTTGTGTTTACTGTTCGCATATATGTCGTATTCATATATTTCGCAGATGAATAACAGCATTTGAATGTTTACTTTTTAACTGAGTGAGAGAACCAATTTAGTAAATACTCGTGTTGAGCCAAATAGCTGGCCCCTTGGTGAGATAGTATCCACAACATCATATTGTTGGTTCTATATGAGTAATGCAGATTGAGACCATTAGATGTCAGTCACCCGTATATTTTCCCGCCATCGTATTGAAAGATCACTCACCTCCAAGCCAGTTGAAGAGTTTGCCAAATATTTTTGGATTTCTCCCAAGGAAATGAGCATAACCCTTGCCATACTGTTTCCTTGGCAACCACAAAGGCCACTGTTTGTCTCGCTTCTGAAATAGAAACAAATATAGGTTAATTAGTGTGAGTATTGTCTGTGAGCGATGCACCATTTGTTGTGGGTGATTACCGTGTTAACTTGTTATCTCGTCCAATTTCTTTCGTTTTTTACCGGTCGGTCCTGATGATATCGCTGACAAATTACGGTCCTTGAACGATTTCCCTCATATCTGTGCTTGTGGCCTCGTTAAGCATCGCTTATCTAACTTGTTCGAGTAATAGATTTGTAGAGTTGGCGTTTAAGGTTACACTGGTGTAAATAGGGTTCGGAGTGACATCTAGCGGATGCGGGATATATAGCAGATAATAAAATAGACACTGGGCCCTGATTGGTCAATAGCCTTGCGTGCTTTTTGCATAAAAAAAATCACCACACCTCTTCCCTATGATTTCCCATAGGTAAAATAGCCATTGGCACAGGAATTAACCCTTTGTATTGAAGTTTGAATTTTTTGGTGTGGTCTAAAATATGACAGTATTATTTATGCGGTTCTGACATTAGTTACGAAAACACAAGATTTAAAGGTGAGTTCCCTGCTAGACGGACATGATTTTTTTGCGTAAAATGTTTCCCCAAATTTTCAGATTTAAAGAACATTTTGGACCCACAATTTATATTGCCAACAGGATACGCTAAAACGTTAGCACTGAGGCCTATGGAAAACATTTACACCAGTGTAACCTAAAAATGTTAGTCCATGGCAGCGCTAAAAAGATCTGACCATTAGAGCTTGAGATCTCCGTTTGCTGGCACCGTCTTTTGGCTTTTTGTTTATATGTTCTGCACGGTTCTACCTTAAATGGTAGCTTATACAATAAAGCATTCATTCGTATACTGTAGTGTCCACATACCGCCCGTAGTTCTTGGTCACGCAAATAATTCCTTCCTTGCTGACTGGCACAACATTTAGCATGGACTGAGATGCCACTCCCGCTGTGTATACACATTATAAGGATTGGCAATGTCACCAGATACATATACATAGACTGCCCGTGGTAATTGTTGTGTCCTTTACTTCTTTTAGGTTGAACGCAGACACATTGTCAATAACACCTTTATAAACTCGTTGTGAAATGTTATTTACGAGCTTCCGATCTTTCTATTGGTCTTTCTATGAAACCCCGGTCTCGGTTAAGTCAGTTTCTTATACCGTTTTTCTATCATCTTCTTTTTCCTAATATTGTGTAGACCCCCACATAGAACTGTAACGCGTCAGTCTGTAACGCCTGATGTCCAAACATTTCAATTTGCAGGGACATAGGGCTGCAGACTGGCGCGTTACATTCCTATGTGGCGGGGGGAGGGGGTCTGCACAATATTAGGAACAGGAAGATAATTGAGATGAAGATGATATAGAAACACTGGAAATACTATAAGAAACGAACTCAAACGAGGCAGTGGTTTCCTAACACGCTATATGTCAGCTTGTTTCCATGTCGCTGACTATAACGTCATTGACGTTGTTTCATGTACTCAAGACTGTCATTACACTTAAGAAAGACCCCCAGAAGGGTCGGAAGCTCGTGAATAAAAATTCACAACAAGTCTATAAAGGTGTTACAATCTTATTTATATTATCATAATTTTTCTGATTACTTTACCATCGAGTGCACAAACAAATATGTTACACAAACAACATATGTATCCATACATATCGAGAGAAAAGGCACCGATTCCTCTCTCAAACCATGATAATTTACCATTAGCGAATCATGAGGGAGCGACGGGTACTCATGAAATAGTCATGCTTTTCGCGGACGTCGGCGTAAACACTTCGGTGCATTTCCGGCGGAATTCACGTCTGATTCTCGCGAGACCATTAACTGCGTGCGAAGCAGTGGTAATCAGACGGTACATCGTGTTCATTATGTAACGGACAGAATAGCACTGGCGAAGCTAATGACCTTAACCGCTTCTATGCTAACATAGCCGTACGGACGCCAGAATTTTTAGGGCGACTGAGACTTTTTGCCCGTATTTTTGTTTTACAAGATACAACATGATATATTCATGGCTGTAACATTTTTGTAGAATATACCTTGTATATACGCAGAAATATAACAAGACAGATTCAAATTAACCTTACATGTGTATAATTCGGGCATAAATGAAAAATACTGTAATTTGCCATAATTTCCCCCTGAAATATCATTTAGTTTGCCCGAAAATTGTCCGCAATTTGACCGAAAACATCTCCAAATTGCCCGAAATTTCCACAATTTTTAGCTTTCAAAATGTTTTGTGGGGCTGCAGCCCTCCCAGCCCCCTGACCCTATGGATAATATATATGAGCACCTCCAATGGGTAATAGACCGTTCCAATGTATACTTCTATAAATGAATGTGGCAATCCATTTAGTATCGAAATGGTTAAAACAATCTGATAGCATGCACACCATCCCTACGTCGCATGCCAAACAGTCGGCACATCGCGTTCATCGTGTTAGCACACCATCCCTCCATCGCATGGCTATCAGTCGGCACATCACGTCCATCGTGTTATCACACCATCCCTCCATCGCATGGCTATCGGTGGGCACATCGCGTTCATCGTGTTAGCACACCATCCCTCCATCGCATGGCAATCAGTCGGCACATCGCGTTCATCGTGTTATCACACCGTCCATCCATCGCATGACAATCAGTCGGCACATCACGTTCATCGTGTTATCACACCATCCCTCCATCGCATGGCTATCGGTGGGCACATCGCGTTCATCGTGTTATCACACCATCCCTCCATCGCATGGCTATCAGTCGGCACATCGCGTTCATCATGTTAGCACACCATCCCTCCATCGCATGGCAATCAGTCGGCGCATCATGTTCATCGTGTTAGCACACCATCCCTCCATCGCATGGCTATCAGTCGGCACATCACGTTCATCGTGTTATCACACCATCCCTCCATCGCATGGCTATCGGTGGGCACATCGCGTTCATCGTGTTAGCACACCATCCCTCCATCGCATGGCAATCAGTCGGCACATCATGTTCATCGTGTTAGCACACCATCCCTCCATCGCATGGCAATCAGTCGGCACATCGCGTTCATCATGTTAGCACACCATCCCTCCATCGCATGGCAATCAGTCGGCACATCACTTTCTTCATGTTAGCACACCACCCGCCATCGCATGGAAATCAGTCGGCACATCGCGTTCATCGTGTTAGCACACCATCCCTCCATTGCGTGGCTATCAGTGGGCACATCGGGTTCATCATGTAAAGGGCAGAATATCAGTGGCGAAGCTTAATTTTCAATGGTCTTTCCATTTGTTGTAAACTCCCAACCTGACTAATACTAAGGTTGGAAAATTTCCAACAGATTACCCAGACCAACATTTTTTACTAAAGCAGAATAATATGCTGCTGTTGGTCTAAAAACAACAAATTCTCCACTAATTACTGGTTGGAAAATCAAACTATGAGAAGAATTTCAACTTATATGTGGTGTAAAATGTCCATCTAATGTTGTGTCAGGCATTGAAATTTGGTACAATACCCAGAAACTAAGATCACTCAAAGAGCAACTGAGCCCATGAAAACCCATGAATAGTAAACAGCTCTTGCTTCATGTGCCGAAGTTCATAGAACGGAGGCGTCAAAAGGATCAGTTTGGTCATTCAAGGGAGGTCACTTTTCCTAGCCATCTTGGGGTGGAGCGGATGAAATGTCTCCGTGATAGGCAAGAAAACCTGCGTTCAACCAAGACGTCTCGGTTCCGCTCGTTTGATGTCTTCTTGCATGACCCTGATAGGACAAAGTGACTCCCCAACTTTAATAAATTTTTACCAAAGTTCGGGGGTTAGACACCCATAACCCTCCCATGAAGCCACGTCTCTGTGGGTACGTGCCAAAAGCATATGTTGCGTCGGTTATAAACGGAGGGATAATCAGTTCACAAACCAATTATCATTTTGGGACTGTTGCAACTAATCTATTTTGTCTGGTGTAGTCCTCCTCCATCAAGCTCCCCGTCTGCAGAAGCACAGAGCAGATTGACGGAACATCCGGGGAGTATAAATGGCAATCCATTTAGTCTAGAATAGGTGCGTTCGATCCGTCACTCTGAAGGCACTCCACCTCAAGCTGTGCATAATTTTTATCCGTTTGTCGGGACTTTCGTATTCGATTGATTGAAGGATTCGTCGGAGAGTGAATCGATCAGACCCTAATCGACCGTTAACAAACGATTAGTTTGAATGTCCCGGCCATTTGAGATGTTGTGTCTGGGAAATTTATGTCACACAGCAGCTTTTGGAAACGGATCGAACTCCAGTAATTACCAGTAAATCCGTGAAGTTGTCGGAAGTATTGCTTTTAGTTCCTAATCTATTTCGCGTCTTGGGATGTGCCAGTGGGTGTAGAGAGCTCTTCATGACATAACTAAATTTAATGATGTACATAATAGCCCCATTACGACGCCGTACTTGGTAAATTGATAATATTATACCAACATCACACCAAACAATAAACAAATCAGTGCACATTTATGGTGATATTTATTTTTATTTTTATTTACAGTTTCCTCAATCATCCCATATTTGTGGGTTTTTTTCAAATTGGCCAGTTTCTATACAAAGTACGTATCCTGTCACCTGATTATAATAACGATCGTGATCAAATAAGATAACCACTGATGTATCAAAAGGGCTCAATATTTTGATAATACAAGATAGCCAGTCAACAAGTCAAATCCATGTATTTAAAAAAAAAAAAATTATATTGTTTTTCGGTATAATTATTAGTCAATCATGCAAGAGTACACACGTATATATGTGCAGAACGTGTATAGAATAACAATAGTGTATTCTCCTGCGCTGTTCGGGTCGTATAAAAGCTAAACAATTAACCCTTTCAGTGCCAAGTCCGATTTTTGTATCAACCCATATACCCTGTGCCAATGCATTCTCTTATATATGCGAGTCGACCATAGGTCGCCTCGCATATATAAGAGAATGCATTGGCCTAACAATTTTTCATCATTTGTTATTATTTTTTACAATATTTTACAATTTTAATAATTTGTTCTTATATTCTCTTTCAGTGTCAGGCTTATTTTGTAGGTTTAGTGCCAGGGAATCTTACGTTTTTCATGGGCATCAAAATTATTACTATGAATACTTGGTGATAGTTTTAGTTATAACATGCCCCTAAGGTTTTATCCAGTTTGTTTTTAAATTCGCTATAGCATACCGAAAAAAATCTTTTAAAAAAAACAAAACAATGTTTTAATTTTTTTAGGGCCGATTTTACAGACCGTAAATTAGGGCCGATGATATCGGCCCCTGGCACTGACATGGTTAAGTAATTATAAACATTGCTTTTCCATTCATGTTTCGTTGTTAACTTCGTTCCGTAGATTATGACACCGGGGGATAATAATTGGCGCTTATGCAGGATCGATCTATATAGCGATTCACAACGAAGTTTATTTCCGGAAAGATAGCCCCCGAGTTCCGTTTTTGCTATCCAGTCCGAATTATTTATATGTTAACATTGATATGTCATTAATTAATACGCCCCTGGAGATTTCCTTCTGGCAGACCACGTTACTATGGAGGGTCGTGCGGGAGGTGATGCCGCCAATTGATATATCATATGGAAAGCTTGCAGGATTCATGCTTTGGAATACCAATAAATATATCATATAAGCTGGATTTGGATCCGGATAATGACTTTTCGTCGATCTATCCACGCACAATGCAGACACCATTGGCGCCCATTTATCTCTTTGAAAAAGCATCAAATTTGGTCATCAATGCATGGCGTTGAAGGTTACGTTACCAATTGATATCTAATAAACGTAGACTAATAAACATTTCCGAACCATATTGTCTGGACCCTAGATGTTATAGCACTTTTTGCTCCGGCTGTCAAACGAACAAAACACATATTGCTAATACACATGTTAGAAGCCATGACATCAATCATCAACCAATCACTTGATCAATAAATGCATTAACCCTTTACCCAACAGAAGGGCCCTGTGCCAATGCATATATAAGAGAATGCATTGTCTTAACACATTAAAAATTATAAAATTGTTAAAGAATGTAAGAAAAAATGGCCAATGCATTCTCTTATATATGCGAGGCGACCTATGGTCGACTCGCATATATAAGAGAAAGCATTGGCACAGTGCATAACTGTAACCATCACAATGTGGTCAATGAGCCGGTTCCAATGATATCCATATTTGTATGGTTTTATTGAGACAGACCCAAGATAATTTAGGCTGTTGCAGCTTTATTTGGCCGTTTTTGAACGGTTTGTTGGGTAAAGGGTTATACCAATTATACCTTATTTTATATATTTTTTGTTATCTTGATCCATCCTTCAAACATTTTACATCCAACATCAACACGAAACGGGAGGTCATGGCATCGCCAGATAACATTTATAACATTTATTTACAACATGCAGTGTTCACGTGTACGTCATGTGTGCTTATTTGTCATATAAAACAATTAGTTAGTTATATAGTTAGTTAGTTAGTTAGTTCTATACTCAACAACTCCTGGAGGAGAAGAGAAAACAAATGCCAATTTCAATTTAACTAAAATACCAAAAAACATGTTTTTAACTGACTGTAAATATTGTGATTTTAACACTGCTGCAAACACCATTGGTAGTTACGAAACGTTGTGGAATTAGCGAAGAGGCCATATATACAAGCATACCGCTTTCTTCGGCCGAATATATAGTCAAGGTAAATTCATGCAAGGTATAAGTTCAAGGTTAGTATATCTCCTATATTTGGAAAGCTTGCATGCAGGAATCGTGCGCTGGAATACGAATACAATTATGTCATATAAGCTGGATCCCGGAGTTGGAGCCGGATGATGACATTTGCCGATCTGTGCACGCACGCCTGGTGCAGATATATACAAGAAAACCAGTCAGAAATGGTAACGCCTCCAAGATCATATTATTAGCCATAAATATAAATTACTAGCAGGTGACCCGACTTCGTCCGGGCTTTGATCATGAAATGACAATTTTGAAGGTCAGGGTCAGGTCGGAGTCACTATTTGACCCGTCCAAAACACTCCCCGGACAAAATTACCTGTAGGTATCAAATTTCGTCGAAATCCGTCCAGCAGTTTTCCCGGCCATAGCTAACAGACAAACAAACAGACAGAAGTCCCAAAATATATATTAGAGCATTTGTGGGTACCCGTTTCAAGGTGAAGGTCACCTCGGGCGGAAAAACTGACCCGATGAAAATATCCCCCATTCTCATGAACCCCTAAGTACGAACACATATATAAGAATCACACAACACGCTCATGTCTGTACACTGACACAACACGCTCATGTCTGGACACATACACGCTCTTTATCAATGACACTGCGGCTACGAACGCTCTTTAACTATCACGCGATTAACCCATGAATTCCCATTGCGGTGGTGGGGGATTGGAGAATGAGTGATCTGACGTTCTCAGAAGCGGTGCGATGACACTCCATCTGGGATTTTACCCTTAGGTAGGAAGTTTGGGCTCGATCCGTCCGGCAGTTTTCCCGGCCATAGCTAACAAACAAACAAACAAACAGAAGTCCCAAAATATATATAAGATAATATAAAATATATTAGTTACATGAATGCACCGCCTCAGAATTCCGTTAAAACAACTAATCCTTCAAATTATTACAAAAAACTACGGTTTATTACTGCAGGTTTTTCATTCACCAAACCAGAAAGCTTCTAAATGCGGATCAAAAATTGTGTTCCCGCCATAAAGTCTTCAAGTGTGCATGGCCCAGCCATTGTTCATACCTAAACATCGAACGCAATTAACGCGGTCATAATAGTTACATACTGCAACTGTAAGACATCCAGCGAATACACACCCCACGAAAACCCGAAATGTGTTGTCCTGCGAGATATCCCATCGAAATAGCTCAATTTGACACGGCCAGATTAGCCTTTCTACAATATCCTAAAACAACAAAGCTTCTCAAATCATAGGCATAGTCAACTTTCACAGGAATCCCTCTATATCCACGCAGCAAAAAAGGAGGGGGTAAAACCCTCATCCATCACCATGGCTCATTTCAATTGCATCTGTCTCGCCTGGTGGCGCATGCGTGCTCCATTGTCAACCGCCTACTTACACAATACACAGTAAATTATGCCAATAATTTTTGAATTTGCATCTAAAGTGTCGACATATATCGATAGCCGAATGGACGCCAGAATTTGAGTCTTTTTGCCCGAATTTTTTACATGATATACTTATGATTGTAACAGAGATTTTGTACAACATACCTTGTATATACATATAAATATAACAAACTAGATTCAAATTAACCTTAAGTATGTATAATTCGGGAGGAAATGTGAAAAATACTGTAATTTGTCACCACCCCCAAATAATATCCAATTTGCACGAAAATTACCCGAAATTGACCGAAAATATCTTCAATTTGCTCGAAAATTTCCCGAATGTTTAGCTTTCAAAACGTTGGGGGGGGCTGCAGCCCTCACAGCCACGCCCCTGGTCCATACGGCTATGGAATTCGACCTTAAAGATGCCATGTTAAGGTCTATATCCGGAGATAACGAGGAATACACTGATTCCCTGTTGATTTATTGGAATGGCACACAGACGAACAGTCACCCGAGGCTATCGATCGAGGACGGGTTGAATACTGAATACAATGGGCGGTAAATAGCCCTGTAGGAAGCTATATAATACACCTTAAAGGTGGCTGAGTCTATATATAGACAAACGTGCGGTCGCAGATGGGAGATATATGTGGTGTAACTTACTACCATTATACTATACTATTAGTATATTCTTGAGGATTTTTGTTGTTGTAAATTCTAAGGCCAAAATAAAAAAAGACCTGTGTTTCTGTCGACCCACCCGCCCCTCTTCCAACGCCCCCGACCATTTAAATTTTATTGATTTTGCAAAGTTAGTATGCATCCAATTTTATTTTTTGTGTAAACCGATTCATTTCTATATTGCGTGTGCTGTTAAACCGGAAATTATACCACATTTCGATTAGGTCACAGCCGAATCAAACTTATTTTTTCATGTTTTATTCAATAAAACAATAAATTACACTATATTCTAATATTATGTACTTAGTTTTATTATTTTATAGTACATTAAAAACAAGGAGAAGCAGTCTGGGGTGTATTCATAATTATTTTGAGAAAAGTAGAAAATAAATGAAAAAATAAAATAAAATGAAAAGAGACCCGCCCACCCCTATTTTGTTTTTGCATGTCACCAGAAACACAGGAATATTTTGTTTTGGCCTAAGCAACAACTAAGGCAAAATTTTCTAAAGTATAACCTACAACCAATGCCATCCATGCCTTTAATGAATGTATGCGCTAGGAGAGCCACACGCACATATAATGCAATATAAGGTTTAGTCGGTCGGCACGAAACCAGAGACGGACGTAATTAAAGCTTGCGAATTTGGAACCGGATCGATATGATTGGCATGCCGTGAAGTGGATATTATATTTGAGTTTCATCACGCGATGCGGCTGTGTCATGTAATTACTGGATTGACTAATACACGAATGGAAAATTAGTGCTGATGCTGTGTTATGTAATTCACTGCAGTGAAGCAAGCTGGGCAAGCATTACTATTATATCGCCATGATGTTTTCGCCAGTAATGAACTTGAAGCGACTTGAGGGTCATTCAAGCTGGTATCGACAGTGAGCTGTGCGTATCGCATCCCCCCCCCCCCCACACGAATTGAGAACCTGGCCTTTAATTATTTACTCGTCGTTTGAGCCACGAAGAACCAACTACTGGTTCTTCAGCTTGGTTCATCTGTCTCTTGTTTAACAGTGTATGAGTTTCAGATTCCCTCCTCTTTCTCTTATCATCCATACATTTTTTGCACCACCCTCATTTTGTGAATTTGTTTTTAAATACCAATTGGTTTTGAGTCGTGTTTATTTCATCTCAACTTAAGTTGACCTGTCTGAGAGCTATCGAGCCGTCAAGCCAACATTTTTACGAGTTGCTTGCTTCCCGCATTAATTCGGGAATTAATTAATTAATTAAATTATTCATAAGTTAGCACGCTGGGGTTTGTTCATACACTGGCGATTTTTAAAGAACTGATGATTATTGTTCTAAACGACTGTTGAGCTGACTTCGTATAGTGTGTGAGCAAAGTCTTATTAATTCCCCTTAGTAAATGCAGCCAAAACATACTCCAAAACTTGTTATGGAGAAAATTGACCGTTGCATATTCATTCATATCCATTTCTATGCACACATCTAAAACATATATGTTTATTCGCTGGAATCCATATCTATATCTAAATCCAATTTAAATATTAATCTAATCTGAAAATTATAGTGAAATATTTAAATTCTTTATCTAGCCATTATTGATTGTATTATGTTAGTCAAGGCCGGGGTGCCGGGTAGACGGCCATCATAGGCCACGGCACTCCACACAATACGTATACGAATTCACTTATATTATAATGTATTAATGTATAATGTATTGTGAAATAAAATATTATCCATTAAAAAAAAAAATATATATATATATCGATGATATTATTAGATTACTAAAATAGCAGACAGAATTTTAATCGATGCTGTCACATTGGTGAATATCGATTGGTAAGATAGAAAACTATGGTAGAGATTGGGGTTCAATAGGTTGATTTTCTAACCATGCAGGGCCGCCATCGCTGGTTGTGCGGCTTACATGTATGTTGACTTATGCACCATGTATCTTATCAACTGAGACACCGTTGGCTGTTGGAGACCGGAGAATCATTCCAGCAAGCATATCATCATGGACGTGTTGACAGTGGTTTTAAAACAAAAAACAAAAACAAAATTCAACAGTTAAAAAATTCAGACCTGTACATGTTAGCTAAGTATAAGTTGATCACATCTTCAAAATTCAAAACACTTTGGATTCATGAAGACATTCTTCCATGCGTGTTATATGTCTGTGTCATATCGGGGACGTAGCTAGTGGGTCCCCGTTGGGGGTGTCGACCTTGAAATGTCCAACTGCACCCCCCCCCCCCCGCCTTGAAGCAGACGAAATTTAACTCACAGGTAAGCAGAATTCCATTTGCACCCCTATAAACATTCAAACTGGTACACAAAGCATTACCATAAGGTTGGAAAATTTCCAACTGATAGGCTAGCAAACAGTTTGACCAAAAGTAGAAAATATGCCAGTGTTGGCTATAAACAACAAATTCCCCACTTATTACTGTTTGGAATGTTGTGTAAAAATTTCCAACTAATGTTGTGTCGGGCATGACATTTCCAAATGTTGAAAGATTTTTTACAAGGTTTGGGGGGGGGGGGTATAAACCAATCTATTTTAAAATCCTGATAGCATACATATATATGTATAGGTAAATAACTTCAATTCAAACAAAAACAAATATAATAGTGCATGTATATATACATAAACGGAATGATTGGAAAGGGGATAAAACAACAAGCACATGCAGGGGCGTATCTTAATATTGTTTCCCCCTGTCGCCATACATATCCCTACGTAGAGGCGTCAATAACCATCGTTATTATAGGCCATATTATACGTCTCCTCAATTTACGTTCATGATCACGATATTGTTATTAGGAATGGAATGCGGCTCCGGTCTCGGCGCGTGGTAACACCATAATATTCCCACCGGGTCTAAATTGAGTCAAAGCCAATTCAATCCAATTTGCGTGATTGTGGTCGTATATGGTATACAAATGTCGAATAGCCATCACAATGGCCGTATGCTAATTGTTTATATGTGATCCATAGCAATAAAACAATTATAGACAGGGACATACGTGGCTAGAGGTTTCCGTCCAAATACACCCTTTGAGGAAGACCGAAGTTTCCAAGTGCGAGACAATTCAGAAATGCCATTTTCACCCCCTCCCCAACAATGTATCGTGCGTTGGTTATTCGGTTATTTTATCAGCACAAATGTCTAAACGCATATATACAACACTCATGGCAAACATCATGCAAATTAGATCATGCCACGAAATTCTACTCTGGCTACTCTGGCTACTCTGGTTTTGACAGAGAACCTTATAAAATTGAAAAGAAAACGCGGAGAATATATTTCTTAGTTATTATCTGTTCCTTGTATATGATGTACTTCATTTTTGGTGAAAGTCCTAACTCGAAATTTCACGATTTAAGAGACTTTGCAATTTTGCTTTGCGTCGCTTACAATTATGGGATTTCTATAATTGGTAAATAATTCAATGTTTATTGCGATATCGGCTCAGAAAAGTCACAGAAAAGCATGCAATTTCGAGTTGGGATATTCACCTTCAGTGAAGTACATTATTAAGGAACAGATAATAACTAAGAAATATATTCCACGCGTTATTTTTTCGACTTTATGAGGTTCCCTGTCAAAACTTCAAAAAGTAGCAAGGTGGATATGATCTCTACGGTCGTTAGCCACAGTAGAGTTTCATGGCATGATCTACATGCAAATAAAACACAAGAGTTCGAAGATGTCAGGTCACATAGTTACATGTAACAATTCCGGTCATCTGATGCATGGACTGCCCAGCAGTGACTCCTGATGAGTTACTGTTTGAC
>CP136069.1:71882091-71951285 GCA_032622095.1 Siphonodentalium dalli
AAACGATGTCAACTTTGGAAAAGGCATCTTGTGGAGAAGTCCAACTTTTTAATAGAGATCTTGTGAATACAAATCTTTCACATGATGTCCATTCGAAAGTTGAGGTCGCTCGACAACACCGCGTCGAATTCCGCTCGGAAGTCCCTGTATGATGAATATGTACAAGGCAGCTCCAGTAAAGGACCACAACAGTGTGCCACTGGGCGTCTCCCAGCACCAGTGGTACGCACAAACTGAACCTCAATCTGCGCAACGCAAATAATTTCGGAGCCTGTGAGGAAATGAAGTAATCTGGATAGTCTCTCCTGACACTGCGCACGGACGTACTGCTGCAGGTAACCGTAACAGTTACGCTGTTGCTCTGTTGTGGTGTCAGCTTTAAAGAGACTCGTCACTTTCTTGGCTGTAGGTTTCGTGCTATCATATAAGGCAGAAATGTTTACCATGGTATCAAGCTTTCCTATGAGATATAGCTTTGCCCTTGCAAGGCACTTGATGATGTACTCAGGCTTTTGGATAAATAACGCATGTGCCGTCTGTAACAGGGTTGATTCCAGTCCATCTTTGTCTGGAATAGACTCGCACCCAATGGCCGTCAGAATGTCAATGAGCAGATCATCATCATCCTCCTCAAGTTTACCAGCGATGGCATCTTTCACGGTGCGGGCATCATTTACGCTTAAATATCCCATTAGAGAATCCATGAGTAAGTCTGGAGTAACTGCGTGCTCTCCGATTAGAAATGCCGCAGTGAAGGCGGGTGCCAGCTTGACTGGGTATATTCCGTGATCCAAGTAGCCTTTAGCGAGAATTCTACCAACCGATTTCCACTCCGGAGCCTGCCATGAGGTTTTTAGTGTTGGGACGACAAAGCTCTCGCCGTCCGCTCTTGCTGATAGACATTCCTTCCAGAAGGTGGTGTATGCTTCACGCGACACACCCTTCAGATCTTCTCCATTTTCATGGATGAAACTAAATTCCAAATTCAGATACATAATTTCTGGAGACGCAAATGCGTTTACCATGTCCTTCACTATGGTTGTTCTATTTACTTCAATTTTCTCAGAACTGGTCGTGAGGCTAGGTAGAATGATGTCTGGAGAAGCTGCAACGTCGTCAACCGATACATCCAGTCCGGTGGGCTGGGATGGAAACTCATCTGGATCCTGTACTGAGCCCTGTGGATTCGGGATATCATCTGCGCCCGAATCGGATGATTCGTCTTGTGTTTTCTCATCATCCCCTGAATTGTAGTTTTCACATATAGGTTCGTCGGGAATCTGATCGTTATCGCTCAAGTCTGTGGTGAGCAAATAAAATTTGAGCACATTAATACTGGAGATATCTAGTATATCCCCAACGGTGATGTCAACTGGCAAGCTATTACGCTGAAAATCTAGCATGTCGAATTCAAAATTATCGACATCGCCACGTTGTGATGTACCGTTTGGGAAAAACTTTTGCTTGGACAGCTCTATTAAATCTTTTTTTTTAAAGTTTTTATCAACTTCCACGTTCCTGATCCCTCCGCCTGTAATCAAGCGAACTTGTTTTTCCTTGTGAAACCACCCGATTTTTATCTTTTTACTTGTTTTGGATGAATTTTTATTCCCTTTCATTTTTCTGCTCAATTGTCCTGGGTTTTCATTGTCATTATCGTCACTTTCAGACCCGAAGCCCGCCATTTTCATTTTTTTTCGTAAAGAAACAAATAATTTCTTCTTTTTAGCGTCCTTATCTTCGTCTCCCATGGTACAGATACTGCAAAGAGATTATAAGACATTTGAAGGAAGTTAAAAGTCATTTGAGTTAAAGCAATACTTCTGTAAAAAGTATTGTTATACATATTATAAAGGCATTCTGGAAACAACGGCGAAAGAATTTAGAAATCGTTGACTATTGCCCACGTTATTAACAATTTATGCGGGAGTGTACTGCAATATATACATTATGGTGTCATAATGGCATCCCAGACTGCCGTCCACTGATAAAATATTTAAGAAACATTGTGACCGAAGTATCCCTTTATATCCATTGTTCCTGAAGGCTAAGGTGTACGTCCAAAATGACATAACCAAGAAAAACATTTGAACACAAATACTTTTTTTTTCAAATTTAAGAGACTTCACAAATAAACAAAAAAAATTCCGAGCGCCATCTACGATGCTTTTTCGAGAAATCGAAAATGCCATCCAAGATGTTCGCATTTTCCAACAAACGCTATCTCGTCACTTAAGGGTGATTCTCCCGTAAACGAGCAAACCCATGTCCTGCGTTATTAGTTCATCCTATGAAAAACAATGGCCACCATACATAAAAGTGATGGTAATGACCTTGTAGCTCACGATACAGGCATTTATTAGAGACATTTCGGGTTTAGTATGGACGTGTGACAACATATATGCCATGTGTATATTACAGGCTACGTACCCCGAAACAGCATGTCCCAAATCAAAGGCATTCAACTTCCCTGATTGTTCCCATTCGCCACAGAACGATTTATCTTTAAACCAATTAATATTCTTGTGCGGAATTTTGCACTGAACGCCATGCAATTCGTATAATTTTTATGAAATTAAATATTTAGTTAGTGGAAAGCATGTGAAGTCTTCCAAAAGCATGTCCCGTTATATAGAATCATTACCCAAACGCACGATAAAGACGGCTGATATTTTCACCAGAAACATAGCTTGTTCATATCTATGGTTGCATCGTGGAGTAAATATCCTTTAATGTCTAGAAAAAATAAACCCAGGTTATGTTTCCTTGAATAATTTTTCAAAATCAACCTTTGAAACTAGAAATCGCTAGCGTATATTTATTCAGCGTCATTACACAAACGCAGACCATTTAAATGTTACGTGCTGTAGGCGAACGATTAAAAGTTTATTTCGAAAGCTCGCAGCGGTTGTTTGTTCATAAACTAGTTCCTTTTCGTAGGTGATGGATATTCAAAATATAAGAGCGCGCTGAAACGAAAATCGTCATTACCCAAACGCGTCATTACCCAAACACTCCTTCTGTTTGGGTAATGACGCAATTTTAATTTTGAAATATCCAGAGACGCAAACACGATCTAACAAATAAAACATGTTAAGGGATGATCTGGATGTAAATAAAAAGAACAAATATGACATATGGATTAGTTTTAGTGCGTTTATATAAAATCGGGGGGGGGGGATGAGTGAATGAGTGGTGTGGTGGGGGGGGGGGGGTGATCAACGGAATCTAACGAATTCTCTAAATGGATTGACGTTTACATCAAACAATCTCAGTGAGAAGCAGATGACAGTTTGAAAAGTCAATTATTTCCGTACTTTTCAACAATCGTTCTGCCAGCGGGGCGATTTCCGGCTCGTGTGTTATAGCAACGGCGTCAAAATACACATTTTGGACCATCGAAATATCACACTGACAATTCTATCTGATTGAGCGCACCGAGAAACCCCCAAATACCAAATTTCAGTTCAATATCTTGAAACATGTAAGAGAAATCCATCGACAATGTTTTCTACTCTAAATTATCATTGCAA
The DNA here is from genome assembly GCA_032622095.1 of Siphonodentalium dalli. NCBI lineage: Eukaryota > Metazoa > Mollusca > Scaphopoda > Gadilida > Siphonodentaliidae > Siphonodentalium > Siphonodentalium dalli. The sequence goes on from CP136069.1 coordinate 71,885,625, forward strand.
TTTGGCGAACCCCTTGGGGAACAGACTTTGATTGACGTATGTTCACGTTGTCTACATCAGAGTTCCTCGATCGTTTGGAGTCAAACCAAGTGTACGAGGGACCAGGGCATGCCCGACTTGATAGGAATCGCCTTTTATGCGATCAAAATCTGTTTCCAATTATCATATCTGAACGCTGTATTCGTTGACCTCTTAGAGAGTTTGAACTCTAAGTCACGCCCACAAAGCACATCAATTTCCACCACGTATATTCAAATGGCTGTATCTCATAGACGTCTCAACGTGCGGAGCTACGCAATACGTCGTTTCGACGGATACATCATCGGCTACTCAAACAATATATACTCATAACGATAATTCAACTATTAAAGGGCACATGTCAACAAGTTTTGGAGAAAGAGCGAATTTGACAATGACGTTGCCCTGATTCAACCCCCAAAAAAACGTCATTGGCACATGCTGTAATGAACGACCTTGATTGACCTTGACCTGGCCCTATAATTTTGCCCAATGTCATTTTCGTGGTCACCAATATCTGTGCTACATACTCACATAAAATTCATCGGCATGTGACAAACTTTTTTTTCTCCAGAATTTTCTGGACGAAATTGTTCATTTAATGGAGAATCACCCTTAAACGACATACTCGAAATACTCTGTAAATATCTTTCCATTTCATTAGAAAATTGTTATATCCCAAATGACGACAAACCTGACAACAATCATGCATATACATATAAGTTATACGAGTTGAACTCCTTCACTGTATACACAGGTTCATTAGGTTGAAATGACCATTTCAGTCCACAATTTTGACCAAATGTAGTAAAATATTGTTTTCTTAAAGGCACGTGAGGCCGTAGTTGTCGAAAATATTCATATTTGTTCCAATCACCGTAAACAGAAAAAACATTAAAACGCATACAGTTTCGTTCAGATATACAATGACCATCGCGTAAACAGCATGTTATCATAAAGATTTACTATATTTTACCTAAACAAAAGCCTGAGTGTGCTACAGAAGACAACACAATGATGCTGGCTAATCACACACAAATGGCATAAACGCTCTTTATTCGTTCCATATCAGGAATTCACCCACAAAGAACGCTCTATACCATCATAATATAAACAAACACAAGAAAAGTAACTTTTTATGCTTTTGTTTACATAACAATGGTAAAAAAATAGCAGCTTTAACGGCCACGGTGGAGGGGGTCATGGTTTGGCCCGGTGTGTGAACATTTTGAAATCTGAACAAGAAAATCGCAAAATCATACCATCTATAGACTAGTCTCAAGCCTTCCTGACACCCCCACTTGGGTTAGAAAATGTCCAACTGATGACAATTCCAATGACAATGTTGACCAAATGTAGGACAATATTGTTTTCTTAAATTAACTAGCAGTTTTTGACTGGCCACGGGAGGGGGGGGGGGACCAGGACAGCATGAACACCCCTAACACCCCTAAGGTTGGAAACTTTCCAACTGATGGCCATTTCAGTCCAAAATCTTGACAAAAAGTAGGAAAATATTCAAATATTGGTCCAAAAACAATAAATTCCCCACAATTAATTGTTTGAAAATCAAACTACAAGAACATTTTCAACCTATTAGTCCAGGAGATATTGGTCGACCTCTGCACCCCCCCCCCCCAGGACCCAACTTCACCCCACTAATTTTCTTTCTTGATGTCTCTTCTAATTTTGTTCGGCTGTTAACAAGAAAAAAAGTGGCCACAGAGACTCCAGACAAGATGGCGTCCATCATGGCGGCCATTTTTTATATGCACCAGGTCTCTTTACTCGCTGTTATAGTAAATATGATATCACATGCGGCCTTGTTTTCCGCTCGATTCGTTATGCTAATATACAACCCTTACAAATTATCCAAAAATCCGACACCAGAATCCAATATGGCGGACAAGATGGCCGCCGAAATGTGAAAATATGCTATTTTTCTGACATTTTACCATATTTCGTTTGTCTCTGTGGGAAAATATTGGCATATTGGCATGATGTTATACATTTATCGTATATAAGAGTCATTGGTGAACATACGGGGACCATAATATACATTCATTGTGGGATATGAAAATCATATGTTTGTCCGATATCACGTTTTCCCAAATGCCGGTATAATAGGTCAACGCCGAACCGACGCTAGTACCGCGATGTAATGTTTCGAATCAATGAATGTTATTGCTATCATAACAACACCCATGCATATATATGAGTATAAAAGCTTACAGAAGGCCATTTATATGTGCGTGTCTAATACCCCACGGGGATAACGACGTGTACACCTGGCTAACCAGTTAGCTAGTCACTTCTCAATAGTTGGTTCGTCAACTCACAAACTTAGCGAACGCATTGTCATACGTGGACAACTTCGGCAGTGCTTCGAATGTTGCTAGCTGTCTCATTCCATTGGACAGATGTATATATTCTAAGGAGAAGACCATACTGTACCGACTACCCACACTTCTTGACCATGATTCTAAGCAACTGTGTGACGCCCCACAGTCGTCTCGTCGAATAGCTCCCAGCATAGAAGAACAATACTCGCGGTGCTAGTTTGTGGACATACGCCATGATAGTGGGAATGAAATGGGCCACGGTATACACCACCCCTACCTGGTGCATGTTTCAGATATAGAATGTCATGTGTGTGTCGGTTTTTTTTTTTGGTGTGGTAAGATTGTATTTCCACATCCGTTTCGAAGCCGTCCTGATTCAACTTGACCAGACGTATAATGTTGTCCGGATAATACTATGCTAGCCTCCCCCAGAACAGTCGGATGGACTAAATGATAATGTCTTTATAGAATGAAGATATGCGTTATTTTTATCCTCTTTCAGGTTATTGTCAGTATGTGGGCGGTATTATTCAAGAAAATGTCAGGAACTGTGGTGTATTTATTTCACTATGTATTTGAAGAACAGTTTATAGTTGGGGAACGTGACATTTATGATCATATAGCTTTATATATATATAACTTTAGAATATAGTAGTTAATATGTCTCACGCAAGAAAATGGTCTGAATGGTGATGTTACCAAGAAATAACTTGGTGTACCTAATGTATGTTTAACTGAATGCAAGATCTCATCAACGTAACATTCCTGGATGTTCTTCGCGTTGAACATTTCACCCTTGTGTTGATGGCATTTGTACTTTCTTGAACCATATACCGACCACCAAAGGCATCGCCTTTAAAAGACAACACTCCAGTCTGGATGGGGCTTATATATAGTAGTAGCCTATGGTACACGCCTGGTCCAGTTGATGATGAACGGCTTCCAAATGGATGGGAACACACAATCTTAGCATATAAGGAAAGCAAAGCCACGCATGAGATCTTGTCTGAATCTAGAACATACTCAAAGAAGGGGATGTGCAATCACGGTCCCATTTCTCTTCCACTATCATGACACATGCCCACAAACTAGCACCGTGTGTATTGTTATTATCTGCTTGGATCTGTTCGGTGAGACGGTTGCTGGGCGCCAACAAGAAAGTTACAAGATATTTCTTAGGATCAATGTCAAGAAGTGTGGGTATATTATGCATTATGGTCTTCTACGCCGTAGCAGAAAGGCATCTGTCAACATTCGAAGCCATATACAGAAGTTGTCCGGGTACGTCAGTGCATTAGATGAGTATGTGAATTGATGAACCATATATTTAGAAGTGGCTGTTGGGGGAGATCACCAGGTGTACATGTTGTTATCCCCATTAGGTCACCAAAGCTGAAAATACGCAGATAGAGATGTCCTTCTGAAAGCTAGTATACGCATCGACCGCACACATTTTTAGTTTATCGCACAAGATGACGCTCATATCCCATATGTAGCATCTGAATTATACCATAAGCTATACCAAGAATAAGGATAAGAATTCCCATCTTTCGAGACAAACACGTGAGCTGGACACCGGCATATGTATTGCTTGAAACATTCCGATAAGTGGGACCTTTCTACACAGAAGTGTAGAAAACTGTGTTGGTGTGAGCGAGATAGATTAATCTGACGAAGAGACGGAAACTGGTCCAGACAATGCTGAATGTGGCAAATCAGAATAAGCTCAGGTACTGTTGTTTTTATTCATGAAAGTCATAATATGACTATTCGGCGCACCAATATACGGTTACGGACATTACGGGCGCTAAGTGGAGAATGGATTTCAAAATGCCACATCGCGATGATTATTTGTGAGTTTTCATTACTTTCAGAAGGCTACGACTTATGTTGGAACTAATAGATGGCATATAGTATGTATTGTTTCGTCCATACGTATATATCGATATTATGACAAAAAGTTGAAATATTATAATGTGATAATATCGACTTCTTTTCAATTTCTGGCCGCCAGTTTGGCCGCCATCTTGACTGTGTCTGTTTGCCAAACTCAAATGAATATACTTCATTTCAATGTTCCATATGAACATGTAATTGTTGGCAGAATTCGTGTAACAATAACGCCCATCGTAAAAAAGTAAAGGAATGTGAGCTTGTTTTCATATTTTGGCCGCCATCTTCGATTTGGAAAACAATTTCTTGCATGAGATGCAAGGTAATTACTTCACCACAGTATTTCGAACTCAATTGTCAAAGGATGTGTGCAGTTGTCTCGAAAATAATGCCCAATGATGTGAAAATGAGGGAATTTCGGTGATTTTTCAAAATCTGTCCGCCATTGTGGGCGCCATTTTGGATTTGGGGGACTTTTATTTGGATATATCAGGGGGGGGGGGTCGCGGAAAAAAATTACATATATAGGGCGAAAAAAATGTTTTTGCCCCTTTCGGGGACCCACCACCCCTCTACCTGCAATTTTTTTCTTTTTTTCCCGCCAAATTTTTGGGACCCACCCCCCAAAATCTTACAAAAAACATAAAATATAAACCAAATCAAAGCCTAGCAAAGAATTGTTCCATTTCTTATTATTTATACTATTCCCAGCATTTTAGTAAACCTCTAAACTGCTCTAAAGGGAGATAATTCTATTAGTATAAAATGTGGAAATGCTGAACGCATGCACTTAAAAACATTGGGCATAATGCCATAAAACATAATAATTACGAGGTAATACATTTCCTGATATCCTCAATAACTCCATATTCTTTTATATAACAATAGTATAAGATGTTTTAGAGTCAATGCCCAATAGTAATACTGTAGTAATAGGGGTAGAACAAATTTCATCTGGGACCCAAGCCAAGGGAAGTCACATTCATAGCAGCTCAGTCTAAATACATGTATGTATGTCATGTTGGTTTGCAGATTGACATATACCAATATTAGCGAAAAATTGGCAGTATTATTAACTTATTATCAGAGTATAAAGTTTAGTTTAAAGCCAGCAGAGATATCCAAGCCACGGTCATCTTGTACAAACCGTCTGTATACATGTAGGTTCCCTCTGTGCAATGTGGTTTACTGGACGTCTCACATGGAAACCCATTATAAGAACAAGCATCCTGGATCAGACTGTTCAGTTGAGATATGTGACTCTGAGAAAGTTCGCATGCAGAGAGTTGCATAGATTACCTGTGCAGTTTGATCCAGGTTAGTATGATTTATAATTAGTTTCAAGAACAAAGTTCATATTAGTCATGTTTATATTCTAGCTTTATGTTGCATATGGAATAAGTTGAGACTTTAATACCAAAAGCTACTTTTATAGTTACATTGCTCTATCCTGCTATATCCTAAATTGAATATCAAAGCAACCAATAATGAACAAGCAACTAATAATTACAATACCATATGTATTGGCAGTCAAATAACTGGAACTCCAAGATATACTACCTTATTACATGTATATGTACAGTACCTAACTGCTTAGACTTGTGAATAATAACTGTGGTTGATTTAATGTCACAAAAGGCTAAGTTTTCATATTGTTATCCAAATAGTATGAACTTTTTGTATGAGTTAATTTGTTTTATAGTTTTAAACCAGTGGAATATAGTGGAACTGTTATTTTTGTTTGTATCATCAAGTTTATCTTGATAACAAATAATATCCATTATGTGGATTAAGAACAGAAGATGGTAATCATTTCATAATTATGCTTATATAATATATCTTTCATCCGTCGAAATCTGGTACATTAATTTTGACATACATCAGCATACATACACCCCTAAATGGTAGTTAGTTGTGGTTAGTATGTTTTAAATAGCATAGTGTGTCATATGGTTGATATTAACAGATTACATGAGCACAAAAACAGTGATTTTAAGTGGAGGAAAAAATTTGCATTTTTGGTCATTTACGCATTTTTTCCGGGTGAAATGACCCACCCACCCCCGCCTCATATATGGAATTTTTGTGCGCGACCCCCCCCCCCCCTGGATATATCAGCGATTTTCGGTGATTTTTCTATTTTGGTCGTCATTTTGGCTGCCATCTTGGATTTGGGTAAATATTCCTCAACTCGGGTATAAGAGGAATCCTAGCTCGAGTATCTCCTGCACATATATATGCATGGGTGTTGTTATGATAGCAATAACATTCAATGATTCGAAACATTACATGCGGGTTATTAGCGTCGATTAGGCTTTGACCTATTATACCGGCATTTGGGAAAACGTGATATCGGACAAAAATGTCCCACAATGAATGTATATTATGGTCCCCGTATGTTCACCATTGACTCTTCTATACGATAAATGTATAACATCATGCCAAGATGCCAATATTTTCCAACACAGACAAGCGAAATGTGGTGAAATGTAAAAAAAATAGCATATTTTCACATTTCGGCGGCCATCTTGTCCGCCATATTGGATTCTGGTGTCGGATTTTGGCCAATTTGTAAGGGTTTTATATTAGCATAACGAATCGAGCGGAAATCAAGACCGCATGTGATATCATCTTTACTATAACGGCGATCAAAGAGACCTGGTGCATATACAAAAAAATGCCGCCATGATGGACGCCATCTTGTCTGGAGTCTCTGCGGCCACTTTTTTTTCCCCCGTAAAATTTATTTTCGGGGGACTATTGTAATCAGCTCCGTCGTCCGTCGCCCGTCCGTCCGGATTTATAACTCCAGTAATGCTAATCCGATTTGACTGAAACTTAGTATGTAGGTGTCTCAACTAAGAACGCGTGTGTTCTACAATTCTAGGTTTGATCCCATGTTCTTTTATGGAGTTATTTCCATTTTTTATAATTTTTTTACTTAGAAAATTTCTCACTTTTTCGGTTTCCGGATGATATCTCAAGTTTTGATTCTTTAATTGCAAATCCCGTTTTTATGTGGATCAGTCATGTCAAGATACAGGTTGAGTTCGAATTTGAGTTTGATCCGTTTATTTTTGCTGAACTTTTTTTGACTAAGAAAATTAAATGTTTCTGCTTTTTTTCTTTGGTTTCCGGATGATAACTCAAGTTTGGACTGTTCAATTGCAAATGCCGTATTTTTGTGAGTCATTGATATCAAAATACAGGTCAGGTTCGAATTTGAGTATGATCAGATGATTTTTCTCAGAGTTAGAATTTTGGAAATTTTGATCTGGTACATCCCCCAATAAAAATCTCTTTGCAGCGTCCCTGGCTATCGACAGATTTAATTGAATGGTATTCTACGCGACGATAATACTGTCCATCTAGAACAGAACTAATGCACTAACCTGACGTATTCCACTCACAAAACAACTGCTGATTAAAAATCCTTGAACATGCACCGGGTGCGTCAATTATAATGCTGACTTGTCTTTTTGGAATATAATAGCACAGTCCATGTAACGCAGTTGGAATGACGTCGCAATAACTTGAAAGTGAAAGACACATGCTGCCGCCAAAGAAGGAAATCTCACAAATGATTATTACGTTGTATACATTGCGATTATTGTTAGTTACATCAAAAGATACGCCGCGCACGTGCATGCACTGACGTCATGATCGGTGTGAATCGGTGCATTTGTGAGTGGAACATTTCTGTTTGGAGTTGAGATATCACCCCTGTCCCCTGATGGTTCTTGACTGATTTATTACGGTTCCTTATGATTAGAAATAATCATTTTCGGGACAACATTACGCATAATTGATCATAATTATAGATATCTTGAATGTATTATACTATCCTGAATGAACAGAGGCTGCATAAATACCATGTTATCGAAACCTGAACTCTAGATCACAATTAACTCGGAATTAGCGAGTTAACGCTTAAATATCAACATGTTATCACTGAAAATTAAGCCACGTAAACGCAATTCCTTTGGTTTTGGCATGGGTTTTGGTGGCGTATAAAATATGAAATGGATTCAGAAGACGAACACTGAGTATAAAGTATACCCGTGCTATTCTTCTGTAAAATAGCTGAGAAAAAAATCCCGATATGGGTTGATAATTTGGAACAGTAATCTCGTAATCAACACGTGTGCGTGTTACGGTTCTATTTCAAGCCAATCATGCTGCGGCGGTTCTATAAATCGATGTCCGCACTTTGTGCTGAATATTGTCTTGTGTATCTGACATTTTAAACCAGTTAATGTCTGTAACTTATGGCATTTACGTAATACAGCAGGTATATTAAGACATAATACTATAAATACATAATACAAGAGTGTACGTTACATTAATTGGCAGAATGCAAATATTGAAAGTCCAGAGGGAATAATATCATAATCATGCCCGCTATATAAATGACCAATGGTAATTGAAATCTACTCGATCCCAAACAAATATCAAAATTCGCGATTTTCGTCATTGTTATGACTCGCACAATGAAATTATTATGACGTTCGTTGGGGGGGGGGGCACCGATTGAGAGGGCTATGGAAAAAATAATCGAATTATCTGCTCGATGGTTCCACAATTGCGCTTTAACTGTCAAAAAGTCGCGAAAATGTATAATGTAGATCATAACGAACCGTCACAAGTAAGTCAAGAACCATCACAAACCGTCGATAGATCGACTTCCAATGTAACAGTTCATACAGTGGTCCACGCTACAGATTATAACGGAGCATGTGCACGTTATGGACGTAAGGTGTGATGGCTGTTTCAACACAGTTGTGCTACCCATTAACACTGAGTATTGTTGAAACGTATAGACTCGAAAACTGGTCGACCGATCCGACTCAAATTTGGTATGTAGGCCTACTTTGATCCGTCCGGGGAACAATATGGGTGGGTCCAATTTCACGTGCGACCTCGACCTTGCTCATATACGCTCATATAGGCATGATTCTGGACAGATCGAACAATAGTTTGCACAGACGCTGAAAATACTGCCCAGACGGAGAAATCCCTAAATACTCCGGACGAAGTCGGTCACATCAGCTACTATTTCATAAAATTATTTCTTATTTAATTGTAATCAGAAATGTCTGGTGTATCCATTGTTTCATATCCCAAGATTAAAATTCACTTAAATGCGACGAATGCTATACTATACTTATATATAAGATTAAAATCTGGCCTCATGCTCACCTTACAGCTCGACTTCACTCTCGTGGCCGAATGAACGAAACGCCCGAAACATTCGCGCCGCTAATTGTATTGATGATGACATATACTAGAATCCAAACAACCACAAGCCTCCGCAAATGAGACGACACTCTGGATTGGTCGAGACATAACCTGATATATCAGGATACGTAACCTGATATATCAGGATACTAACCTGATATATCAGGATACGTAACCTGATATATCAGGTTAATAACCTGATATATCAGGATACGTAACCTGATATATCAGGATACTAACCTGATATATCAGGATACGTAACCTGATATATCAGGTTAATAACCTGATATATCAGGATACGTAACCTGATATATCAGGATACTAACCTGATATATCAGGATACGTAACCTGATATATCAGGATACTAACCTGATATATCAGGATACGTAACCTGATATATCAGGTTAATAACCTGATATATCAGGATACGTAACCTGATATATCAAGATACTAACCTGATATATCAGGATACGTAACCTGATATATCAGGTTAATAACCTGATATATCAGGATACGTAACCTGATATATCAGGATACTAACCTGATATATCAGGATACGTAACCTGATATATCAGGTTAATAACCTGATATATCAGGATACGTAACCTGATATATCAGGATACTAACCTGATATATCAGGATACGTAACCTGATATATCAGGTTAATAACCTGATATATCAGGATACGTAACCTGATATATCAGGATACTAACCTGATATATCAGGATACGTAACCTGATATATCAGGATACTAACCTGATATATCAGGATACGTAACCTGATATATCAGGATACTAACCTGATATATCAGGATACTAACCTGATATATCAGGTTATTAACCTGATATATCAGGATATTAACCTGATATATCAGGATACGTAACCTGATATATCAGGATACGTAACCTGATATATCAGGTTAATAACCTGATATATCAGGATACGTAACCTGATATATCAGGATACTAACCTGATATATCAGGATACGTAACCTGATATATCAGGATACTAACTGAAGAGGAGGTGGCGGTTCCAGGCCGCCGTAGAAGTCTGACTCCAAAATTTGCTTCTTGAGAAACTTGTTCAATAGTAGATATTTGTCTATGATATATAAAAAAAATGGCACTTAAATATTCTCCGGTCTGGTGAGGATTAACGAGTGCTATATACCGGTATGTTGTAAAAAACATTGTGGCAGTTTTAACCGATGTTCCTTTAGTGGGGTCTCGGCCGGTGTTGAATGTTGATTTGCTTATCGCACACTCATTATGTAACATAATTTGGCTTTTGTTTACATAAAACAGCATAAGAACTTGACAATAACATGGTATGTATAGGCGACATTTATGATCGCTATGAGAACAAAGTCGGTCTATATCATATTTTTGTTTATGGCAGTTTTAACGGATTTGACTATTTTAACAGTAATACCAACAGCAAAGACCACCCGTGCCTTTAAGCTTACCATACATTTTCACATTAGTGCAAGTTAATTATCCAAAAGCAGTTCTGTTGCATGTTTATGTATGATGCTGTTTCTAACTGTCGCTTCATTACGAAACATATTGAGAAATAGCACGAAGCAGCCGATGATTGTTATACTTCAGCGGCCCAGAAATCCACACGCACATTTCAGCTGTATTTCTTGTCGTGAAATGACCCCTTCAACTTCAGTAGATTAAAATTGTTAGATGCTTGTCTCTTTATATTCGGGTATGTACACAAAATCTGTCTTTATACCAACATAGCAACTGAAGCAAATCGAATATACATCAATGTAAATAGTGTACTTTAACATACCGCGGATCAGGTTCTACGAACACTCAGATGATACATAGTATAGTTATGCATTAGGCAATCAGGCCATCCAGAATACATCCGTGATTCCCATCCTGCATCCAAATACGCCTTGTCGCGGCCATATTGGTTGGATCCATCAAGTCCCGTCCCGTTGTTAGTGCTACAGGTCACAGTTCTGGAGTATAACATTCCATATATGGAATTCATGAATATTCAAAAGCTCCATATATGGACTGCTACTCCAGAACTTTGACCCGTAACACAAAAAATGGAACGGGGCTGGATGGATCCAATATGGCCGCGACTCGTTATGCGCCCTGTCACTGACTCGCGGCCATATTGGATCCACCAGGCCCGGTTCCGTGGTTTTAGTGCTACAGGTCAAAGTTCTGGAGTAGCATTTCCATATATGGAGTTTTTTAATTATTCATGAATTCCATATATGGAAATGCTATACTCCACTGAGAACTTTGACGTGTATAGCACTAAAACAACGGAACCGGGGCTGGATGAATCTATGAAACCACGGGACGGAGCTGGATGAATCCAATTCATATATGGAATTCACGAATATGCATAACTCCATATATCTAGAATTATACTCCAGAACATTGACATGTAGCACTTAAACCGCGGAATGGGGCCTGGATTGATCCAAAATGGTAGGGACTCCGTGATCTTGCTTATAAAATGCATAGGTCCTGAATGTTCTTAAAATCTGAAAATCAACCCCCTAATAAATCTTCAGTCATGATTCACCCCTAATGACAGCAGTCTTTCAGTTAACTGACGTCTACCATTACATAATATCTCCCCTTGATATAGCTGCAAAGATAAAGTTAGATGTCTGTTATGCACGACGTGATAGCAAGGCTTTTGATAAGGTATATATATGGCACGGCGGTATGTTTAAATTTAAAAGTATGGGAATTCTGGAAAATGCAGTCATTTTCGTGTCATTCGATCCAAAAGTTCATAGATAAAACCAAATGATTTAAATAAGCACCATCGTTAGCTGATATACATATATCTAAAGAGTAGTGAAAACAAACAAGAGTGCTCTCCCATTCACATAGCAAAATTATAAAGTGCAGGGGGGGGGGGGGGGGGTCGGACCTATATAGAGCTATGTCGGACCTATATAGAGCTATGTCGGACCTATATAGAGCTATGTCGGACCTATATAGAGCTATGTCGGACCTATATATAGAGCTATGTCGGACGGATATGATCGCGGGTGTTTGTGGAGCGGACAATTCATTACTCGAGACCAAACCAAATCATGAAGCAATTTTATATCGCGGAAATGGCCGCGAATATAAGCCTATAGGCTTACTGCCAGATCCCTTTATCTCTTATGTCTTATTTGTGTATGTTATAAATGTATTTATGTGCCTACTTGAGAAATAAAATATTGTTTGCACTAAAATTTGAAATATTGACGTAATAGAAAGGGATAAATCGTTAATCGATTATACTAGAACCGCCCCATTCGATTGGCTTCAGGAGATGGGAATATAGAGTCTTGGATTCAGACGATTGTCGATTACCTGAGTTGGATTATGATCAATGTACATTGATGCAAGTACGGTTAACAGATTCCGGAATAAGTTTGTCGACAACTTATATGGTTTCCTCGTGCAGTGCATGGTGTAGTGAAATTAATAATTTGCGCGGCCTTTCCTCCACAAACAAACAAACTAGGAACATGCACGATATCACGTCGAATCCATGCAACCAACCAAAATTAACCAGCAAACACCGTATTGTTTTCAAAAGAGGACCAAATGAAATTGTTCATATTTTACATTACATGCATAGAGACATTAGCCCTCTTTATTTGTCTGAAAATAAATGACCTTTATATGTATTTTGATATAAACCATAGCCTGTGAACAAGCGAATTTCCAAAAGTCACAGTGAGAATGCGACCATCTTGGATTTCAAAATGGCGGGAAAATGACTACGAACCACCTGATCGAGAAAGTTCGGACAAAGATTCAACTACTATAACCATTCTGCTATCAAGATCCGAAGTCAAGATGAGGGAACATTCTGTGCACACAAACCCGGACATGAGCCTATACGCTTACACTATTGGGGACGTATGCAATACCACGGAAAGTTTGAAGTGAACCTAAAATATATTCATGGCGGCCTTATAATGACATAATTTGATATGATGTTGAGGGTGGTGCGCATGCATATTTGATCCCCAGTTGAATGACCCGGGGAGATCATAACACAGAGGTGTTTCGGCAACACCAAAGGCTGTCACGCCCAAACGATTTAATTCACACTTCTTTATACCAAGATGGTTCAAAGCTAAATTATTGAATACCTTATCCGCCCTTTTAAAAATACACAATATGTCGGTTCAGAAAGACGATACCTGAAATAACTCGGATATAACATCAAGTTCTTACTATAAGCAGTGCTGCATGCGATGACGTAAACATGTATTTGGAACGACAAGAACGTTCAGAAGGCTATTCAGTTAAAAAGAAGGGAAGAAGATCCTCCTTTTGGTTTGGATTTAGTGCGACTTTGGTTTACATTGTTGGTTTGACTCTGGGAGCGTTATCTTTCGCTTTGCCGTATTGGAGTTCGATTAAACATGAAGTCACCACGATTGATCGGGTTGATATTGGGTTGTTCCACTACTGTATCGTGTATGTAGTAGCAACCGTGCGAGATATATGCATCAACTGGTTTGACGAAACGACGTATGATGATAATATCGACATGCACAGTGAGTACGGAAATCCATTAGAAAGAAACAAAATATATATCTCAACATTTCGAATGACATCTGCGGTTATCCGATCTCCCTTTAAATTTTGGGTGCAACAGAGATTTGACTCATGCGTTGAATAACTCTAACAACGTCTAATGGAACTACTCAGCTATGAGTATTTAGTAGATAAACAAGGGACATTTAAAAAATCCAGACAGAAGGGGGTGGGTAGTAAACAATTTGCAAGAAGTTATGCCGTTTTTTGCCATCTGGCATTTTCGAAGACACACCACCCGCACCAAGCGTGCAAAAAATACCCCCCCCCCGCCCCAAAATTTAACTAATTTTGGCCCGAAACCGCATAAAACCCTACATATATTGCTCATTCCACAGGGATGTCAGGGAACTTATCTCCTTTAGTCCAAATTTGAAAGTGATGGTAATGTATTACTTCTCATTTGAAAAGTAATTGTAATGACAATGCTATGTTTTGGATGTAATTGTAATATATTACCATTGAAAGTAAAGGTATATGTAATAATGCATTACTTCTCATTCTGAAAGTAATGGCAATGCAGAAATTAGCAAGTAACAATAATGTCAATGCATTACTTTTAAAAAGTATTTGTAATGTTAACACATTACTTTTAAAAGTAACTGTAATGCTATACTTTAAAGAGTAATTGCAATGGTAATTCATTAATTTTGAAAGTAAATGTGATGTATTACTTTTGAAAGTAAATAGTAGTGCGTTTATTTTCAAAGTAATGGACCCATCCCTGGTCTGGGTTCATTCAGACTGAATCCATATCAAAATCACAGAAAAAAAGTGTCCAAAATAGCTTTTATAGTATATTTTTCTGTGAAAAAAACAGTACTTTAATTAGAGTGCTCCAGTTGTTTAATTTATCCATAAATTTGATAATGCAGCTTCAATTCTGGAAGATTAAGTTTCTGAAAAAAAATATGCCATGACCATCAATGTGATAAAGCCTGAGTTTAGTGTGCCTGTCATTTGCAGAATGAGGTTCCCAGAGGGTGAATATAGTGATGCTATCCTGCATAGTGGGCTAGCATCACTGAATTCACCCTATGGGGACCTCATTCTGCATGGCCTCATCTGCTATGGGAGACATAGACTCAGTTTGAAGTTTCCAAATGGTGAATATGGTACACCCATTGGGAACTTCGATTATGCAATGTGTCATCTGCCAATTTGGGGATATAGAGAAATTAAACTAAAAAAGAAATAGAAGCTATGTGAATAAGTTTCTATAGAAATTGGATAGTAAAGAAACTTTCCAGAGAAGATGAGGCCTAATGGATTATGACAGGCACACAAAACTCAGACTTGATGTTGATCTCTGACCTTAAATTAATGTTTAGATTGTTTGTCACCTATTCTCCATCACATACCAGATCTTAAATGGTTTCCATGCCTGAGCTATCTCAGAATGTGGAAAGGTTACATGGACCTACACAGAAAACTATTTTATTGTTAAGATAGTGGACCACCTGTAGGATTATATGCTATCTAAAATCCACATCATGCATATTACATTAATGCCCTAAGTAATTGATTCCTTAACCACAGCAGAATTATATGGCAAGCCAAACCGCTATTTAATATTAATTTTACTTAAGTAAAATAAAAATGACACTTTATTACACTTAAGTGAAATAAAATGACATTTTATATTACTTAAGTAAAATAAAGTGTTTTTTTATTTTACTTAAGTGAAATAAAGCGCCATCTACATGGTTTTATTTTACTTAAGAAAAATAAAATCATACTTTATTTTACTTAAGTGAAATAAAGCGCCATCTACATCGTTTTATTTTACTTAAGTAAAATAAAATCACACTTTATTTTACTTAAGTAAAATAAAATGACATTTTATTAATATTAAATAGCGGTTTGGCTTGCCATAGAATTATGGGTAACTTTTCAGGATTTAGTTGGAAATATGGCTTGTTGCCATTCATCGGAAAGCTCTCACTGAGAGCTTTCCGATGAATGGCAACAAGCCATATTTCCGACTAAATCCTGAAAAGTTACCCATAATTCTGCTGTGGTTAAGGAGTCGATTACTTAGGCCATTACTGTATATGACAATACAAAAAGCAAAAAGTTAACTTTGATAACTTTTTTGAAGGGCATTTTAGGGAGGAGCTGTGAACATGGAGGAGCTGTCCACATGGTTATTAACAAGCTAGTTTACAAATTGATTGGAAATTAATAACTGTCATAAAAAGTACATAACCTGAACTAGTGAAAGGCTCGAATGACTAAAAAATTACTATTTAATTGAAAGCAACACTGCTTCAAGAATGTTAGTTGTGTGTTAGAAAAATGTGAGTAGCCATTTACAAGAACTGATGTAATTTTTAAGAACCAGCCCAATGAATAAAATGTTGGTATGCAGACTAGTCCACATAAGCATGCAGGGAGCAATCAACTGGAAATAGTTCACACTATCAGAGATAGCTGATCAGCTGGGGCTTTGGCTATGAACCTATGACCTAAAATCACCTCAGCCCAAAGGTTGATATCAGTTCATTCAAATGTGGCTGTCCACAATTTTCCAGCATACAACATTCTGTTAATATTCTTGAAGCAGAAAATTTCCATTAAAAAAATGTAATCAGTCATTGTGTTGACATTCTTATTGTTATATAATATATGGACGATGTGGTCTTTAGATAGCATACATTCCTTCAGTTGGTGCACTAGCTTAACAATTGAACAGTTTTCTGTGCAGGTCAAACTAACCATTCCACATCCTGTGATAGGCCAGGCACAGAAACCCATTAAAACCGTTGTCCTTACACAAATACATGTACATGTATGTGTGGCTTTAAAGGGGGACTGTACACTAAATCAATCCATTTATGGGACCATCTCCTTTTATACTCAACAGAATATATGCAACAAATAAATAAATTCGAGCCATTGATGAGTGCAAAATACGTTCATGATATCTATGAAGGATGCAAATAACATGGTAATTATAATGAAAATGAATATATGACTCCATTCATAAATTAATTTTCATTTTAATTACCATGTTATTTGCATCGTTCATAGAGAACATGGGTGTATTTTGCACTCATCCATGGCTCAAATTCTTTCATTTGTTGCATATATTATGTTGAGTACAAAAGGAGATGGTCCCATGAAAGGCGGATTTAGTGTACAGTTTAAGGGAGAGGTGAAGTGACCAATTTCAAATGGGGATTTTTTCCATGCAAATCTCTGGCGCAAAAGTTATGTATGAAGTAGTTGTCTGGGAACCGAAGCAAGTATACCATTGAACAGTCATAATATTTAACTTATTAAATTTTCCTATAAATTTATTTTTGAGAATATTTTTCTGGAATTACAACCTTGATGGTCAAAACCTACTTTTGAAAAATCAATATAAAATTCATATAATGATACACCAACATTATAACAAGTTCCAAGCTGACCTGCCAGATAAATACCTATTGTGTTCAATACCACATCATGCCACACTCAGAACTATTTGCAACTACATGTACTCCATAGATTTGCATGGAAATCCCTATTCAAAATTGGTGACCTCACCCCTTAACCCTTCCATGACTGGAGCTTCCTGAAATTTTGCAAAAACCCCATAGGGAGCCTCGCATATATAAGAGAATACATTGGCATAACAATATTTAACTTGACATTGTAAGCCAGTGCATTCTTACATATGCGTTGCTCCCTATGGGAGACTCGCATATATAAGAGAATGCACTCACACAGGATCTTTAATCACCCCTGGTCAAGTGGTCCTGCTAATATGCTATGATGATGGTGGTCCTGCTGAATTGCTATGATGCGGGTAGGGCAAACTGATGCTGTTATGAAAAAGTACCATTATAGTATGTTTCTAAAGTTGATATTTTCGCGGTGTTTGGCTAATCCGAACGATTTGAAAAAAGAAGTGTGTATATGAAACATTCAAAAACATATTTATTTTTGAAAAATATAATAATGCCTGCACTGGTGTTTCTAAAATGATGCAAATAATCATCTTGATTATAGTTGAATTCCAACAACTAATACAACCAGTTTTTAAAATATTTCACAATAAATATGTTTTTGAATGATTGATACGCATAATGGCTTTTCCTGGATATGTTCAGATTATCGGAAAACTGCGAAAAAGACAAATTAAATAAATAGAACAGTACTTTTTGTCAACAGCATCAGTTTGCCATAACAGCATCACAGCAGGACCCAACTGCGTGCAGTAATGCTCTAAATAATCGACTCCTTAACCACAGCAGAATTATGGGTAATTTTTCAGGATTTAGCCAGAAATATGGCTTGTTGCCATTAATCGGAAAGCTCTCAGTGAGAGCTATCCGATGAATGGCAACAAGCCATATTTCCGACTAAATCCTGAAAAATTACCCATAATTCTGCTGTGGTTAAGGAGTCGATTATTTAGAGCATTACTGTAGCATATCAGCAGGACCCTTGACCATGGGTGTTAATGTTGCCCCATTATAGCTCCCGTCATGAAAGGGTTAGTTTGATGTTTATTTGATATATTTCATACTCAATTATCAATGACCCCCACAGTGACGAGTAAAAGGTACAACAATTATGACATCACCTCACCTGTCTATTTCTCTTCAAGTGTTTTGAAATTCTAATTGTCAAGACATTTTCTCCACTCCTTAGGCCCAGGGAAACAAAATGTCTGGTTCAGGTGACAAGTCAGGGGAAAATTTAGTTATTATGTATAGGCATGATGGAAGCTGCACTGGTGCAGCATTAAGGACCCTGTGCCAATGCATTCTCTTATATATATGTGAGTCTCCCATATGGAGCCTTGCATAAATAAGAGAATGCCCTGGCTTACAAGGTCAAGGTAAATATTGTTAGTCCAATGCATTCTCTTATGTGAGACTCCCATATATAAGAAATTTCATTGGCACAGGGTTTTAGCAAAACTTCAGTCAATGAAGGGTTATCATTCTATTTGTTTAATTTATTATTTTCGTTTTGACGTATTCTTATGGCTTTTCATGTCTTCTGCAAGATTGAGATAGGATTAGTTGTGATTTTCTTTGTATAAATTGTAATAAATACAATTATTTGGCAAAAATAAAAAACATTCTGAGACATTTTTTTATAAAAAAATTTCCCAAAAGTTCTTGAGAACCATGAAAAAAAAAAAAAAATTAGCATAGGGGGTTTAAAATAGTGGTCAGTAGAAAAACACAAACCACAAATATTTTATTCTTTGCCTTAGGCACTGCACAAAAGATGTATTGGTCCACGAAATTATTAAGATACATAACAATCTCCTCATATTCTGCATATCAGATCAATGATAAAGATATCCGGACGTAACACGATCATGGAGTACCCTGACGGAATGGTGGATATGAGTTATCCTACTAAAAGAAAGGACAAAAGACGGGCGTCCTGGTGGTTCGGATTATCTGCTGTAATCGTTTATTTCTCTGCATTAATTCTCGGAGTCCTATCCTTTGCTCTTCCATACTGGAGCTCATTTGGAGCTGATATTATTAGGATCGATATAGGATTATTTCACTACTGTTTTGAGAGTAGAACTGAATCGGCTGCCGATCTATGCACCAACTGGCTTGATACTGACAGCTATAACGATGACCATGTTCGATGTGAGTAGGTTTTTATAAACAGGGACAATCGCAAGGGATTCCAGTGTCCCCCCCTCCAACTTAGTACAAAATTTTCATCAGTTGGAGATTTCATAACTGATACAACTACAGGAATGCCTGAAGTATATAGACCCTTTAACCACAGCAGAATTATGCAATTTTTTTCAGGATTGAGTCGGAGATATGGCTTGTTGCCATTCATCGGAAAGCTCTAGTAACATAGAGTAATGCCCCAAGTAATCGACACCTTAACCACAGCAGAATTATGGGTAACTTTCCAGGATTAAGTCGGAAATATGGCTTGTTGCTATTCATCGGAAAGCTCTCCCCGAGAGCTTTCCGATGAATAGCAACAAGCCATATTCCCCGAGAGCTTTCCGATGAATGGCAACAAGCCATATTTCCGACTAAATCCTGGAAAGTTACCCATAATTCTGCTGTGGTTAAGGAGTCGATTACTTAGGGCATTACTGTAGTTTACATAGTAAAATGTATGCATATACTGTATACACCCATCAGTAAGACCGGACCAGAGAATTTTGTTTGACACAAAAACTTTGGGTCTGAGCTACCTTCGGGGACCCCCACATGCAAAATCTCAGTTTGCATTCATAGCGCTAATCTAATATCGTGTTTTATATGAATCAGGATGTATATTATTTTATTTTATGAATATAATTTGTTTTGTGTTCTATTATGTCAGATAAATATTTAAAAAAAGACACAAGGATAATCTTATATATTGTAATACAACATGTATTCTTGTTATGTTATTGTGTGATATTTCAATACATATTGTAGATAATGAGAGCATATTTCTTTGATACGTACTGTATGTGGATATGTGCATACATTTTCGTCATCTTGATTCGGTGTTAATCTGACATCAATTTATAATAGCCCTCTAAGTTCTAAAAATTGGGTGGGCTTATCTTCGAGGACCACCCCATTATTTTTTTGGAAGCAAAAAATAGATTGGGCTTATCCTCAGGGATGTGACTATTGCCTGGTGTATACAGTATATAATATAAGGATCACTGAATGATGATCAGAAACAAATAATACAGAAATAAAACCTTACACCGCCCCAATTTCCAATGATAATATATGAAATAATTTGTTTGGCTCAAAGGGACAGTGTATGCTAATTTCAATTCCCCAGTGACAACAACGATCTAATATCAACAAGCAGTCGCAGACGGCGGTATCCCCCGCCGAAATGTGCAGTTGGGGAAGTGCATTCTCAATAATGTTTGCGTTCTCAGTATGTGCTAAACAAGAGGTGGGATTTTGTCAAAAAGCCTGGCTTGCGAACTCATTTTAGGTACTGGTCATGGGAATGAATATACCAATAAACAAAGTCCAATAACTCTGCTGAAAATATCCAGCCGGACCTGGTTTGCGAACTCGTTCTAGATACTGGTCATGTGAACTCATATATTAGTCAATTAGTCAATTCCTGGGGCAAGTATCCATATAATGTAATTGATACATTTCCTTAAAAATTGAACGAGAGTACATCAATTATGAGCATTCTATTCATTGCATTCCAGTTTTGCAGCCATCTGTAATATATTTTGATTCCCAGAGATTCGACAGTACTCCCATCAGAAGTTGGTAGATTTTGGTTGACTAACATGTTTTTTTCCAGAGAGATGTCCATTTCCATTGGTACTCACACTTGGCATATTAGTAAAGTTCTTGTTATCAGTTCAGACTAAAGAAATCCCTCAAATACAGGAAATTTATGTACAGTCCCCCTTTAAGGGTATATTCTCATTGCACACGCGCGTGCGATTAATCGCGGCGTTTTTTAAGGTGCGTGTTAACATAACACAGAGCGATTCGTGACTAACATGTTTTTTTCCAGAGAGATGTCCATTCCCATTGGTACTCACACTTGGCATATTAGTAAAGTTCTTGTTATCAGTTCAGACTAAAGAAATCCCTCAAATACAGGAAATTTATGTACAGTCCCCCTTTAAGGGTATATTCTCATTGCACACGCGCGTGCGATTAATCGCGGCGTTTTTTAAGGTGCGTGTTAACATAACACAGAGCGATTCGTGATCAATTACCTTCCTCAAATAACCACGTCCTATTCGTGACCAATCATCTTATGCAACCAACCTCGTCATCGAGATAGCCGTTACAGAGAATGGCATGGTTCACTCGGTCACATAAACTATCCGGGTACAGTCATTCTCATAACTGATGGGCGATAAAATAATAAATGAAGTACGGAAAGGAAATGGCTTGGAAAGAAGTTTCCAACGTATAGCTAGCATCAGTGGTGATTTTTATTATATTACCTGTCAGTCTCGCGCAACACTGTACCCAAGATTGTGTATATATAGATTGATAGTAATGTGCCGTTTAGCATGTGCGATCACTGATGATAAGCCGCCAATGGCAATCAAATTGAAATCAATCGCTCATGCATGCGAACAGCGTCCTGGCGACAGAATTCGACCTGAAACGATGCGTGTGTGACTCTTAAGGTCGAATTCTGAGTCCCATCACTTATTCTATTTGATGGTGGTTCGTCAATTATAGTACCGCGTTGTCGCTGTTGCCAGCGGCTATACAAATGAGCACTCGATGATGGGGGAGGGGGTCTGAAGAAAAAAACGTTCATACACAGGGTTGAACATAAAAATCTCTCCCAACCATGGGTCTACCATCCTCCCTACATGCAAATCTATTTGTTTTTCTCCCAACAAATTGGGGTCTCATCCCCTCTTTCCCCACAATTTTTACTGGATATCACATGTTTGAGTACAAATGTTTTAAATGAGCTTTATTCAGAAAGACGATTTTTGTCAGACCTATAGTTAACTATAAGGTAAAATGTTGAAAGATCTAATTCAACCACTTGAATCGTACACTTTTGATAATCTTGAGTGATAATAACAATTATATACATAAAACTCCTGTAATCTGGGTTGTGATCGTACTATATAGTGTTATATACGTTTCAAGCTGGAATAAAATATGCATATTTATGCCCAACTACATGGAATTGAACCCTCTATTTCTAATTATAATTAGCTAGATATAATTGTGTCCTCAAAACTTATGTCATTTTGATGGCATGGCTCGTTATACTCAACTTATACCTGAGTAAATCTAACTGAGGAAAATTAAAGTTAATGTGTCAGCATATACAGGCCTGTGTGTGGTCACCCCCAACCGAAAGTACTTTATCATCCTCCAACCTACCCTAGACCTGTGTATGGATGTGTTCGTCAGACCCCCATCCCTATTGGGGGAACTCTTAGCAGTGGGAGGAAAGAATGCCATCGAACACACATATAGAGCCGCTTGACCTTAAAAAACGCTGCGATTAATCGCACGCGCGTGTGCAATGAGAATAGACCCTAAGACATTGATTTTAATTTTCAGTTAGCGCCGATGCACCAGACCTGGATATGCGACTGTTTAAATTGACACAGGCTCTCGAGGTGATCGGCATCGTATGCGCAGCAATCGGAGCAATCATAGTGACGGTGTCTGTGTGTCTCACAAAATACAAATCATATGGACGGAAAGTCGAGATAGCGGGGATTGTATTTTCCGGACTGGCAGGTGAGGTTTAAAGCATCCAAGCCTCAATTTAGTGCATCTGATATTTGTAGAATGAGGTCCCCAGAGGGTGAATTTGGTGAAGCTATCCCGCATAATGGGCTAGCATCACCAAATTCACCCTCTGAGACCTTATTCTGCTTAAGCCTCATCTTCTGGGAAATATCTATAGTCTCAAATCATTGATTTTAGTTACTTTTTCCCCCCATGTCAGTTTCTATGTTCCCGCATTGATCCTCATTAGCAGAAGATAAATTTCATAATCGAGGTGACTAATGGGTGAAGATCACCAGCTTCAACTGGGGAACTTCAGTCTGATCCTTGATCTCCCATAGCAGTTGAGGCCTGAGCAGAATGAGGTCCCCAGAGGGTGAATTTGACACTAGCCTGCTGTGTGGGATAGTGTCACTAAATTCACCCTCTGTGGACCTCATTCTGAAAATGTCAGGCACAATAAATTCAGACTTGAAAGCATCTCTGTTAACGAGCAGCAAATTTGTCTTTGATAAAAAGCCTAGGATCAGCATACTGGCATGCCTTATACATGTATATCTATATATATATAAAAGAGTAGTTCTGTCTGTCCGTCCTCATTTATCTCCCAGACTGCTGGTCCGATTTCAACCAAATTTGGTGTGGTGACTGGGGGTAGCTACCCTGGCGGAGGTTATAACTTATACATAAATCAACTTTAAAAAAAAATAAGCTCACTATGGGCCTATTTAAGAGTCATATAAGTCCAATGTGAACCTATGTGAATATTTAGGTCCAATATGAACCTATTTGCATGAGGATATGTTGCAGACCAGATGTATGCTCTTTATATATGTTTTCACTGTGGCCCGGGCAGAATAATGTGTATAAGTCCACTAATGGTGTCCTTACTCATTATAATCATTTTGTATTACATTAAACTTATTGGTTCATAGAATGGAGATGTGGTGTAAATTTAACTAGAGCCATTATGACTTCTCCCAGATACAGTAATGCCCTAAGTAATCGACTTTAACTACAGCAGAATTATAGGTAACTTTTCAGGATTTAGTCGGAAATATGGCTTGTTGCCATTCATCGGAAAGATCTCCCCGAGAGCTTTCCGATGAATGGCAACAAGCCATATTTCCGACTAAATCCTGAAAAGTTACCCATAATTCTGCTGTAGTCAAAGAGTCGATTACTTAGGGCTTTACTGTAGCTGTCCACTTCTCAGTATTAATAATCAAATATTGAGAAGTGAGTTCTCCCAATATGAAACCTCTTGACGGTTCCCTGTCTGAACTCATTCCCTTTTAAACCTCAATGCTGGTCTCATGGAGAATAGACAAGGCATTTTTTTTTTGCTGGGGAATCATGGCACTGCACATGGAAACCACCGACCCTTCCTCTCCCAGTATGCAACTGAAAAACCATGTCAAGACCCATGCTTAGTTAAAGGTACTAACTGCCTTCGAAGTGGGTTCATGCGAAATAACATAAAAGTCTAAAATAATCATCAATAAGTACATGAAAAAATATTTTAACTTCTTATTTTCATTATTAATAACTTTCCAATAATGAGATATTGAATGTGAAAACCATTGTAATGTAAACAGTACTTTCTGATAAAAGACAACATTAGTCCATTAAGATACCAAAGTTAATCAAAACTTGACGTTAAACATGAAAAATATTCAGAAAATAATATTCAGACTAAAATATTTGAACTTACAACACGATTAGCGATGTTTGTTTACAAATCACTACAACGGTTTTGTTTACATAACAATGGTTTCCACATGAGAAAATTTGTCATTGGAGAACAATGAATGAATACAAGAACAAAGTTGATATAACATTTCCCTACAAGTTCTTTTTGATGGAGATATTTTTAGACTTTAATATTTTTTTGCATACATTAATGCCCTAAATAATCAACACCTTAACCACAGCAAAATTATGGGTAATTTTTCCGGATTTAGTCGGAAATATGGCTCACTGAGAGCTTTCAGGTGAATGGGTTCCTTTGAGCAAATATTGATTTACTTTCTCCTTTTATTTCCAGGTTTCTTCACGCTGGCCGGCTGTTTCGTGTACGGCGTAACAGTAACACAGATGCTGCACATGTCTTTCGCATTTGCCTTCGCGGCGGGATTCTTTTACTTTCTCGGTGGGATGTTGTTCCTATGTTAATCACTTCTGCACCCATTAACAAGTCATGGTGACGAGTCTGAGGCTTGAAACTCGCTAACACTGCCACTGTAGCTTGAGTGAGGCATCAAGCTCATTCACCCATTAACAAGCTATGGATCAAAGTCCAAGGCCTGAAACTCGATCACACTGCCACTGTATAGTAATGCCCTAAATAATCGACTCCTTATCCACAGCAGAATTGTGGGTAACTTTTCAGGATTTTAGTTGGAAATGTGGCTTCTTGCCATTCATCGGAATGCTCTCAGTGAGAGATTTCCGATGAATGGCAACAAGCCATATTTCCGACTAAATCCTGAAAAGTTACCCATAATTCTTCTGTGGTTAAGGAGTCGATTATTAGGGCATTACAGTAGATTAAGTGAGGCATCAAGAACATTTCACCCATTAACAAGCTATGGATCTAACTGCATCGCACTGCCACTGTGCCCAGAGTGAGACACCAAGGTCAAGGACGTCTTAGTTACAGCAGAGTTGCCCCGAGATATTAAGGTCAAGGGCATGTTGTAACTGCTGCCATCTATTTTTTCCATCTCATTTGGTTGAGAATTTGCTTCATAATTTGAGAATTTGCTTCATAATAAAAGCTAAACAATCTGATAATACAAAACCATGTTTCATTTTTTTATCTAGAGGAGTGAAAGCTCAATTTTTAAAGCCGAAAAAATCCCATGACTCAAACCACAATTTCAACTCTGGCTATATATATTTTTAGGTCATATCAGTCACAAAAATTTCATTGCATATATTCGAACCACAAACGAAGTGATTGAACTAACGGACCTTTTACATAATCTGGCTCCAATCTAACAGGCATAGAAAAGACATCTATGTTATCAATAAGAGAGGAAAACAAGATATGACCAATCAGAAACAGATTCTTCTTCACGATCAAACCTTTCCCAAACAGGGTGGAAGTAAAAACAAACACACAGATAGGGGATGTGATGGTATAATATATAACAAATGACCCATTCATGACAAACAAAACATCCAGACAAACTTATCTAGTTCTCATAACATACTCACTGATGACAAATAGAAATTATTGTATTCATGATTCTGAGAAAACCACTACGGAACTTATGAAATTATCGCATGCATGATTCAGACAATATAATCTCAAAACTTCAAAATAATGCCAAATTTATACCCGAGATAAAGGATTTGTTGCCAGTTTTGTTACATAAATACAGATTTAAACATTAAAACTATCAAACAATAGATTATTTCATTGTGAAACAATACACTACATAAAACCCAGCACTCAAACAGAAGTTTTCAATTTACATACTGCACCCAGAGAAAAAAAAAATTCGGTGCTGGGAATCGATCCAGAAACGCTGTACCAGACATATTATCATGGACTCAGATTGACCCCACCCACCCCCTGAGAGTTTCAGAAGAAGTTTGTGAATGGTGTAACAATACTTTTTGTGAGAGCAAATCTGCAAATAGTCTGTCATTTGCAGAATGAGGTCCCCAGAGGATGAATTTACTGATGCTATCCTGCACAGCGGGCTAGCATCACCAAATTCACCCTCTGGGGACCTCATCTTCTGGGAAGTATCTATAGTCTCAAATTAATTATTTTTAGTCACTTTTTCCCTTGTGTTCAGTTTCTATATCCCCTAATTTGCAGAAGATAAAATGCATAATCAAGGTGACTAATGGGTGAATATCACCAACTTACACTGGGGAACATGAATCTGATCCTAGGTCTGCCATAGAAGTTGAGGCCTAATAAGAATGAGGTCCCAGAGGGAGAATTTGGTGATGCTAGCCCGCTGTGCAGGATAACAACTAAATTCACCCTCTGGGGACCTCACTCTGCAAATGACAGACACTATTTGCAGTCTGTAACAATATACAACATCCGGGATTCTGATATGAGATTGAACATTCTGAGGGAGAATTTGGTGTGCAGGATAACATAACTAAATTCACCCTCTTGAATAGGGACTTGCGAATATTTCATGTTCGATTCATTATTTCGATTTGGTCCCAATATTCAAATTCAAGCCTTGAAATAGTGTCAGTCATTTGCGAAATGAGGTCCACAGAGGGTGAATTTAGTGACACTCTCCCGCACAACAGGCTGGCATCAACAAATTCACCCTCTGTGGACCTCATTCTGCTGAAGCCTCAACTGCTAAGGGAAACCTAGGATCAGATAGAAGTTCCCCAGTTAGTGTCACTGAATTCACCCTCTGGGGACCTCGTTCTGCAAATGACAGACACACTACTTCAAAGGTAAATACCAAGCATTTGTTCTATTATTCTTCATCAATATCTTGAATAAATTTTGCCTGATACAGATGGGAAACAAGTGCAAGTTATGTGAAATCATGAATTGCAAAAGTATTTGCTCAAATGATACCAAATATCTTAGTTATAAAGTACAAATCAGAACAATTCCAGGCGCCGATCGGATGGATTGAACTCACATAGGGTTTATCTCCCTTGATGACTCGGATCTGACCACTGCTACTGGCGACCAGGGACCAGCCGAGAGGGCGACGTGGGCGACTTCTTCGCCCTAGCGCCGTCCTCTTCGCCTTATTTTTGCAGTCGGGCGAAGTTCAAGTCGCCCTGAAAATTCCAAAGTTGACTGACGAAAATCGGCAAAATGCCCCAAATAATTTATGATAATTTACCACTGTCAACTGTGATTGCACACAATACTCCACTGAGTCCACTATCAGGGTGTTATAAAACAATTAACACCTGTATTGCTCCAATCTCGAAGCATGTTGACAACGGAGTCTGATTACTGGCACCTGTGAAAACATCGTCCGACCTCAAGTGTTAATCTGGTTGTTATTTTTAGATTACCGTGATTACCACACCTTACAATGAAGATTACAACTCACACCTCTCACAATGTGTCAATTCATCACTCCCTCTATGGAGTTTGGTTAAAGAAATTTTAAAACAAATTCATTTGTGAAGCATATTAAAATTTCAAACGGGATTACTAACAGAGCACAGTAAAAGTGTTCATGATTTCGTTTCGGTTTGATATATTGTTGGCATTTTTAAAAACCCGAAAAATATGAATTAAAATCCTGTCATTCTCCCACAATTACGATATAAAATGCTGCTATCCTCTCACAATTATGTTTGGATATTATTAATAGTTATTAGGGTCATGAAGTGAACATAATGACTCCATATTTCAACCATTGTTTCATAAGTTTAATTGACATATGTCATCTCTCCTATTTTCGTTCTATAGCGATTCCTGTCGTAGTACTGATCAATTTAAATTTTGTAGACTCACTTCGCCCTATAGAACGGCCACTTCGCCTTATTTTTATAGTAGGGCGAAGTCATTTCGCCCTGAAAATCTGGTCTAGGCTGGTCCCTGCTGGCGACATTTTACCCACATTTGGTGGACCTCCACGATATTAATATATATACTAAGCGAACAGAAAAACATGTTGCCCTTATTAAGCACATAAAATATTGAAATAAAATTGTGTCATTTCGTATCTTAAGTTGGGAAAGTCCCTCTAGAACCAAAGAACTATATTGCGAAACAGTGTGATTTGGTTCTCCAATTATTTTATCAACACAAAGGTCTAAACATATATGGACGACATTACGCATGGCAAGTCAAACACAAGAGTTCTAGTTTGCTGCCATTTTGCTAAGGAGCATGCGAAAAATGTCAACAAAACTACCGCTCTATTTCTCCATTCTATCAATGCACATAGGAAATTGGTCAATCGGTTTCGCCATTTTATCTGGAAAACCCAGCACTAAATATAGAAAACAACCGACTAGTACCCAGCCGGTGACAGTCAGAAAGGAAATATGACTGGTGCGCTCTGGTAGAGATTCATAGGTGTGCTGCACACCATTAGATCTATTCGCATACTTAAATGTTATATTTTACTTATGCAATAAAACCGAACTTTCTGACTTAAAAAATAATCTTTGCCATGAACTTTCTTGCCTTATCAGACGTCTTATGTT
Organism: Siphonodentalium dalli; assembly: GCA_032622095.1. Classification (NCBI taxonomy): domain Eukaryota; kingdom Metazoa; phylum Mollusca; class Scaphopoda; order Gadilida; family Siphonodentaliidae; genus Siphonodentalium; species Siphonodentalium dalli. Next base: position 71,915,073 of record CP136069.1, read on the forward strand.
CAATTCATATTCGATTCGCTAATATTAATGTGTATTCGGTTCAATATTTTGTTCGAATGGAAGCGAAATGTTCGTAGGACTCTAATAATGATAACTCTAAAACTGATAGTTATGGATTCAAAGAGCACAACATTAACTTGGACATACAAATAATCAATTCAAAGAATCGTATCAAATTAACAACCAAAATGATTCAAAAACTATTTCTTCTTTCCCTTTCCTTGACCTTTGCCCTTTCCAGCAGTTCCTTGACCTTTGCCCTTCCCAGAGGTTCCAGCCTTAGATTTACCACCCTTTGAATCAGCAGTTTTCTTCTTTGCCTAAAAAAATGAATAAAAATCTGTAAATCGATGTATTTGTAAATTGTCAAGACAAGCTTGCACAATAGGATGTCACCATCATGTTGGTTTCTAAGATGCGCAATCAAGGTATGCTACGTTTTGAAAGTGGTATATCGATAAACTGGATGAGAAAGTCTGCAAATAGAATGTCTGTAATTTGCGGAAAGAGGTCCACAGAGGGTGAATTTAGTGATGCTATACTGCACAGAGGGCTAGCATCACCAAATTCAATCTCTGGGAACATCATTCTGCTTGGGCCTCAACTGTTATGGGAGACCTAGGATCAGATTGAATTTCGCCAGTTGAAGTTGGTCATATTCACCCATTAGTCACTCCTCGATTATGCATTTTATCTTCTGCAAATTAGGGAATCTAGAAACTTCCCAGAAGGAAAATAGTAACTAAATGTTAATTTGAGACTATAGATACTTCCTAGAAGATGAGGCCTAAGCAGAATGAGGTCTCCAGAGGGTGAATTTGGTGATACTAGCCCACTGTGCGGGATAGCATCATCAAATTCCCCCTCTGGGGACCTCATTCTGCACATGACAGACACACTATTTGCATGCTTGTGGATGAGCTAACATTCAATCACTAGAAAGCACATACAAATCTCGGGAACTTACCGACTGGTGACGGCTAATATGTTTTATAAACCCTCCATCAGAATATCTAATAAAATGTGCTATGGTATGGGAACTATGTCATTGCAAGTATAAAGATTGAACACCACAGTTGACACTTAAAGACATCAACGATTAACTATGTAAAAATAGATCTGTTTATGCAAAAAACAATATTGAAGGCATCATAGGAAATTGTATTACTAGTATAGACAATAAGAGATATACGTAAATAAGCTATATTATGTAAATTGATTAGGTTCCATCTTGCCTTCCATGTTTTATTATATCCAATTTACGACATGCTGAAAAACGGACATAACTGTTAATATGACCGGCCGTGCACGGCAAAAGGATATCTGACCGGACTGACCGGAAGTTGGTTTGCTGAAATACTCGGTAAAACCGAAAGCGAGGCGGCTCTTTTGTGTGGAAGTACTCGTGGGAATACAGACAATTTGCTGTGACTCAAAGACCCAGACCACTTGTAAGTACAGTGGTAGCAGAGCGAGGTTGTTCGATAATGGCATCGAACATGAATAACTACAAACAACCGCCGAGGTTCACGACAGATTTGCCGTATGAGAAATGGAAAAACGAACTTGCAATCTGGAAATTAGTTACGGATTTGGAAGCAAAAAAAATTGGCCCGGTAGTAGCCCTGTCTCTCACAGGTAAAGCACGCGAAGTTGCTCTTGGTGTACCTGCCGCGGATTTAGCTAAGGACACTGGTTTAGCTACATTATTGACAGCGTTAGATGAAGTTTATAAAGGTGATGCAAAGGATGAAGCTTACAAAGCATATCGTGATTTTGAAACTTTCAAAAGGACAGAAAATAGTAAGATGCATGATTACATCACTGAGTACGAACTCCTATACAAAAGATACAAAGAACATGATTTAGTTCTATCGGATGCAGTTTTAGCTTTTCGTCTGTTGGACAATGCTAACCTTGAAACAAAAGAGAGACAGTTGGTGTTAACAGCTTGCAGTGATGTCACATTCAATTCGATGAAATCTGCACTGAAATGTATTTTTGGTGACTCAGCAGGTGATGGGACTTTGGATTCAAAATGTGATGTTTCTGGAATCAAGTTAGAGTCTCAAAGTGTTTGTTATGCTGAGAGAAGAGGTGCCTTTTCAAACAAGTATCGTGGTCGTGGCTATCAGTCCCATGCTAGTAGTGATGCAAATTCTTACAGTCATGCTTCAAATAATTCCAACCTAAAGGGTACTAATCCACTAAATAGATTTGGTAAGAGATCTCGCTGCACATGCTGTGATTCTTTGTTTCATTGGTACAAGGCCTGTCCTCATTCGCAAGGATCATTCGTCTGAGTCTGTTAATGCTACGATGGACGTCGGTTCAGAACAGTTTGAGTCTGTTAATATAACTCTCTTCAGTAATGATTGTCAGAAGTTTGAACCAAATGAGATTTTTGTGGCTGAATCTTTCTGTGCTGCAGTTATTGATACGGCATGCACTAAAACAGTGTGTGGAACTGATTGGCTTTGCAATTATTTGAAACACTTGTCTTCAAGTGATCAGAGCAGTGTATCACGGTCCGATAGTCATCAAGAGTTCAGATTTGGTGATGGTGTACGTGTCGTTTCTAAGGAGAATGTTGTCTTTCCAGCTGTAGTAGGTTCGACAAATTGCTACATATCAAGTGAAGTTGTTGATTGTAATATTCCGCTGCTTTTAAGTAAAGAGTCTCTAAAGCGGGCCCAGACAAAACTTGATCTCAGTTGTGATAAAGCTTGGATGTTCGGAAAAGATGTTAAACTATAATTTACATCAAGTGGTCATTACTGTGTTGATCTACTGCCCAAGTCAGCTACCGGTAGTAAACAAGAATGTGAAACTAATGAAGTCTTAGCAGTGTCTATAGATAGTGAAGAAGAAATGATAAAACTTCATGAACAGTTTGGACATGCATCCATTGATCGACTTTTATCGCTTCTCAAGAAGGCTGGGATTACAGATAAGGATGTTCATCAGAGAATGAAGGATGTTGTCAACAAATGTGACACATGTGCCAAGTACAGGCGACCTCAACCAAAACCAGCTGTTTGCTTACCGCTGGCACAAACATTCAATCAGATGGTTGCCATGGACCTACATGAACTAAAAAAGGGCATTTGGTATCTTCACATGATCGATTTATTTTCCAGATATAGTGCTGCATGTATTATCAAAACTAAAAAGACAGGTGTTATTGTGCAGAAGTTTCTACAACATTGGGTCAGTCTCCATGGACCACCGACTTTCTGCCTCACTGACAATGGCGGTGAATTTGTTTCGACGGAGTTCCCGATATGGCAGAAAATTTGAACATAACAGTCAGAACCACTGCAGCAGAAAGTGCTTGGAGCAATGGGATTGTTGAGAGACATAATGGTGTGCTAACAGGAATTCTCAACAAGGTATTATGTGATGTTACCACTGATTTGGAGACAGCTTTGGCTTGGGCGTTAAATGCTAAGAACTCTTTAGCGAATACCCATGGGTTTAGTCCATACCAGCTTGTTTATGGCGAGAACTGTATACTACCTTCTATCCTAACAGATGAATTACCCGCTTTGGAAGCAACAACTATGAGTGAGCATGTTGCTAGGCATTTGTCGTCACTACATGTATCAAGAAGAGCATTTATGGAGAATGAAACCTCAGAGAGAATCAGAAGAGCTCTTCGTAAACAAACAAGGAACTACGATCATTTTTCTACAGGTGACCTTGTATATTATAAACGTTTGCATGATGATAAATGGAGAGGACCTGGTGTGGTGATTGGCGAAGATGGGATGGTCGTATTCGTCAGACATGGGGGTACCTATGTGAGGGTTCATAAATGTAGGCTGTCAAAAGCGCCCAGTAGGTCTAGCATTCAAAATATCTATCCTCCTGTGCCAGAGCTGGGTGATGACAATGGAAATTCGATGAGTGACTACTCTTTACCGGTGACTGAAAATGTTTATCAACAGGATTCAGATGATGAATTGGCACAAACTGATGAGTTGGAGGTTCCTCCTATAGACGTGACAGTTCAGAGTCAGGCTCAACCTAGAAATGTATGTACGCCTGAAGTAGGTCAGCATATCAAGTTCAATGTTGGCGATATTTCAACGACTGTGAAGGTTTTATCGAGAGCTGGTAAAGCTACTGGAAAGAACAAGAATTGGTTCAATGTTGAGTTTACCGATCCTGTTAACAAAGTTGGTACGAAGTGTTCCATGGATTTTGCAACTTTCGAAGATCCACAGATTGTACAGTCAGACGACGGAAATGCACAGCATGATGAAGAGATTGTTATGGTGCTTGAAGATATTGACTTTCAGCAAGCAAAAGATGATGAAATGTCTGAATGGAAAAAGTATGCTGTCTACGAAGAGGTTCCAAACAATGGTCAGAAATGTATTTCAACCAGATGGGTATGTAGTCTGAAAGATACACCTGAAGGACAAATAAAGAAAGCCCGCCTCGTAGCAAGAGGGTTTGAGGATTTGGAGAAAGATTCAGTAGAGAAAGACTCACCCACCTGTTCAAAAGAATCACTGAGGGTAATGTTAGCGGTAACGGCTCAGAATAGACATAGCAGGCTTACGAGAGCTTCTACAAACAAAACAGATTTCTGACATCAAATGGAGTTCATCTAAAGATCAGTTAGCGGACTGCCTAACGAAGAAGGGTGCGTCCCCTTTGAGTTTGTTAAAGCTCATGGAGGATGGAAAGTTTGAGTAAATGCCAATGGACTTAATGTGTAAATAATGTAAAATATTCTCAATTGTGCGTGTTGTTGGACTATGTATAGTTTTCGTATAAAAAGACAGAGAGAGAGGAGTGTTAATATGACCGGCCGTGCACGGCAAAAGGATATCTGAAGTTGTTACAATGTTTGTCCTTTCTCTTGGGCCTATAAGACATTATGTTCACCAATTAAGTGTCGTTGGCTCTTGATTTTGTGGTTTGGCCAAACCACAAAATCAACAAATAGTATATCCCCATGATTTAACACTATTGAATATACCTTGACCATAGTGTCCAACGTTAAATCGTCAATTTTTTCGTCTTCTGACGACTCTGCTATTGGCCCATCCTCTCCCTCTTCTCCGTACATCTCATCAGTGTCTGCGGCAGCTTTTCCTCCACGTCGTTTCTTTGTTATTGTTCCTGTTGCATACGGAGTCATGTGCATAGACTTGTTGTAAGATCGGGTGAAAGCAGCTTTGGTCTAAAATAAAGTTATATAATATTAAAGACATATTATGGACTTGTTCAGGTGCGTGAAATTGATAAGTTAGTACTCAGGCGCTATGCCAACATGGGGAATGTAGCAATCTACTAACATCGCCTAAAATTTCAAAGAAATCGACCATACCACTCCATAGAAAACATCATCGGAATTACGCCCAATTGTAAATATTTACACTCGATTTAGGACGCAACTATCGGCGACAAACTAACACAAATGATTTCGCCATCGAGAGTCATTGCATTTAATTAATATATAAGAATGACAATGTGTATCGTCAATTTGGATTAATATTAGTAACAGATAACTACTTTTTGCAAAATTATTCTCAGTTTCTATTTGATCACCCTACTGGAGTGTTTCACATCACATTAACATTTCTTTACAAAATACTCATTGATGAGTAGATCCCTTAGGAAGTGTTCAGATAATAAGTTCAACAAATGACCAAAGGAGACCATAGGTCGTTTGTCAAACTTATTATCTGAACATTTCCCACCAATGAATAGAAATCCATCTGGACTTGTATTATCTTTTCGTCTGTCTCTATTACCTGAACATCCCTCCAAATGAACTGTCTAGTTTTCACAATATATCTCCATAAAATTTATACATTTCCAGTGAAAAATAATTATGTCCTAAGAACAAGATAATTTTCATTTTTCGGTCAATTGCAATCTACAATACTGGCAAGTGTCAAACATGTGTGCAGCTGCTGTCCGTAATAAGACCATTCCAATGTATACTTTTATAACTGGCGGGAGATCCATCCAGAAAAGAAAGGGCTAATTTATGCCTAAGATATAAGAATTATTGAGAGAATCTGTTCAAGCCGATAAATACAGATTTTTTCGAAAGTAACAATTTTGTTCAGATAGCAAAAAAGAATATGATTCAAAACATTTCTTGTTTATATTATCAACTATCACGGTGCGGAATCATGTGGTTTCGAGGTTGGTGAGTGCCATGCATTAAAAATGGATGAGGCGAGTGCAAAGGCACAAAAACATGAGGAAGTGACACAAAACATAGCATTTTTACTGTTACAAGCATATGCTAGTTTATTTTTAAAACAAGTTGATACCATATTTGTTGGGAAATACTCAGTAGTTTTCTATAACATTCTGACCAAAGTTGCCAGTCAGATGTAAGTGGAAACACCAGTCCATACATCTAGGAGAATCCTTTGACTGACAACTTTGGTCAGAATGTTAGAGCAAACAACTGTGACTTAGGACACAAATGAGGCACAAGCTTGTTTGAAAAATAGTATAGAATATGCTCGTAGTTGCCAAAATACTGTGTAATATATTATTGTCCTAGTTTATTACCTTTTTCCTCGTTTCTGGTCACATATGAGATCGCCTCGGCCATTTTGAATGCGTGATTCTCATCAACTCAACTATGTGATTCCCCACCATGACTATGCACACTTTTTAGACACAACATTCCAAAAATATGGTCAATAGTTTTTGACCATACCACTGAAAATAGGCAGCACAACAGACTGGTCTTAATCACTAACCTTTGACGATAGTTTGCTTAGAGGATCTATACTATTAGGAAATTTGGTGATTTCCATGATGTTATCGAAGTCATCCTTGATGATGTCATATTCGTCCATGAGGTTTATAACGTCAGGAACTCCATCAGCTTCTCGTCTTACGATCGGATCAGTTAACGAGTTCCTCAAATACGGTAAATACTCCAGGTTTAATGATCGCTTGTCACCGCTGACTCTGAAAATAGTAATTTTTTTATTTTTAAAGATTTTATTTGAAAAAATAACTAGGGATAGGATACAATTTACAGTGAATCAAGATACGGAATGCTGAGATACGTTTCAAGCCTTGAAATAGCTTGTCTGTCATTTGTGGAATGAGGTCCCCAGAGGGTGAATTTAGTGACGCTATCCTGCATGGTGGGCTAGCATCACTAAATTCAACCTCTGGAAACCTCATTGTGCTTAGGCCTCATCATCTCTGGAAAGTATCTTTATTTATATCAAATTAAGTTTTTTATATGTATATAGGAGGTACGGCACAGCAGCAATGTTATATATTTTATGCCTCTGAAAATAGGCACCTGGTGTGTTGTATAGTCCCAAGCATGTTCTAAGAGCAATGCTCGCCATGTTTCGGAGGCATTAAATATATAACATTGCTGCTGTGCCGTACCGCCTATATACATATATATATAGAGACCTTAAATGTAAATATAGTGTCCTAAGTGCGACGTCGGAATACAGCGGCCATTCGAGCTTCCTTTTTTGGGGTTGCTTCGGTAGCCGTGTGGTATTGACGTCGGACTTTGAGTCGCAAGCCGCGCTCGCCGTCGGGCCAGGGTTCGCATCCCACCCAATCTCAAAAAATTTGCATTGTCTCAAAAATCAAATAAGTTTTTTAGTTTCTTTGGAAACTTCTTCAAAAAAATTCTTTTCTTTTTTAGTTTAGTTTCTCTATATCACCAAATTGGCAGATAACACAATGCATCATCGAGGTGCCCAATGGGCGCACATCACCGTCTGGGAACATAAATCTGTGTCTAGGTCTCCAATAACAGATGTGGTCATGCCGAACATTTGCAGAATGAGGTCCCCGAGGGTGAATTTAGTGATGCTACCCTGCACAGCATCACAAATTCATCCTCTGGGGACCTCACTCATCTGTTATTGGAGACCTAGACTCAGATTTAAGTTCCCAGATGGCGATGTGCACCCATGGACACCTCAGTTTTGCATTTAGTTGTCTTCCAATTGGGGATATAGAGAAACTAAACTTAAAAATAAAAAGAAACTTTCTAAAGAAATTAAAAAAACTTGTTAATTTGAAGATAAAGATACTTTCCAGAAAATATGAGATCTAAGAAGAATGAGATCCCCAGAGGGTAAATTTGGTGAAGCTAGCCCACTGTGCGTTGTAGCATCACTAAATTCACGCTCTGGGCAACTCATTCTGCAAATGTCCAGTACAATACTTTGTGGAACACTTACTTCAATGCCATATGTGAATTCAACTCTTGTAGAATTCTATCAGTTTTTCTTCTTGAAGAAAACTTTCCAAGCCATGCTGGGAAGTTAACCATCTGAGGTAGGTTCCCTCGCATGTGCTCGCCGGGAATAACACTGGCATAAATTGCCTGAAACGATAAGTCAGTAGTGAATATAGCTCACATGAAGGTCATGTGACATTATGAGGCCACAATAATATGAACTTAAATCAAAAGCGTATGGATAGACGGACTGACGGATACCCCGACGGTTGGACAGACCAATAACATAATATGTCCCAATTTTAAAAAACGGGCATATAAAAAGTCTAAGAGAGTTGGGAATAAGTCTTCTCTGCCTATAATATGCATATAAGGCCAAAAATTAAAAGGGTTTTTTATTCTCAGGCATCGCTGCATCGAAAAAAAAATGGCCAAAGTTGGACGATTTTATTTCGATTTTGAATTTCAAATTTCACTGTAGTTGTAAACCGGTAACACGAAAATAGGAAATCAGTGATGTTTCAAATATCAAGTAGGAGCTATATACAACCGTGTATGTGTGGGCATTCAACAAAAGACCATAGGTAACAATAACTATCAGGCATATTTTCACCACAGGCTGTCCAAACCCCCAAGTTTATTGGCCAAATGTGGTAAAATATATGGATAAAAGATCAGCAGTAAGTTGGATATTTGACCTTTGCACAGTAAGAAATTAACGCTGCAAGATAGAGTTTTCCTCCTTGCTATACTATTGCCACAGAAGATACGCAAACCGGAGTGCACCACAGTTTGACAAGCGGTGTATTTTGGCCATTTTTATGATAGCTTTTTGAAGTTTTATTGTCTATCATCTATTGCGGTACATATACAGTCTCTAATTAATCAGCGGAATAAGTGAATCAAGACTTTCTATGATAGTTTTGAAGATTACTTTATCTTTTCGTTTAGGCTGTATTTACGTTCCGTATTTTTATATGAATCGGATATGTGATGTTACAAATTATTGTGTCCATATTAAAATCATATCAATATAAATATATAACTAGCCGATGAGCCCGACGTTGTCCGGGCTATTCAAAAACCAAATTTCAAGTCGATAGCTCCACCCGTTTCCGAGATCTGGTCTACGCATGCGCGAAGCTGGCGTCGCACGGGCTCGGCGACCCGATAAAATTTGTATCCGGGGAAAGATACATTCACATAGCAAATTTCAATTCGATAGCTCCACCCGTTTCCGAGATCTCGTCTGCGCATGCGCGAACCTGGGTCGCACGGGCTCGGCGACCCGATAAAATTCGTATCCGGGGCAAGATACATTCACATAGCAAATTTCAAGTCGATAGCTCCACCCGTTTCCGAGATCTCGTCTGTGCATGCGCGAAGCGGGCGCCGCACGGGCTTGCCAATATGACAACGACGACCGCCTGGTCAAACTACACACACGTACCAAGTTTCGTCCCGATCGGTCGAGAATCGTAGATTTGTATAAATGACATACATACAGACAGACAGACAGAGGTCTTCAAAATATATAGGAGATTCTAGGTAATCCCTATATGATGCACGGGTAGCACAATGTCATAATTTGTCATTCTTTATATCAGATTAAATTAGTTTATATCCATTGCAAAGTTCTCCCTACATTTTCTGGACATGGGAAGGTATAATAACCCATGTTTACTATGCCAGTCTACGGGCAGAAGAAAATAAAAAATAAAAATAAAACCCTCGCTCAGACATTGGTTTAAAAAAAAAAGAGCCTGAGAATCAAATATCTTTTTTATTTGGCCTAATAATAATAATACTTAGTTTTATATAGCACTTAATCCACCAACATGCTCTTAGATGCTCTGTACATATTATTACGTGCGCTCGCGCAACAGTATGGCGATCAGACAGATTCGTAGGTTGGTGTCACACTCCATGACGTCACCAAAAACGACGTAAAACCTCGTGGCGTTCTGACATTTTTACTGTGTCGCGTTTTTGCTATGTTTATTTTATGTGTTGTTTTCGATTATTTGTTTGTCGCCGATATCGCCATTTGTCAGGATTCCCTGTTTCTATATTTAAAACTGGCATGCTCGTAGTGAGCCTCGATTTCCATTTTTTCTCCCAGGTCAAAATACGTCAGAGTTATGACAAAAATAGATCGACCTACATTTTCTCCATCAGAACTCTACATCAAAGAGTCTATAGACTCCTTCGGGACCTACATAGACTCCTTCATTTGGGTATTTTTTACTTATAATTGGGAAGTTTTGTCATTTTTGGTTCGTGCGAAGACCTCTTTTTATCGTGCGGGAAAAGAGACATTCAAAACGCGATTTCGTAATTCGACGCAATAGGCTGAATAGCCTAACCTTCAGCCGAGTTCCAGGTCAAATACGACGAATGACGTAACACAATTTGCCTTTTATCTGTGATGAAATGAGAAATGGTAATTGTCTTTTTTTGCTAACATTAAATTAAATTAAATATATTAAGTAAAATACAGTGAAATTATTTTTTAAATTATTGTTTATTACATTTTTGCGCACATTGGCATCTCTCTGAGTGCAATCTAGTTACACCTGGTGATGGGTCACAGTATTACCAGTTTATTTGTTCCTTAGTTGTACACTAAATGCGACCATTCATGGGACCATCTCCTATTATACTCAACAGAAGAAATGCAACAAATGACTCGAATCATAAACTCATTTTCATTATAATTACCATGTTGTTTTTTCTCCATAGAGCACCTGTGTGTATTTTTCACTAATCCGTGGCTCAAATTCATGCATTTGTTGGATATATTCTGATGAGTTTTAAAGGAGATGGTCCAATAAATGGCTGGAGTTTAGTGTACAGTCCACCTTTAACACTGAGTGGTGCAAAGCAGTCACAGTACGAATGACCTTGCTCAAGGGTCACAACTTGACGTGAGATTTGAACAGTGTATGATCCGACAATTGCATGTCGCTCAATCCGGCCAAGCCACTGTTGTGTGAAACTCACAATAAACCACCAGCGGGCTGTGAACTCATCTTGATGTGTTGACAGAGAAGTCAAGTCGGACACACTAAACACTGGGCCACAGAGCTACATAAGATACATACATTTATATGGTCTGAGGGGGGGGGGGCTATAAATACATAACATAATCACGTATATATAATATAGCTAGAAGGTGGGATACATACATAACAAATCACACACTCACAGACATTCTCCCAAGTGAGATAAGGAATTAATGATGCCAGTTGATAGACCATTCTCCTGGCTAGGGGGATACACAATGCCCATGACACATGTATGTGAGTTATTGTGAAGAAATTCTTGGGTGATTTTGTGTCTAAGTTTGCTATTAATTAAAAGACAGGTGTTACAACTACTTTAACCCTTTCATGACGGGAGCTGCGCTGGTGCAGCATTAAAGACCATGTGCCAGTGCATCCTCTTATAAGAGTATGCACTGGCTTACAAGATCAAGGTACATATTGTTAGGCCAATGCATTCTCTTATATATGCGAGGCACCTTATGGGCGACTCGCATATATAAGAGAATGAATTGGGACAGGGTTTTCTCAAAAAATTCAGAAAGCACCAGTCATGAAAGGGTTAAAACTCACGTTACTCAGCGCGATAAATTTTATTTGGCATGACTCAGATCACATTCTAGATAGACTCACCTGGATCGGTAGCAGGTTCCACCGTTGATTCGTCCTTACCAACTTGTCGACAATATCACCATCGGCTATGCTCTCAGCGGCTCTGGCCAGACATGATAGGTGACGTTTGACATCACCTCTGTTGAATGAAACAAAATATCATGATCTCTATAAAACATAATAAAGATGAGAAAATACGAAGCAAAAATGATATTTTTAAAAATATAATATATATTTCCTTAAAGAAAGCCTGAACACTGAACTATATGGATAGATGTCCTGCGTTTGTAAACCATAGCAGAAAAGGGTTAACTTTTTGGTCGCCTACGGTAACTAATGGTCAGTGGCTTGCCTCGGTATCAGTCACGCATGCGCAGTCCCAATATAATTCACTGTACAGATTGAATTAGCCAGTTTATTTTCAACTCAATCAGAAGATTGGCGAGTCGCGGGGTTGGGAATGGCACCGCCATGGGAGGGCCCTATGATAGTTCAGTGTTCAGGCTTTCTTTAAGGAAATATATATTATATTTTTAAAAATATCATATTTCCGCCAAAGGAAGCCCTCACACTGAACTATATGGATTAGAATGCAAGCCCAGGAGGAGGCACGAGCAATAAAGTTAATAGCCAAATTTTGAGTAAAGGTACTCTTCTAAAACAGATTGTACCATATATGAACACTTTAATGAATCTGTTAGGATTATTTACGTGAAATAACTCATATAGTTAGAGTGCTATATTGCTCAAATGTGTACCGCCCCCCTTGTTTTGAAACAAACATCCCATGAGGTGCCATCCAATGCATAGTTGCGAGCGAACCGAGCAAGTATAACGTTAGAAGAAACTCTTCGTTCCTCTCTGTGTCGTCTTCTTCAGCTGTCTGTTCTAAGGTCCCACCCGTCAAGGTCCCATGATGCAGGATCATGAAGGAAGGAGACTAACTCACTCTCCGCCTTAGCGACAGAACGACCTGCAGACGGAGGCCCACTCCATCGATGGCGAGACAACCTAAGTTAACTAACTGCTATTCGCCAAAGAAAAAGCCAGAGAACCTGATGCCAAATTTGTGGCACAGGGATTGAGTTGAGAACCCATTAGGCCAAACAGGTTGTACAACGATAATGGAGTCAAGCCATCTGAACAGAGGGAGCCCTCTCTGAGGTACCTATGCATCACAGGATATCCGACAGAAATCCTGTGATACAAATCTTACGAGTATATAAACAGTCCTTCCCATGAGGAAAACACACCGAGAGCATTTATTTGCTCCCGTAATGCAGAAGACAGGTGTAATATGGCACCCATACGATACCATAATTGTACATGTAAGTTTGGTTTTTGCTCAAACCAAAAGTCATTGTGGAATAGACCTATGTCTAGTTACACTTTAATATGCCATAGTTGCACTGAGATGGTAAAGCATCTAAATAAACCTTAAAATAGTTCAATATTGAACCAACAATTACAGTCTCCATTAGTATTTTGTGAAGAAGGACGGGTGCGAATTTTAGCACACGTGAATTGAAAATTACGAGTGCATACGGGTTCGAGAGCAATCACTCCCGTCTCCTGGGAAGGACTGATATAAATATATAAAAATGATATAAAAATGATATATCAAGGTGATCTATAAGTCACAATGAGATCATTGCAGAAGGCCCTTTGGCTCTTTGACAACTGAAATCAGTTCAAATGATGTACAATGTAATCAGATGATAACCACGGGTAAATTGTCACCATGCGGAATATTCAGTTCGGAGCCTCTGCCCAGAACATCATGTCACTTTCCCCCCCAAACATGCAGCAGAACGACCTAGGTGTGTGATATGTTAGTGTGAGGCATGCAGCAAACTAGGGTAAGACCCCCTCCAAAAAGGCTCGCTGATTAAGGAAACAAATGAAAATTTTTATCCTCCTAGTAAAGGACACACATCCCTTTATAATGTTGTTACTTATTGAATTTTAAGAGCCATGATGGAGAGGAGCTCCCCCGACCTAAGTGGTCCTGTTGAAGGCATGTTTAAGGAAAATAGGACAAATCCAGCATAGACCGAAGCGAGCAGAGTTGTAAGCATGATCTCAGGCCCTTATGATTGGGCGGCTGGTGCCATGTGGTTGGGATCCCCTCATATGGGTTGGTCCCTGCCTGCAAGGAAAGGTTTGATGGCTAGTCAAAGAGCTTCCTCGAAAGCTGAGCTGGACAGCGCAAACGTCTTTGCCTGTTTTTATTGTCGAATGTTGATAGGACAATTCCGGCATATACCGAAGCGCGCAGAGTTGGCAGCATGGTTTCAGGCCCGTATGATCGGGTGCCATGGGGTTGGGATCCACTCGGACTGGGTGGTCCCCTGCCTGCAAAGAAAGGTCTATAACGCTAGTCAATGAGCTTCCTAGAAAGCTGAGATGGACAGTGCAAACGTCTTTGCCCGCGTTATTGTCTATTGTCTATAGGCGTGCAGTGCCCTGTTAATTTTATTACCATGTGCCAGATAATCAAATTGATATTGGTAATAGTAGTATGAAGAGCCATGAGATGTACTCTGTCGGCCAGGCCATTGGCAGGGTCGTTGTGGCACGTGACAAGAGAAATGCTTTCCATGTAAATGTGCTTCATTCATGTGTGAAGTCTATTGACCAGTGTGTCAGTCGCGGGTCGTGTCACTTACCTATGAAATGTATATCACAGGTAAGATAGATCGTGTTCTCGATGCATTTTGAAGACGGTGGTACGAGTGCGCAGGGCGAGCCAGGCGAGCTTGAGAGTACATAGTTCAGTAGGAAGAAGCATATAGATGAGATAATCCGTGGATAGGAAATCACGATCCGCAGCTTCTGCCTTACCGATGCCAGACTGTGACGACCGAAAAGACCCACAGTCTGACGTATTGTGCGCAGACGGGTCGTCATCGAAAGCCTCAGACGCCTTGGGGTGTAAGGATAGCATGTCGCTCTCTGCCCTAGCGTCGGAACGACCTGCAATAATGGACGACAAAACACTAGAGGGAGGCCCATTCTGGCGATGGCTCAATCGAGGAGTAAATACCTCCCATGGAATTTTAAGGCTGATAAACTGAGTTCCAATTTTGGAGTCCAGTGTCGAAATGAAGAATCCCATAGCCATTAGCCAAAACTGGTTTCTTCTGATAACCGGAAGGAGGTGGAGCCATCGGACCGGGGTGAGCAACCCCCCCCAAATGCAGGTGGTCCCGACCAAGCTGAATGTCCTGTCCAAGCAGAACGTTGGGTAGAGGCCATTGCAGCAGAAACCCCAAGACGGCTGAGAGGCAGGCAAGGCCGTGTCTTTATATAGATCGTGACCAAGGGGACCGGGCTTGCTACCTCATGGATAGGGCCACTGCCCTATGCCGAAGTCGCCGTAGGCCGCCCAGCCGGTGTCGTTACGTTCGCACGCGATTTTGGCAACTTCAGCACACAGAACCGCTTGCGCCGGTGTGGGACCAAATGTCCTGGGGGTCCCAAGTACCCCTGCATCGCCACCGGTCGCTTCCCCACTAATTGATTTAATGCCGCGGCATAATCGGGGGAGCGTGAACTGTTCCTGCCCGAGAAGAGATCCGACCGAGAAATACTACCTGGGAAGGATCCAGAGATGGTGCAAATAAAGGCTCTATATCATACTAGTAGACTATCTCATCCGATTTTCATGTTTAGTTGTTGAATTATTCTTCTCTTAGAAAAATTTGTTGAAATAATGGAGAACCACTTTAATAATTACTATCCCCAGGGTCTCCAGAGTTTGAGCGCCCAAACCTGTAGCAGGTAGAAAAACATCCCTGGATCCTTCTCAGAAATTTACAAGCCCACCGGTTCAGACCGGCTTGCTGAACCGGTTCGAATGTGACCAACACATCTGGATCAGTGGTATAGAACCATAAAACAACAAAGTATTATGAGAAAGAATGTTGTTCATAACATTATGATAGATAGCGTCAGTAGCGATGGTAATTATTGCTAAATAAATGTCCACGCGTAAATAAATTCCCACGAAATTAGGAGACTTCCGTTAGCGTATCACGTGGCATTTTTTATATCTGACAAATTATATCATACCTTATTGGTTCTATAATAATTACATAGATGAATTGTTCACAGTAGTCTATGCGCCTCGTAAGGCCTTGAAATGGCGGCTGATTATGGCGAAATGTCGATTTTCATATTCGAAAATTTTGAAGTCAGCCGCCTATTCGAAAAACACGAACAATTATATGTTTGAAACGAAACGGTCCGTGAATTCGAAACGATAATTATAAAAACGAACGCGTAGGCGACCAGTAATTATTGTATCGATAAATTGAATTTGTCGCTATTGTTAAACGACAAATTCGGAAAAATACTCCCTTATGATCCGTTCGGTAGTAGCAGAAAAATAAACTGGCTAATTCAATCTGTACAGTGAATTATATTGGGACTGCGCATGCGTGACTGATACCGAGGCAAGCCACTGACCATTAGTTACCGTAGGCGACCAAAAAGTTAACCCTTTTCTGCTATGGTTTACAAACGCAGGACATCTATCCATATAGTTCAGTGTGAGGGCTTCCTTTGGCGGAAATATCAATGAAGTCTGACCAGGCCTGAGAATATGGTGGCGGACATTTGCAGAATGAGGTCACACAGCGGGCTAGCATCACTAAATTTACCCTCTGGAGACCTCATTCTGCTTAGTTTCTTTAGACCATTTTCAGTTGAGTTTCTCAATATCCCAAACTGACAGATGACATGATGCATAATCAAGTTACCCAATGTGTGCACATCTGGGAACTTAAATCTCACAAAGCAGTCACTATTAATTCACTTCTAATTCAAACATTACTGAAGTATGAGAGGTGAGAGTCAAGTACTATTCAAGGAAGAAAATTAATTTCAAGGAAGGTTCTGATAAGAAATTTAAATTCAATTCAACTCTTTGAACCCGTAACACTGATTAGACGTGAGGTCGATAGCAAATGTATATACAGTGTAGCCATCGTCACATCCAATGATTTGTATTTAAATGGCCCCCACATGTCAGCGGTGCCCATGATGTGTATGGAATGAATGACCGCTAGATTTGGGTAGAATATATCGGCATATATATACAATATTTTAAGCGAACTTGGTGCTATATTTACAGCATATAATATCGTGTTCCACATGTTTGTAGAACAGACATAATTTAGACAAATATTTTCAGTTTAGATTACCCATGCGTATATTAATCAGTGTTCTGCCATATATGGGGAAGGGTCTATCGCATATCAAGTTGATTTATTCGCGCATGCGCAATGACAAATACACGGTTATTAGTCTACTTATACACAACAGATCCACTAATATATATTTAAATGGCCCCCTACACGTCAGCGGTGGTCAGGGACTGTATATGGAATAGTTGCTCGCTAGTATCGGGTAGGAATATATGCTCATAGCATAGGCTAGAATTCACAAAACATGCGTTTTAAGTGAAATGTGGTGCTATATATTGGACATATATAAGCTATAATTGCATTTTCCTGCCAATTCCGTGTAGTTGCCAAGTAACCAAGGAGATATCAGGTGGCAAAGTCTTCCGGTCATATAATGAACAGTGGTCTATGCATAACATGACTGCACGGTTTCAAACGTTGTGCCCCCCCTTTGAACATACCGTACTGACCCGCGTTTAGGCCCAGGGGGCCTTTGTTTTATTTGAGCTCAAAAATCCAAGTGGGCTTAAACTCGGATATGACCCTTTGCAAACCAAAATTCCCAAGAAATCGGGACAGTAAAACTGAAGAAATAGATCCATAAAATAAAGTCGATCCAACACAGAGTTTCGGGGAAATATACACGACTTCCAGATTAAATAAAGTTAAGTATAAGTTAATTTGAGAAAGTATTTTTTTCATTTTGATGTGTATATTAAAATATTACTTCTTGTCTTGTTTTATTGGCCAAAATTCCCATAAATGACAGTTTGTAAGCATCATGGGTCGTCGGATTTCTGCCATTTCAGACAGCTGGGTAAATCCACTATCTATAGTCTATATCTATAGTTTATATCAATGTTCAAACAATATAATTAAAACACAACTTTGCCGTCGTCATCGAAGCCAAAGATAATAACTAAAAAATGTCTGAAAATTGTACAGGGAAATAATTGTGCAACATATAAGAGAGTGACTTAATCCGATTAGGATAACAATGAACCCAGTGCTCTATTCATGGCCCGTTGTCGACACAGAGTTACAAAACAATAGTGACCAATTTAACAAAGCCAGTGAGTTTAGTTAATTAACGAAATGACGATGTAAATACGTATACAAACGAGAGGCCGATGTTTAACCCATCCCTTGGCGATAGTAAATTGTTAAGATCAGAATCATAATCTTTTAATGTTGAATTATAGAGTATACTGTTATGATCTAAAGTAGTATATGACAAATGTACATAATAACCAGTAATAACACAAATTATTGGAATGTATGAGTCAATATAGAAGGGTTAATATAACATCTAAACTCTAGAGCCTGTCACCACTATCATAGTGTGAGCAGTTCTATTCATGTTGTTGCAAATTGCCATGTGAGATATCAAAATAATATAATTATTTATTTAATGGAAAAGGTTAAAAGACATGGAATGGGTAAAAGGGGTTAAATCACCTATCTCTGCCCTGTTTGATCCAATGTAGTCCCATCATCCAAGGACTTAGAGAGCTCCATTGGTCTAGTTAAATAAATTCACCTGGCTAAGTTGTGGTTAAAAAGATAGCTAAATCAATTTATACAATAATTCACTGTGTCTCTTATACAGACCTAACATATGAGGGCTATAAATAACTCTCAAAGCAATAAACTATATTGTCTTTTATCTTGCTCACAGAGAAGCAGGTATTCATTAATTGTAAGTTACTTGGGTTATAATCTGGATAATTCTTAGTTTAAAAAGGGCCATATCTCTGGTATAACAAATTGGATCTAACCCATATTCAAACTCGTTCTGTATTTTGAGTTGAGAAACTCACATACCAAATTTGGTTCCTATCAGATGAAAAATGGTTGATTTATCGAAGTACATGTATGTGTGAATCATATGTCAAAGGACCATAACACCATTAAAAAAAATCCGATCAAACCCATATTCGAAATCAATCTGTATGTTGGTCTGAGAAACTCATACACCAAATTTGGTTCCAATCAGATAAAAAATGTTTGAGTTATGGCAGAATTCATGAATTCTAAGTCGAAAAAGGGCCATAACTCCGTAAAAAAAACTCCGATCAAACCCATATTCGAACTCGATCTGTATTTTGGGTCGAGAAACTCACATACCAAATTTGGTTCCGATCAGATAAAAAATGTTTGAGTTACGGCAGAATTCATTAATTCTAAGTCGAAAAAGGGCCATAACTCCGTAATAAAAAGTCGGATCAAACCCATATTCGAACTCGATCTGTATTTTGGGCCGAGAAACTCACATACCAAATTTGGTTCCGATCAGATAAAAAATGTTTGAGTTATCGCATTACACGTAAAGTGTCTACGGACGGACAGACAGACAGACGGACGGACATGTGGACGGACGGACGCACGACGAGTGGTCAATCCGGACAACGACACTATGTTTACCATACATGGTATGGGTAAACATAAAAACCACGTGTTTGAATGTTTAGAGTTATCACTCCCAGATTAATGTTTATACTATAGTCTATACCGTAAAACGTGAAAAATAGCAGTTTAAAAATTTTAATTAATGATTATTATATACTAACCACCGGGTACCAATACGACATCGGTATCTCTTTTTTTGAAGGCATCTTTTGCTGTTGGGGTGTTGTGGATGACAAGTCCCCATTATTATACCCACCGTGTGTTTACATAACCAGGGAATGAGTTCTTTTTGTGTTTGGCCACATGTAGGAACATACCGACATACAAAGAATATGTTTTTACAGTACTGTTGTTGACATGTGCGCGATGCACGCATGTGACTCTTTGAATTGACTGATGTTTACCGCGTTCTCAGATATACGCCGTTAGCGATTGCATTCTTTTGTATTTGACGTCTGTTGACGATTGGTTTCCCCCAGAAAGTATAATTGAATAAACAAATGAGATTTTAAGATTCACTTTATTTCATTTTATTTATTATTATCACTTGCCTACGAAGTATAACTTTCCATTTTTCGTGACATTATCGCTGTCACCGATCGTTTGTGAATATACTTCCCGTTATATTGGAATTATTTATTTGGGAAGTATCATTAGCAAATACTTACTTACCACCGCTGAAATTGAACAAACTTTGGGGTGGGCTTAAACACGAATATACCCCTGTGCATGGAATTTGGCCAAAATATATGGGTGGGCTTAAACACGGGCATGGGCTTTGAACCGGGTCAGTACGGTAACCAACACCACCATGCGAAAAGACAGTCTAAATTAAGGCAACACTACCACTTAATGATTAGTGCAATGGTGTCATTCGATTGTTTGTGGATTTTGCTCAGCAAACTGTTGATACCCTTAAATAAGACATTAATTGATTCACTCTTCTAGTCGGGGCTTATCTCAAATTTCACATAAGGGTATTACCTGCATCAAAAACGCAAATGAATTACGACCTTATAAACTATAATAGCATTTGCAGTCAATTCCGGGTAGTTGCTTAGCAACCGTTACCAAGGACAAATCTGTAAAGTTTCAGACCTGGTTACAATTTAAACATAACCAACATCATGCGACAAGAGACTGTCTAATTTAAGGTAAAATACCACAGGGAGCCCTGGGTCAGGGTGTTGATCGCTGTTGGGCATTCGGGTTCAAAGGGTGAAAAGCATGATTTTTATTAAGAGAAATGTTAAGGTTAATACTATGGTGACCGACTTACCTAGCACTATATGGTTGTACATGAATATAGTTCTCTTGAACAAATAACGGTGAGAGACTATAATCATGAAAAAACAAATCTGACTTGTCATTAACAGTCATGCCACGGGTTTCTTCGCCTCCTACGAAAACCTTCCTACACACATCAAATGGACCCTGAAAAGAGAGAAAGAAGAGAAGTTACTACAATAAATGTTTTCATGTCTGGATAAAGTGTGTCTGATATTTGCAGAATGAGGTCCCCAGTGGGTGATTTTAATGATGCTATCCTGCTCAGCGAGCTAGCATCACTAAATTCACCCTCTGAGGACCTCATTCTGCAAATGTCAGACACACTATTTTCAGGCTTGAATGTTTGAATTCACAGACGCTGGCTCCACGAAGCAATGCCATGACCTCACCAGACAAAATAAGACTTGCTAATTCAGTAGCATGTCATGACATAGTAATTGCCAATTTGAATGCAAGAAAAGCCATGAACCAAATCTGGTCAAACGGATAACTTTTGTTGGGAGTTATTGTGATAACACCACACAATGGGTGCCCAAAATCCATCTGGAAGGCATAACTACTCAAAAACAAATTCGGTCATGAATGATTTTCGAACCCGCCCAACATATTCAATGATAGAAGCTATGAACCAAATTTGATCAATATTGGATAATGTTTGTGGAAGTTATCGTGCTTATGTCGAGATAGAGACAGACGCTCAACTTCATATATCAAACTATAGCTTTTGGTCGAGTTTGTTACACAATTTGACAACAAATTTGGACCGCCTCATTTTCAAATTCGTCAAAGACTCTTGTAATTATAAAGCAATAAACTAAATTTGGTTTATGTTTTGTTGGACATGGATGAAAATGGACACTGACGTCCAATTAAAAAGCAGAACAAGCTACATCAAGAATGTTAGAACGAGTACACACTATGCACATCACACACCAATAAGTTGTAATTTTAGGTGCTGTTTCAATCCGCTTTGGCCTGTTCAAATGTCATTGATAATTGATTTATTATTTCACTATTAATATACCCACCAATTTCATGTCTTTTTTAGCATTGTTTGAATCAGCTTTGGCCTGTTCATACGTCATTGATTTATCGGCAGCACTCCACATGGATATATTATGAATCACCTGTTAATTGAAAAAGATACAAGTTAGTTCTAATTATAAATGGGTTAATATTTTTATTGGTAACTTGATGGGGGAGTGAACCAAGTATTTGTCAACTCCACCGTAGTCGAGGAAAAAAATGCGAAAAAGTATCACTCAAAATTCCTAATTTCTGAAGGACAAGTTGCACGTTATACTTGGATCATACTCACAGCATTTCTTAGTTCAATTAATGTGCCTATACAATTTTTGCTGGAATCATAGACCCCTAGACTTTCAGTATATGTTTGAAGTAGTTTGCGTGGTCAACGCAAGAAAATCATGCTCTATTTTGATGACAATGCACCAACGAAGATCCGAGAGTTTCATGCGATGTCGGAAAGAAGACAGGGACAGGCCTCAAAATATGGTGCTGGACATTTGCAGAATGAGGTCCCCAGAGGGTAACACTACCTGACACAGCGGGCGGGCTAGCATATCTTATTTTCAACCTATGGGGACCTCATTCTGCTTTGGACTCATTGTCTCTGAAAGTATCTTTAGTTTTTTAGTTTAGTTTCTCTATATCCCCAAATTGGCAGATGACTCAATGCATAATCAAGGTGCCCAATTGGTGCATATCACCATCTTCACTACCTGGGAACTTAAATAAGTGTCTAGTTCTCCCATAGCAGATGAGGCCAAGCAGAAAAAGAGATGGACTGTCATCCGGAGCATACCCCCTTGTGGCATACCGCCTAGTGTGGGCATAGCTATAACCTATGACTTATATACTCAGACAGATGGACCCAAAAACAGCATTTTCAAATAAACAAAGATGAATAACTATAGAACGAAAAACCTAAATAATATATTTGAACAAATGCCATTGAATGTCCTTATAGCGGTGAACATCCATACCAAATTTCATTGAGATCCTTGCACTACTGTACAAGTTATGACATGAACAGACATTGGATGGATGGACAGGTGAAAAACAGTATACCCTTTTTTTTTAAATGGGGTATAATGATGTCCACAGAGGATGAATTTGGTAACGCTAGCCCACTGTGACGGGCTAGCGTCACATTAATTCATAATCTGGGAACCTCATTCTGCAAATGTCCGGCACCATATTTTCAGGCCTGCTCAGTGACATAATAACCCAACAACATATTCAAGGTTTGATAGGGCTGCTCAATGGTATCAATCATTTACCATAACCACCTTATTCAGATTTCAATGTAAATGTCATCTCGCTCACTAAGAGTGATGTAATACTGGAATCAGAGGGGAATGGGAAAGGGTTTATTAAAGATAGTTTTATATAGGTTCCTGGGTATAAAATAAAAATAAAATTTATTTTATTTGGATTTTTCTAGTAATACATACGATAAATTTGACATTTTATGGCTCACGGAGCATGGCAAGCAGGAGAACTCTATCTCTATCTGAGATAACCTGAACGTCTCATTATGGTCTGTTCTAAAAATAGTAATGAAAAAATGTCCCGATTGATTATTATCGCATAATATAAGAAAATATCGATATAAAATCAATATTAATTGATAGAAGCATTTTTGGACAGGTGTTTTCGATTCATATTTATTATTTTATACCCCGGAAACTATATAAAATGTATTTAGGAAGAGATAATCCATCTTTTAAGGCAATGATATTCTTGTTGACCAAATATTTCAATATTGTGATTCCAATCCCATCTTACCTGCCGAATATCTTGATTGGCACCGGATATTATTTCATTCAACGCTGGTGGCGGTATCTTCACGCCTTCCTTGTAAGCTATAGACATGATAGCTGCCTAATAATTAGAAAAAAATGACAATCATATACATATTTATACAAATTAACACATCTAAATGATGGACCTGGTGTGAATTTCTGAAACTTGCCAAAATCAATGATACACTGTATAAAATTTATTCCATATGGTCACGTATCTCAGTCATGATATGACTCAACAAAGAAATCTATATTATTATATTGAGGTTATGGAGTCTACCCTATAATCCCAATTGGCCATTACTTCAACATCAAGAAAGCTAAAATTCTAATTGGATTAATAGGAGATTAAGTTCTGAACTTTTTTGATTATTTATGCCCTCTTTTGCGTGATATTCTAGATATCAGAGAACACAAAAATTCTATTTATTTGGCCTTATTAATATTTTTATCCAAGAAAGAGCTGATTAGATATACTTGACATAGAAATCGCATTTGCCCAGGAAATTAACTCACAAGGCCATGCAAAGTCAATTTCCCATTTCTGAGACCATTTAAAAATTTTATGTCTAAGATACACGCCAATGAAGCTTTTTACCACCTCTGCATCGACTAGATCCGGGCCTAATTTCAGTTCCATGGCCAATATTTCCCAATAGATGTCCGTAAAAAGTTTGCTGATATATTCTTCCATAATCACACAATCACAAATCGCTGACATGATTTAACTGAGATTTTAAATTGGGAGAAGTCACCCCTCCCTATTTGATTATTAGGGAGAAGTGGACTGTTATCAGGGAGAAGTCATAATGTCTCAAGGTCAATTTATACCCCAACATCACCATTCTATGATCCAATAAGTATTAAGCAATACAAAGGCCCATTTTTTAAAAGATTATAATGAGTAAGAACACCGTTTTAATAAGAAAATACAAGTTAAATATACCGTAGGGACAAATGCATACTGGAACAGTAATGCTATAAGTAATCGACTCCTTAACCACAGCAGAATTATGGGTAACTTTTCAGGATTTAGCTGGAAATAGGGCTTGTTGCCATTCATTGGAAAGCTCTCCCTGAGAGCTTTCCAATGAATGGCAACAAGCCCTATTTCCGACTAAATCCTGAAAAGTTACCCACTAATTCTGCTATGGTTAAGGAGTCGATTACTTAAGAGCATTACTGTATATAAGAGTGAAGTCACTTCTCCCAAAGACAAAACATGGGAGAAGTGACACATATCATGAAAGGAAGCACTAGCATTTTGTGCCACTATTTACCTTGATTTGTTCAGCCCGAGGTTTTGGGAAGCGGAGATCGAATGTGTAGTTCGAGAGTGTTCTCATTTTCTGGCTGTTTCTGTCGTTACATATACATATAACTGGAATCTTTGTCTGTTTGATGAGACTCACAATCTCCTGAAACATAAGATTAAGAAAGAAATGTTAACAATTAACTCCTTTCATTACTGTATGGATTCTACCATTCGGGTATAAAAGTATACATTGGAATGGTCTATTTTCATTTGGAGGGGTGTTTTTTTTATAAAAGAGTAAGAGACATAGAAATCCTTATCAGGCTGCATGAACATAGATTTTGTTTGATGCAGTACAGACATACATCATGAGGACCAAAAGGTTACCCTGATGTCACTACAAATATAATATTTCCACCCATGTATTATTAATTATTAACTGTACCTGCAGACCATTCCATGTATTATTAATTATTAACTGTACCTGCAGACCATTCCATGTATTATTAATTATTAATTGTACCTGCAGACCATTCCATGTATTATTAATTATTAACTGTAACTGCAGATCATTCCATGTATTATTAATTATTAACTGTACCTGCAGACCGCCCCGATCCTGGTTACCAGCCATTCCATCAATCTCGTCCATAATTAAACAGTGTTTCTGACCATTTGTCACTTTCTTTTTGTCGCCTGAACAAAAAAAGCACAATGGAATTGATACCCTTGGCTAATTATAAGCACAAGTGAGTTGATAGCCTAGAACTAGGTTAATTATAAGAACAAGTGAGTTGATAGCCTAGGACTAGATTAATTATAAGCACAAGTGAGTTGATAGCCTAGAACTAGGTTAATTATAAGCACAAGTGAGTTGATAGCCTAGAACTAGGTTAATTATAAGCACAAGAGAGTTGATAGCCTAGGACTAGGTTAATTATAAGCACAAGTGAGTTGATAGCCTAGAACTAGGTTAATTATAAGCACAAGTGAGTTGATAGCCTAGGACTAGGTTAATTATAAGCACAAGTGAGTTGATAGCCTATGACTAGGTTAATTATAAGCACAAGTGAGTTAATAGCCCAGGCTAATTATAGCCCAGGTTAATTATAAGCACAAATGAGTTCATAGCCAAGGTAATGTACAAGATTATCAGACAGAATTATTTAAATTCTCTAAAAAGTTAAAATTAAGTGCATTAAAGAACAGTGTTCAATACACAGGACCAATACAGACTACTCTATTATTTCGATAGCACAGTAGGTGGCTTTTAAGTATTAAAGCGACATTTAATCTTCAAACATCAAATTAAACAGACTAGTATGCAACCTACTGTGGCATAGCTACAGGCCACCTCACGTTGTTATTTTTAAATGAGACAGGTGATAGTTGTTAAATTAACATTATTATTGTTGCAACGTGGGCTGTTCTTTATAAATAGAGCTATGCTCTAATTAATCGACCCATTTAACAAGGTTTTACCATAGGTCGTTAATGACAGCGGTTATACACCGATTCAACCACAGTCAAGTGATCATATAGAAGCTCAGACACTCCAGATAGGTCAAGATTAACAGTCACTTTGTCATGTAGTACACTTCGGTTGATGTGAAAAAGTGGTAACATCCCAAACTTGTTTACTGACATTTGATGTACTTTTACTGAATTTATTGATTTATTAAGACCCAAAATGAGTATTGTTTGTCAAGATTTGTGAGGTTTTGTAGTGTTATCCCTGCCACGACTATGAGTTTTCATAATCGACTAATCGACCATTATAATCGACGGTCAGTCGATTAATTGTTCATATATGCGGCCTATATTACACACAGGTAAACAAGTGATAAATGCGAAATTGCATCCAGTCTGAACACAGCAGGCTTGTCATTCTGAGGCCCCCGCCCGTCATTGGCCACCTAAAGTTGCGCAGCCGGTAAACGCCTTGTTACTGTACTTTAAGTTTTGTTATTCAAAGTGCGTGCAGCGCATCACATCGTGCAGCACAGTTAAACATAATTTATAAACAATGATAAGGCCGTAACACGACATCAAAGGAAGCCGCTGGCCTGCCACGGCTGTGAGAAATTGAGAATATGTCGCACATCAAATTCTTTGAAGATGACCGCCAAACGTCGGATGCGACAAACAAAGCAGCATCATAAGTGAAGAGAGAACAGAGTGTCAGTGGTAAATTTTGCTACATACACTGTTAACTTTTACTTCCAGGCATGGCATTTGTGCATATAACTGAATTTACTGCTTACATACATAACCATAGCCAACTTGGGCGATTAGTCAACGAAAGTTAATAACCGTCGACTACCGCACCTGTCGAAGGTTAGACAATTAATCGAATAATCGTGGCAAGCCTATCCCTGTCATTGGCTATTTTGTTAAGATTTTTAGAAAATTGCCTGATAGTCATTTATGATCAAATAAAGTTGACTTTGCAATATTTTGGCTTTTGGTATAGCTAGTTGAGGCTATTTTTGTGACATTTGTAGTCTGACACACACACCTACAAAAGCCCTATCGCTGCCTTATGACAGTTGGATGTATTTCTCTTTTTTCTGTGATCATACTAAGTAAATAGATACACAGAGCGAAAGATTACAGTTTTAATTATTTGTAACAGTGAGTTGTGGGAAAAACAAGCCACTCCACCACAACAAGCACTGGTTTATTCAAGACTCCATCCCACGTTACACTAGTGTTGAAACGATTAGTGGTTTTGAGGAATCGACTAGTCGCCAGAGGGAATCGACTACTAGTCGACTAGTCGGACCCCTTCCGAAACTTACCGTTTTGTGCTCATATACGTATATAATTTGCCGTTTGTTTTGAGTACCAGTAACCAACTTTGCATTTTCGAACGCAAAGCAAGACGTGATTTAACACTATTTGCCGTGATTATTTGGTTTAGTATCACTGAAGGTTAATAGGTTATTAATTTGTCCCAGGTATATGATGTTTTATGACAATCAAATTACCATCCAGTTGATGTATGTATCTAAACGGTGGTGACAAACACCTGATCGATCGCGGAAACGCTACGGATTACGGAGTGGAAGCGCGTGCAACAATCAGAAACCGGTGCATTATTCTATATGTTTTGTGTAAAAATGTTCCTTTAAAATTGATATGGTATGGTCTACCGGGCCGTACCGGTTCTTACATACAATCGAACATCGTTGATTTCGAACTTGCCCAGTGTGCTTGTCACCGATTGACTTCACAAACGGGCGTACATGAAGAAATGCAAGATATTTTGAGAAACGAACTTCATCTCCGACAGAGTCAAACAAAAGTTACAAAATAAATGTTATAACAGCTGTAGTGCGTACAAGCCTTTTATGCTCGCAGATGTCATGTACATATATCGGACACGGAATGTGGTAAAGTTCCCTGTATATATAGAGTCCGCATATATTAAAAATGGGCCATGCATTGCGTACATAATGTTGTTCCTTGTATTCATTGCAAGGTCACGATATGACATAGCTTAATCACGGACAGTCATTTTCCCGCCAAAACGCACGTGTTTCACTGTTTGATTTGATCGCGTACATAATTGTCTCTCGTGCATGGTACATTGTAAATATATATACAATATATACAATTTTACTCGCGAGTCCCCGAATACACAATCGATCGTGTCAGTTTCAGAAATAAAACTGCGCAGACCGGCGATGTTAATAGTATTTTTTCAATGCGATGGCGTGAGTTCTATATTTAGCCCGATTCCAGGAATTTGCGTCATCCAGATTACGTTTCAGGGAACAGCTTTGTCACCGCCCAATTCCGCGAAGGATTTATGTTTGAGGTGCTAAAATACATTGTAATTTTTCACAAACACAGCCCATAAACGACGTGGGATTTCCGAAGTGACTCGCCAGTTTAGTTCGAAATATGCGACGCTATTCGATGCATAGCATGGCCGACCGCGGGTTGGCTTTATATTTATATCTATAATACAATATATCTAGAACGTGCGATCGTATACGCTCACCCATGCGTCAGTTGATGCATGTGGTGGTTGTAAAAAATATCACACAATTTTACAAATAAACTTTAAAGGTATACTGACATAGTGCTTCAATAAACTATAATATATTGGACTTTTTATAAAACTTAATAATGTCACCTCGCAACTAACTTGATTGAAGTTGAGTCCTGCACACCTGCAAACACGTTGACCATTTATCACTCAGATCAATTCCGTTACGCCGAAATAGACACGGTTGCGATAGGCGCTGATTCTTTGAAGTTGATTATCAAAGCCGGCCGTCTCAACTTCAAAGAATAAGCCGCCGCGGCACCGACAAATACATTGAGTTGAGGTCATTGGGTTTCGCGCTCGTGCATGACCACCAAGTACTGAAAGCAGTTATCGCATCAAAGGGACATCAAAGAAGGCTTTAACAAGCTAATTGTGATTGTGTATTTCGATAGCCTGATTGTTTAAATTGTCCAGTAATTCGGTAACGACAGAAACGGCACTGCTTTCGCGATGGCATAATGGTGGTGGGTGTGTTCCGACTAGTCGACTAGCCGATTTCGGAATCGACTAATTTAATAATCAGGTCGATTTCGATTAGTCGATTAATCGTTTCAACACTACGTTACACTACATACTTCAGGAATATAATTTGATACACTCACCCATAAAATCTATGAGCG
Source organism: Siphonodentalium dalli (assembly GCA_032622095.1). Taxonomy (NCBI): domain Eukaryota; kingdom Metazoa; phylum Mollusca; class Scaphopoda; order Gadilida; family Siphonodentaliidae; genus Siphonodentalium; species Siphonodentalium dalli. Next base: position 71,944,589 of record CP136069.1, read on the forward strand.
TTTCATTATTGAGAGACTCGGCTACGACATGTTGCAGACTCTTCTTGTTCCTCGTGTCTGATGCATTTTGTTCCACATAAGAAAATCCTGCTTCCTGAAATGAATAAATACATCATAAAGCAAGAGGGATTTAATCCTTCCATGACTGGAGCTTCCTGAAATTTTGTGAAAACCCCGTGCCAATCTATTGTTTATATATGCGAGTCTCCCATAGGGAGCTTTGCATGTATAAGAGAAAACAATGGCCTAACAATATTTACATTGACTGTGTAATCCAGTGCATTCTCTTATATATGTGAGGCTCCCTATAGGAGACTCGCATATATAAGAGAATGCACTAGCACAGGACCATTAAGAGCAGAAATGATAAGGCATAGAACACATGAAAATTTTGCGAAAACCCTGTGCTAATGCATTCTCTTATACATGCCAGTCTCCCATAGGGAGCATCGCTTATATATAAGAGAATACATTGGCCTAACAATATTTACCTTGACCTTGTAAGCCAGTGCATTCTCTTTAATATATATGCGAGTTCTGCATATATAAGAGAATGCACTGACACAGGATCTTTGATGCTGCCCTACACCGGTTCCAGTCATAGAAGAGTTAAAAAAACATTTTATTGACAGGTTTATTTAAGAAATAAATACACAGGCACATCTGCGTTTACCAGAAAAAAATGATACAAAGCGGAATCCTACAATCAGTCTATGTGGTTAAATTTCACTATATACATGCCGATGCTCCGTGTATTTATTTCTTTTGTAATTCGACTGGACGATCTTGCCAAAATTATAGTGAAAAGTGGGTTTCAGAAACGCGCAATATGATGCTACACATTTTATCCCTGTGGGGTACAATTTTCCACCAGAGAGATTGTCTCTTGAGTAACGTCAAAAATCACTATGAAACGTCGACTCCCTTTTCCATGTCTCTTCTACAAGCTCTTCAGGTTCATATGACTTATTTCTGTCATATCTCGAATTACAATCAGTATAAGTCATTTGGAGGTAGTCAGGCCTACAAAAAGTGTGTGTGTCATTTGTGGAATGAGGTCCCCCAGAGGGTGAATTTAGTGATGCTATCTTAGGCCTCATCATCAGGGAAGTATCTGTAGTCTCAAATTAACATTGTTTAGTTACTTTTTCCCTTCTGTTCAGTTTCTATATCCCCTAATTTGCAGAAGATAAAATGCACAATCGAGGTGACTAATGGGTCAACATCACCAACTTCAACTGGGGAAATTCAATCTCATCCTTGGTCTCCCATAGCAGTTGAAGCCTAAGCAGAATGAGGTTCCCAGAGGGTGAATTTGGTGATGCTAGCCCACCTTGCAGGATAGCATCTCTAAATTCACCCTCTGTGGACCTCCTCATTCTGTAAATGTCAGACACACTATTTGCATGCTTGGAGGTAGTCATTGATTAGCATGATTAAAACCAATTCGCCTAAAGTTGGCGATTGAAAGTGTTGTGTCGGTCTTTTTGTGGTACAATTATAATTTTGTTGTACAATGTAGAATTGTACCAAAAAATGCATCACGATGTCCATGAGAACACAAAATTCTGACAAATCAGGCCGCGTCTTGGAAGCAGCTTTAGACAGGGTTGCATTACAAATTCATATTGACAAAAATATTACTGATAAGAAATACTCTCAGTTTATTTATATTGTGTAACTCCAAAATATCATTTTCAAAAGGTCTTTGAAATTCATGTACATTTCTAATATTTCTATATTGTTGAGTGGTGATGAATAATTTTAATTATGTCTTTCCCTCTGCATATATATTTTTTTGAATAACCTAAAATGAATAAATGGGAATAATGTAACTGCTGATTCAGGATTATCAAGGGTTAAGTTTGTGACATACCTGACAGACGAGAGTAGCAGTCGTCGTCTTACCGACTCCCGGTGGACCTGATAAGAGAGCCGCTCGGAAACCAGCTCCTGTCTCATCCTTACCAAAGAATTTACCTGCAGCAAAAACATGATTCATACAGGGAATTTACATGTGCGTAGTGAAGAAAACATATCCGATTTAATCAGGGAATTTACACGAGTGTAATGAAGAAAACATGTCACATTCAATCAGGGGAGATGTACCTCTCCGATTTCAAAATAACATCCCCATCCCCCCGAGTCAGGTCCTGAGTTAAGTACCTCAAAAATGTAAGTACCCGCCAAATACATTGGCCCATTTCTCTTCATAGATATATCCAATTGCCATAACATTTCGTAGATATAGCCTTTTATAAGATCAATCTTAATATCTGTTTTTTCGATGATAATCAGATTGGAGTTATGCTTGAATGAGCACCATTTCAAAGGGGAAATGTCAAATTAATAAATCACAGTTGAGACATCAAGCAACAAAATTCTGGCATTATTCCTGCTGTTGTAATTATCAATGTGCTCATTGGGTGCAAAGATCCCTCCTAAACTTGCATGGGTAAGAGAATACAATTCTCCAGGGAATAACACCAATAATCAACTAATCCCTTGCCTTTTGGTAAGGGATTAGTCTATTGTTCTTATTCCCTGGAGAATTGTATTCTCATATCCTCCATTTTATCATAAACTTCACACCAATAATCAACAATGGCTACCTTAGTACAAAATGTGAGAGTAGATAGTATATCGGTTAGCACACATAAACCATGCATCAAACTCTACAGACATGTCCTTGTAAAAGGATAATCAAGAACAAATGAGTGCTTCAACATGGAAGAGGAAATTTATGAACACACTAAGATGTGCATCAATGAAAACAATGTGACCACATAACATTAAGGCACCTACAAAGAAAATCTTATTCCCCCTCCAACAGAATACCTCAAATCATGTATTTCCACGGATTAAGCCCAAGAGGACTATCTATAATCTTGCCCAAACCCGAAGGGTCCATACTGATCAGACCCCAGAGCATTCCATTTGAATATTATGTGACCATTATATGAACAAATTGTCACAGATAGTATAGATATTGGCCCAGATAGCGCTTCGGAAACCATATTCCGAAAATCAAAGATCCACATAAGATTTTCAGCATCCAAACACTGACCCCACTTGGTGTGAATAGGAAGGACTATCAGTCCTAACATTTAGCTTTATTTTAATGGATTGTCTCGACATCAAGTGGGAATCATGTAAGCATATAAAATAGTTGGTCTAAATGTAATAATTGTAGACAATGATAGAAGGGCCCAGTTCAACTCGAGTGAAATGGTAGTAACTATTTTGGTGTTGTAATTTAACACTTTCATGATGGGAGCTGCGCTGGTGCAGCATTAAAGATCCTGTGCCAATGCATTCTCTTGATATATGCGAGTCTCCCATAGGGAGCCTTGCACATATAAGAGAATGCACTGGCTTACAAGGTCAATATTGTTAGGCCGATGCATTCTCTTATATATGCGAGGCTCCATATGGGAGACTGACATATATAAGAGAATGTATTGGCACAGAGTATTTCGCAAAATTTAAGGAAGCTCCAGTCATGGAATGGTTACTAGGATGAGGGTATAAAATAACCTCCAGTAATGCCCTAAGTAATCGACTCCTTAACCAGAGCAGAATTACTGTAATTGAGTCCTTACCAGCTGGCTTTATCCCAGCAGCCCTGTTTCTGTGCCAGTTATTTAACCAGTTGTTAAGCTTCTTAACGTTACTTTTATCACCCTGCTGTCCAACGATTTGTTTCACCGTTGACGGTTTATATTTATCTACCCAGAGCAGGGTGTGGCCTGGGTCAGCTGACTTATTAGAGTCGCTTGACTGGCACACTGAGGCCTTTTTGTCTATCACAGTTTTATTTGAGTCACTGGGGGTCGCCTTCGTCTTCGTAAAGGAATCCTGTTTTTGAGGAGTACTAGTAGAAGGCTTTGTTTCCCAAGTTGCTGATGATTGTTTCGATAAAGACGCTTCCTGCAAAAGAACAAGAAAGTTACTTATTTATAGACCAAGTCTTCTCGGTCCACAACAGCTTGAGATATCGGTTGGGTAGATGCTGTTTTGGACCGAGTCTCGTCTTGTTACTCTTCTATAGTGGATAATGCCCAGAACTGTGGGCGAGAGTTACATGTATCTTGCTTGTACGTCTTACGATTAGGTAAAATGGAAGCTTTTCGTATATGAACATAGAGGGCAGCCTCTCTCAAGCATGATGATATCAAATATGCATATATCAGAGGTCCGTTAAATCTCAAAGTGATGAGATTTATATGTAAACAAAGCCTTGTTTTCCAGAGAAATGCGATTTGTTACGCTATCAGAAAATGCATGTAAACAATACATTAAACAATTGTCCAATCACTATATCTTTTTCTATCACAGTAGATGATAAATCGTTTTGAAAACAGATTAATTGTGGACATGTCGATGATTAATCATATTCAGGGGTTTACGTGAATGCCCAGGCTCCAAGTGTACATGTAGTATGTCTTTTGAATTAAAGTCCATTATAGAAGAGAAACGGGGTGGGACTCGGTGAAAAAATAGCATAATCCCAACCAATATACCAAACAAGCCTTGAAATAGTGAGCCTGTCATTTGCAGAATGAGGTCCCCAGAGGGTGAATTTAGTGATGCTATCCTGCACAGCGGGCTAGCATCACCAAATTCACCCTCTGGGGACCTCATTCTGATTAGGCCTTAGCAGAATGAGGTTCCCAGAGGGTGAATTTGGTGATGCTAGCTAGAGATGGGCGGTTTTGATTTTTTACGTTCTGTTTCGGTTTCGTTTTTTTTGGGAGAAAAAACCTCGGTTTCGGTTCGGTTTTCGGTTTTATTTTACTAGATAGTGAAATTATACTGAAATACATACAATTTGAGTATATACTTTCAAAGTAACCCCTAATTAGAGTCAATAATGTCCCAATAACGTTGAAGGAAGGAAACTGCGATCACCGGTAAACAACGGGACAAAATGCCGACGCAAAATTAATCCAATGCGATAAGATCATAAAGATGATACAATTCGGGTATATAAAAAAAAATAAACACCCCCATCTTCACTGTTCAATGTTCATCCCTTTCTGACATGTTTAAAACATATTTATCATATTATATGCATTATAGTATCTGAGAATTCAACGTTGAAGGAAGGAACTGCGATCACCGGTAAACAACGGGACAAAATGCCGACGCAAAATTAATCCAATGCGATAAGATCATAAAGATGATACAATTCGGTATTTAAAAGAAAAATAAACACCCCATCTTCACTGTTCAATGTTCATCCCTTTCTGACATGTTTAAAACATATTTATCATATTATATGCATTATAGTATCTGAGAATTCAACCGCAAACAGCAAATTCACAAACAGTGGGCGTCCTTGACCTGACTGTGTAACAATTCTTGACACGTGCATGATTGACCCACATTCAATGACTGCGGTGTGATCGCTTTGATGTCTGTGATTGATGTTGCGACATAGTTTACAAGCTGCACATGGTTTGCCCAGATTACGTCACATCGGAATGTCCAGACGATCAAAGTGTTCATACCATTTACTTGGTTTAGTTTTCGACTGTCTGACCAGGTTGCTGGTATTTGCATGCTCTGATACGACGTTTTTATGACATATTAAGCAGCGACATTTTTTGGAGTCGTCTCCAGTTAGACGCGTAAAATAACTCCAAACAGGGCTTTTTGTTGAACCCTGTTCGTTATTTTGTTCGGCCATGTTTTGAAAAAGAACAAAAACAGTCGCCTAAGATATTATAACAACACATATCTGAGACGAAATGGACACATTCCGATATAATATTGAGCAGAGAGGCCGATAATTTGATAACAATATCAACTAATAAGTACCTGGGGAGGTATAATAAGTCGATTTAAGTGAAAAATAAACATATTAAAAAAAACCGTAATGTCGGTTTGAGCAGAATCGCGTCGGTCGGTTTTCGGTTTATTGTCAAAAACCTAAACCGAGTTGTTTTCTCGGTTAACCACCCATCACTAATGCTAGCCCACTGTGCGGGATAGCATCACTAAATTCACCCTCTGGGAACCTCATTCTGCAAATGACAGGCTCACTATTTCAAAGGCTTGATAACAAGCTGTTGTGGACCAGAAGACTTGGTCTAACTTATTTAGTTTACATGACGTGATGCAAGATGGCGGCATTGTTTGATGTATTTTGAGGCAGTCAATGTTGTGTGTGGTATATCTGTTAATAGATAGCTAGGTCTGGGATACTATGTGTGGTTGCATGAGTAAAATCCTTTATATACATGTCAGATTACTCACAGAGCGCAAAAAAAAAAAAAATTGCCGAAAGATGATGTTACAACTTTAACCTTCCATGACTGGAGCTTCCTGATATTTGGCGAAAACCCTGTGCAAAGCATTTTCTTATATATGCGAGTCTTCTGCAGGGAGCCTTGCATATATATGAGAATACATTGGTCTAACACTCTTTACCTTGACAGCCAGAGCATTCTCTTATATATGTGAGGCTCGCTATGGAAGACTCTGCACATGCGCAGCTACCGTCATGAAAGGGTTAATAATTATTGATACTTACCATAATGGATTTGGTAAATAACCAAACACAACAGTTTATTGAAGTCTTTATATTATTTCCATAATGTTTTATTTATTAGAATTAGTCCAAAATAATGTTCTTTTTGCATTATATACCTGTACATGTAGGGCTTCACGGTTTTTCGGTATTTAGTCATAC